>VZRL01001470.1:361751-373783 GCA_013397895.1 Origma solitaria
GCCCCCCCCCGCCGCGGCGCCCCGGGCTGCCCACGCTCCCCACCCTGCCCGCGGGAGGGCGGGCCCGGGGCCTCCCCTCGCCGGCTGGGACGGAGCTCGGGGCGGGGAGAGACGCTCCCGGTGTCTCCGCGCTGTTCCCCGGCTGCTGCCGAGCTGCCGCCCTGCCGGCAAAGCCGGGGCAGACCGGGACCCGCCGCCCTGCCCCGGGGGCACGACCGGACCCGCACCCGCCGGTGAGCACCCCGGCGGGGAGCCGAGCCCGCCCTGCTTCCTCCGCGCGCCGCCGGGGCTCCGCTCACAAACTCCGAGGAAGATCATTAGCATCCCTTTCTTGCCTTTTTTTTTTTTTTTTTTCCCAGATAGATTACCAAGCTGGCCACGTAGACCTGAGGGTCACATGGCTCAGGGGAGAGGGACAGAAACTGTCGCAGGAGTTAAGAGGAGCGGGCAAACAAAGCCAAAGCGAGAAGTCATCTCGTGTGGCTGCTGCAGAAACAGCTCCCCGGCCACAGGGTCCTCGCAGTGAGCCCGTTCCTGCGGGAGCTGCTCCGGCAGCCCCTCCGCAGCCCGGCCGGGAGCCGGCTCCTGCCTCCCCGACGGCTCCCCGCTTCCCCCTGGGAGGGAGTACGAGAAATGGCTCCCAACCCTATATTTTTCTATTGTTTTGAGCCGGTGGATCAATTGTCATCAGTACTGTCATCTAAGAAGCAATGATTCCGATTCATCTTGGCATCTGATTTTATTCTAATGGGTTAAATTGGGTTCACTTTTACAATTATCCCAGGTTTGACTGCGTAGTATTGCATGACAACTCACAGTTTCATCGGGTTTGGCAAAGCGAGGTTGCTCCCTGAATCCGTATATCATATCACATCAGATCAGGCTGAAGTTTGCTGTTTAGCGACTCCATTTGAGAGGCTTTTTATGAAAGTGGGAAGGGTTGATGCAGTCCACGGCTGGTTCAGTGCGATTTAAAAAAAAAAAAAATGTGGAGAGATGGCAACAACCCGGGGTTTGCTGCTCAGCTGTGAATAAGCACAGAACGAAAAAAACGACGTGATGGGGAAACGCTCAGCTCGCTACAATATTTTTAACAGCCTCTCAGTCCTCGCCTTTTTTTAATTTCCTAATATGTTCTTTGCTTTATTAGTTTTATTTACAACCAGCTCCCCATTAACACCTCACCTGATTACTGAGGAGCTGAGACAGCTAATCAAGAAAATCCAGCAAACCAGCCAAAATCGAGAGGTGGGATTTATTTTTTTGTGCTTTCATTCCGTCTTCTTCTTTATTTATTTATTTTGTTTTAGAATATATTTCGAAACGAACAGAAAATAAAAGGCAGGTATCAGTGTATGTTGGGGAAAGGTCAGAGGTTAAAAATTCACGTCAGTTCTGTATCAGAGGCTATGTAGAGGGTGGGAAGAGAGAGGGAGAGAGGGGAGAAAAAAAATCTTTCCACCAAGCAGCTTGTTTATTTTAATTAACATAGGGATCCTCTGCTAGGAACAAGGAACAACCTCCATCTACTGGCTAGATCATTGCGTCTCTTCTCCATTCAAAACCCATCCCTCATCACTCATTAAGGAAGGTACAATTTTGGAAGAAGCTTCTAAGGTCTCAAGGTAAGCTCCTGCATGAGTCTTTGCTAGCAATGCAGCTATTTGGACCTCACGGATGTAATTTGCAGGGTGTTTCTTTGGCGTCCGGGTGTTGTTTGTTTGGTTGGGATTTTTTTTTAACAACACAGAATGGTATTTTCCCCAGGTGTATTTGCAGATAACATTCCATGTATCTATGTTTTAATCTAGAAAAATAGCTCAGCCTGGGAAGGCTGAGCCTTTCAGCTCATTTTTTTTTTAAATGCCCGTTTTTTTTGCCCTTCTTTTAAATTTTTCTTCTTGAATAGAATGGCTCCTTTCACCTGTCTGCGAATCCAGCCTGAAAGGGAGTCCTTTTCAAAAGCAGCAAAATATGATCATTTCCAACGGCTTAATTACAACCGGAGTGCAAATGCGATTACAGTTAATATCAGACAACTAAAGAGCTGACAGAGCTGAGGTCCTGGGCGGTGAACAGTTTCAATACTCTGCCTCTCCTGCTTTCTTCTGGCTGTGTGATCACTTGTTTGTGGTCAATCACAGCGCTTGGCTATGGAGATATGTGTTTGGGATTACTATGCAAAGCACCTAGTTGTTTCTTATTTAAATATCATCTCCCTAAGCAAATGAATACGTGTCTTAATTGACATGTTTTCAGATTACCGGGAGGTACAAGCACATTGGAGGTTTGGGGATTTTTAATCCGATAGCGGTTACGGTTAAAGACACCCTGCGCTTGAGTCCCTCGCACCGCCAGCCCCGCGCAGCCTGGCAGGGGAGGAGAGGGACTGGTGCCTGAGCCTGGCTGCGATGCTCCGGCTTTTAACATATCCCTAACACAGCGATCCGAAAGTTGTTCTACGGTACACTCGAACGGGCTCAATGGAGGATAAAGATGATGATGGTAAAATACGTTGTATCTGACTCCGGAGTGGATTTTAAAATAATGTCGGGATTTAAAAAGAGAAAAATAAAATAAAATAAAAATAAATAAACCGCAACCTATTTGAATACTGAAAACGACAGTAGCTACATTTGGTGCCACCGCTAAGAGATGTAATTCCATTGAGATTTCCCTTCCTTGTGTCTAGATTGCTTGCAGTGCCCGCGGACTTTACAAAGAGATGAGGCTGATCATTAATAGCACTGTACTCCACCGCAAGCTCGCAGAGCAGAAAATAGCGTTAAGATTTAAAAATAGACCTGGCTTTAACCACCCGACTCGCAGGCAACAGGATCGTAATCCTGTTGCTGTTATTGCTACGCGCTTTAAATTTCTGGAAATGATTAAACTGGAAGTGTCTTGAAAAGTTCAGGTGCTGACGGAGAGGGTGTGAAGCTCTGGTGCCCTGCGGGGCGGGAGGCGGCTGGCCCGGGCAGCGCCCTGCGCCTGCAGCCGGAACACGCCACGGCAGGAGAAATCCAAACCATTTCTCCTCAAAGAACACCTCCTCCTCCCCACCCCCACCCCCCGCTTGAACACCCTCCCCTTTCTCCTAATTATTGTTGGTCAATTATTAATTTGCATATAGACCTTGTCCTAAATCCTTCGAACTAAACGCAAGATCGTTCACGCTGTGATAGGCTTTAGCCCGTAGCCCGTGGCCAGGGAGAATGCGGGCTCGGTGGCAGAGCGGATCCCAGTGACCGCACGCTGAAATCTTCCCAGGGCACATGCTAATTGCGAAGGTGGAAGCGGCTCCAGGCAGATCCAGCGTAACTGCGGGCAGGGGCTGCAGCGGGGCCAGCGGGATGTCCGCGGGAGCTCTCCAGCCCTGCGTGGGCAGGCAAATGCTGTACCTGTGGGCATCTCCACAGCGACGTATCCCTCATCCTCCTCCCCAACCCCCCATGAGCTTGGGGAGTCCGGGTAGAGCCTTACAGAAAGGAAAAAAACCGAGAGCGCCTGTCGTGTTACTAAAATATTCTGAATATTGCGTATCAGATATTCTTCCCCAAATGCTGTGGCCAAATGAGATAAAAGTGCTCCGCGATGAGAATCTGCCGTTCACAGGCAAAGTGCTAATGCCGATGGATTCATGAGGGACAGGCTCGTAGATTTGGATTTTAGATTCCCTGTCGTGCTCTTTGTGAGCTTTTCTCTGCCCTCCCCAAGCAAACCAGCAAAACTGTACGGAATCCCTAGTGCTATAATGGCAACCTCTCGCTACCAGCCTGCCTTAGAGCAGCAGAGCTCCAGCTCACAGCGAGGAATGAGATCTCAGGAACATTGAAATAGATTTACCTTGATCTCCTACAGGCCTTTTGGAAACGGAGAAGTCACGTTTGATGCTTGCAACAAACTTTTAGTGTCCCTTTAGGTAAGAAGTGGTCTGCCAGCATTAGGATGTTAATCAGAAAACGCTTTGGAAACCCCTGGCCTCCTTTACTGGAGCAGCAGTAGCTAGTAGCGTATCCTTAACCGTACCTGATGGAGCAGAAAGAAAGGACCCTCTAATTAATTAAGTGTGTCCAACCGGAGGAGGCTCAGTCATTTCTGAGTTTTGTTATGAGTCTGCCCAATTACTCCTAACGGCGCCGTCGAGCTAAGGTAGAGACGGGAATTTAACAAACAATATTTTCCGTGTCTCTGCCTTGGACCTATGCTTTGACGCCGCACCTGCAGAGCGTTTCGGCGAACCCGAGACAGCAAACGCGAGATAAGCGGGAGAAGAGGGCAGCGGTGCCCGCACCCGGAGCACCCAAGGCGGGGGCACAGCCCGCTTGGGGGGCGCAGGATCCCCACTTTAGTCCCCGAGGGAACTGGGCCCAGCGGCAGCCGGGGGCTTCCCCCAGACCCCTCCTCTCCCTGCTCCCGGCGGGCACGATGAGTTTGACCGTCCTCAGCCCGGCAGGGACACGGTCACAGCGGGACGGCGGCGGTGGCGGCGGCGGCGCTTCCGAGAGGGGTCTGCGGGGCCGGCCCGGGAGGGCGGGGGTCGGCGAGTGTCCCTGTCTGGCACACGCCGGGGTATCTTTGGCAACCCGAGCGCCACGGGAAATGCAGACCATTTCCAGGAGAGCAGATGCAACACGAAACGGAGGCAGGGTGAGTCACCCCGACAGCATAGCTGGACGGGAGTACAGGAAAATTTTC
Source organism: Origma solitaria (assembly GCA_013397895.1). Lineage (NCBI taxonomy): Eukaryota > Metazoa > Chordata > Aves > Passeriformes > Acanthizidae > Origma > Origma solitaria. The sequence continues at coordinate 366,450 of VZRL01001470.1, forward strand.
TTCGAAGGGGAAAACACACAGACCAAACCCTGAACCCGCCTGTAGAGTGGAAAGACTATATTGCAACGATTAGAAGTAAAATCGTCTCTAAGTGAGATTTTTTGACCTCTGCCGACAGCCCCCGCTGCGATTCCCCGAGCCAGGCGGGCGCACGCCGGCGGTACCTGCCGGGCGCAGGGTGAGCGGGGCGATCCCTCCCGCACAGCGTTTCGCCCCCGCCCGCAGCGCCGCCGCCCCTCCCTTCCCTCCTCCCCGGGCCGCTCGACAAAGCCGCCGGCCCCGCAATCGGGCCGGCCCGGGCCACGCAGCCCCGGCGGGGCTGGGGGCGAGAGGGAAGCACCTCCGCCCGTCTCTCGAAGCAGCCGGGGCGGCGCGGAGCGGCAACGGGAAGGAGGGGTGGACGAGGATTGGGGATCCCGAGCGAGCAGCTCCCGTATCCCGGATTGAATCACCTTGTTTATTTTTCCTGATGTCTTATTGTGCTAATTGACTTGTTTTCTCCAAGGAAAACCTATCTTTCCCTCCTCCTTCCCCACACACAGATATATATTTTTTTCCAGACCGGGAGTGCTCTGCAGAAGACTACAGCTTCTGGAGGGATCTACCCTTTTTAAGGGAGATTCCCTCAGCCCTTTGAGTCTCGTTGGTTTTATAGCTATTTCTCTCTTATTAAAACACACACATATATACAACACATTGATTTCCATCCAAAAGGGCTAATTACATTACTTACAGTAAATAGCAGCCCTGCTGTCCAGGGTCTAGGGTGCCAACAGAGAAAAAAATCCCGGCTTATTTCACTTGATTGACTTCATCTTTGTGTGAAATTGTGTTTTATGAGCTGTATTCTGGCACTTGGAGGAATGTAACAACATTCAATCTGCAAATAACATTAATTTTAGCTACTTAGGGGGAAAGAGAGGGGAGGAAACTGGCTGCCTGAATCTTGGGTTACATGGAAGAGGTGACTCGAGGAGCCCCTGAGGATGTCTCTGGGATGCTTTGGAAAGGAAGTGGGGGCTGGGATACTTCTTTCACTAGTCGCTCTAGGGTTTGGTGTGGAGTGTCCCCCAGGGAGCAGGGAGCGCAGGACTGCCGCCAGGAAGATCCTTCAGTAGGGATCGAGGTGTCAGGAAACAGCCGGCAGCTGTTTCAGGGAAAGGCAAGGAAGAGCGGTGTGAAAAAGTAAGTAGGAAAACGGGAAAAGGAGGGGAGGGAGAGCAGACAGAGAGATTAGCCAGGAAGGAATGCATCGCTCGGTCCCCTGCACACAGGGATCGCTCGCAGTCCGCGGCCGGGGAGCGGGCGAGGGGAGAGAGTCTCGCTGGGGCGTCTCCGGGCCGGCCGGGGCTGGCCCCGCGGAGTGCCCGCGGAGGGGCCGCATCCTGCTGCGGGTACGGACGGGGGCTCCGCGGGGCAGCAGGGCGGGCAGCACCCCGGGAAGGGCTCGATCTGCCCGGGCTCCCCGGTCTCCGCGGCTCCCTCCCGCCCCAGCTCCCCTCCGCGGGGCTCCGGGCCCGGGGGCGCTCCGGCCCGCCTCGGCNTCCCGCGGCGCGGCCCGGGGGGAGCGGGGCCCCCGGGGGGAGAGCGGGCCCGCGGGCCACCCTGCCCCTCTCCAGGCGCCATCGCCGCCAACTCCCGGGACTCCGTGTTTGGGGGAGGTAATAAATCCCACCCCACCCACAGCCCCGATCGTAATGTTTGTCACTGCTTGCCCATCACTAGGGGTTGAGAGGAGTATGACAGGTCTTTGTTGTCTGAATAAAAATCAGTGGCAGCTCAAGGGAGAGAACTCCTCCTACTAAATTATCAAAAATGGGCTGGCTTTAGTCTCTTAACAAATTGGACAGAGCTCCGGAAAGCAGCAGTCCCGAATCCAACCTACAGGCACTGGGAACTTTAAAGCAACCAGGGACTGCTGAAAATAGCACTTCTTTTTGCTTTCTTTGTATTCAAAACTATATCCTTTCCCGACTGATTCTACTGCCCCAGGTCCAAGTCTCTCCAGTCAGAAACCCCAGCTCTCCAGAACAGTAACAGATCCTTTAGCTCGCTTTTATTATTTTATTTTTTAAACTAATTATTATTACATTTTCTCCCCCTTGTTTGTTTTCTGCACATCTTCAGGAAGCCCTCAGTGCTTGCGCAAAAGAGAAGCTCCTATTGCAACCTCCCTCTCTGCGCTGTGCGCCTCGGTGTAAACATTTTGGATGATCTAAAGACTCTGGGGTCTGTATATGGAAATAGTGGGGTGCAGAGCAGAAGAAAATACTTGTCCTTTCCGTCCCCCAGCCATGCTTTTCCACGGGATCTCCGGAGGCCACATCCAAGGAATCATGGAGGAGATGGAGAGGCGATCCAAGACCGAGTCCCGCCTGGCCAAAGGGGGACAGATGAACGGCCGAGAAACGGTAAGAAAGGAGCTGGCGCTCTTTGCAAGGGAAAACTCCTGCGAGCATGGACCCACATCGGGACAGACCCTGACTTTGGGAAGAGAAAAACGCCGCTTCCCTCTGCCCCTTCCCTGTCACCCCTTGCTTGTGGAACCCCTCCCGAGGCTCCCTGTAAACCCACCCGTAACGCTGGGTGCTGTGCTGGCCAGGCTCGGTTATACATTTGTCTAATCCATGCCGTTGCGTGTGCTCTGGAGTAATGGGGAAACTGTTTTCAATCGTAGCAGGGACGGGTTTTCAGCTCTTGCGGCAGAGCAGCCTTTTGCCCCTGCTCGGCTGCCTGCGGCCGCTCTGCGCTCCGAGCAGGGCTGCAGCTGGAGCTCCCGAGGTGTGCTTTACTTTTATTCTGCGCTCCTGGCACGTCCTAAATTAAACCTCAAACCGCGACTGCTTATTTTCGTAGCCGTCTTTGGTGTGCAGTGTACGATTGATACAAAGAGGCATCGCTCTCTCTGAGCGTTATGCCGGCCGACTACTTTGCTTAGAAAGTAACATTTCCTCTTTCCTTAGTCAAAAGGACCAAAGTCTTCAGAAATGTTACTAAGGGATGGCGGAGTAATGGAGTGTCACGCTGGGCTTTGTGCAAAGCAAGATCTCCCTGTCTCCAACTTGTAGGGCTTCCGCCGATCGTGCACAAGGCTCTGCACACAAAGTAACGGCCTGGAAAACTTCTTTAAGGCTTTGGGCCATAGGGTCCTTTACCCCCTCTCTTAAATAAACTCATGCTTTGTTACATGAGGATTTGCAACTTAAATTTAACTCACCTTTCAATTGCTGCAAAAAGAAAAGGGGGCGAGGAACACAACTTAAGATTGGAAAATGAACGCGGAGTTGCCACTTTAAAACAGTTGCGACTTTAGAACAAGATGTTTGGGATTTTTTTCCCCGTTACTTTATCAGCAAACGCTGCCCCAAGTTTCACGGCAGAGCTTTTGTCTCCGCCGTCCCTCCATCTCCCTTTGTCCCGAGCGACACTCCTCGTGGGGAGTAGATCAATGGGAACTTGCAGAAGTTTGCTGACAAAAAGATGCTAGTTTGAGCTGAAATCAGCCTGTGCCACCTTCTGCCCACGTCCCTGGCCGGGCTGGTGAGCATTCACACTCGCTGCTCTTTACACCATCCACCTGCCTCCTTTCTCTTACTTCTGTTTTAAAAGGCCTGTCTTTCTTTAGAGACGTGGTTGCGGCTCGTTTAAACACGGGTGAAAATTTGCCGTAGAATGAGTGCAAGCCTGAACCCTCTACCATAAACTTGAGGAACAGCAAACCGGTATTTTCCTACTTTAAAATGCTGCTCCTGCGAAGTGCTTTAAGATAAAATGGTGAAGGAACGGGGAAGCCTCAGATTTTAAGTTCAGAACCTCGGAAAAGAATGGGCTCTGCTTTTCTTACTGCGGCCTAATGCGTTGCCTTCACGTATTGAAAGTATATTAGATCGTTAGGAGAGGTTTACTATGAATCGCGGTAAACACTTTACTAGCGGGGATGGCCCCGGTTCCCCCTTAAACTTCCCGCCGGGAGCGGAGAGTTTGGTCCCAGAGAGTAGTGCCTTTGTACGAGCCCCGGGCCCTGCGCAGGACCCGTCCCCAGCCCGGCCTGCCTGCCTGTCTTTCTCTCCCTGTCTCATCCCTTGTGGTGTGGTTGTTTTGCAGAACATGCCCCCCATGAGCCCTGAGAAGCCTGCTTTGTGTGCTGGTTGTGGAGGGAAGATCTCAGACAGATATTACCTGCTGGCTGTTGACAAACAATGGCACCTCAGGTGTCTTAAGTGCTGTGAATGTAAACTGGCTTTGGAGTCAGAACTCACCTGCTTTGCCAAGGACGGCAGTATTTACTGCAAGGAGGATTACTACAGGTACAGCAATCAGTCCCCATGGGTTCAAAACACATCCCCTCAAAAGGCATTGTGAACCGAAACGCTCTTTTCTCCACATGGGCTTTCAAAGGTAGCTTTTCGCAGTCAGCGATTCCGTAATCCTGTAAACGTGTCCCCTCCAAAAGTCTCGCACGTTTCAAACCTGAACGGGCCGTCAGGGGACGCGCTCACTGAGCATGTGTGGCGGTGCACAAACAGGCGAAGGCTCTCCCGCTGCTCGGCGCTTTCCCTCCGTAAAGATCCGACCAAAATCCCCCTCTGCCCGCAGCTTGCCGGTTTCCCCGAGGGCTGGAGCCCGCCGCCCCGCCCAGCCCCGCGGCCGGGCCCCGGGAGCGGGCCGCGCTTGTCCGTGTGTTAGAGCTGTCCCGCGGGTCAGCGCCCCGCGGCTCTTCTCGCCTTGACAGGAGTGCCAGGAGAGCGGGGACCGATTGCCCCGCTCCGGCCTGCCTGTCCCCGTGCGCACGGGCAGCGGGAGGGCTTTCACCAAAGTCCTGCGAGAATAGGGCAGCCCGGCGGAGAGTGCGAGGCGCTCGCCCTGGGACCCCAGCACCGGCTCCCCGAGGGTGTCCCGACACCAGGCGGGCCAGGGGCCGCAGCCGGTGACACGAGCCATCCCAGGGCCGCGGGGCGGCGCGACCCTGTCGGGGACAGGCTCCCTCACGTGGCCGGGAGGGAAGGCGGGTGCCTCTGGGGCAAGCTCTGCCTCTGCCGTTCTAGTTGATGCCCACTTTTCTGTTTCCTTCAGAAGGTTCTCCGTGCAGAGATGTGCCCGCTGCCACCTTGGGATCTCAGCCTCTGAAATGGTCATGAGAGCCAGGGAATCGGTTTATCACCTGAGCTGCTTCACCTGCACCACCTGCAACAAGACTCTGACCACGGGCGATCACTTTGGCATGAAGGACAACCTGGTTTACTGCAGGGCCCACTTCGAGTCCCTTTTGCAAGGAGAATACCCCCCCCAGCTGAGCTACACCGAGCTGGCTGCCAAGAGCGGAGGGCTGGCCCTGCCTTACTTCAACGGCACTGGCACGGTCCAGAAGGGGAGGCCCAGGAAACGAAAGAGCCCTGCCTTGGGAGTGGACATCGTCAGCTACAACTCAGGTGGGAAACACACGCCGTGTCTGCCTCCCGCTCCCCCGAACAGAGCGTTCTCGGGCTTCCCCTCAGCCAGGCAGTGCGTGAGTAACTCAGCCAGGCCAAATCTTGCTTAACCATTGGAAAATCAAACAAACAGCCCTCTGAGGGTTGGAGCGTTTGCAGGAAAGCTAACAGCAGCCCTCCTCAAAGGCTGTCTTTGCCTATTAATGTCAAACACCCAAACTTAGCCACTTCCCAGGGTAAAGAAAAAAAAAAAGAAAGAAAAAAAAAAAAGAGAAAAAGAAAGAAAGAAAAACCCCAACCCAACCCCAAAACCACATATCTCTTTCTCTGTCGGAATCTCAGAGATACAGTTGTCATTATTTATATTTGATTAGCTAAAAGCATTTCACCACTTAAACCTCAAATTAGAAGTAACCAAATGAAACAGAAAATATAGAATAAAAGTAATAGTATATAGTTCCTACAATGCCAATGTAGTATGCGCATAACTCGATTTATATATTGAGTTCATAGTGATTAATTCTTCAAGCTGAATAATTCTGTTTTACTGATGCATAAATGATCAAACTGCACAAGAGATCAACGAATAAATGTTCCCTGTAACTAAACCCTAACAAATGTAATTAAGGACAACGGTTTCTGTTCTCTCAACAGTAGGAAAGGAACAAGTGCTGCCCTGTATTAAATATCCTCTCTAACTGTAGTCACTCGAGTACCCAAACCGTGTATAAACAGTGCTAGTGGCCAGAGGTAAAGGAATTTCAGGTATGACCAAGAAGTTGAGACAGAGTTTCATTAGACGAAAGTCGAAAGCAGTAAGGGCAAATAGGAATTAGCAAACTCCTGACTCCAAAATTATTTTAGTGAAACTTAAGCTTCCGATGGACAGTAATGAGGAAAGAAAGCTGTGGAAAGCAAGAGTGATGAAAGGTGCTTCCCCGTGAAGCGTGGAGCCGTCCGGGCTGGGCAGGGAGCCGGGGGCTCCGTCCCCAGGGCTGCGGACCGCTGGCCCCACCGGGGAGCCGGGAGAGGGGTCAGGGCCTCCCCTCCCGACCATCGCGGGTCGGTAACAGTGCGCCGCTCTAGGCCCAGAGCTCTCTCCCCTCCACCAAGTTCAGCCCGCTGCCACTGAGATCCGTAAGGAATCCTCCACCGCCCCCCTGCCTTCCCCATCCCTCCCCCGGCACCTCCTCTGGGGCCGCTCGTGAAACGGGCTTTAGCTGGGAACCAGGGAGCTGTGCAAGGCGATTTCATCTCCTCTGATGCGTAGACCTTGGAGCCAGGGTAATCACTGCGCTAATTGTTCCTTGTTAATTGAGGATGACATTGGAATCCCTGGCTACGGAGCGGCTTCCAATCAATCCTGAAAGCTGCTAAAGAAAAGGGAACCTGTAGCGCAGCCAGGATGCATTCAGCCCCGGCTTCGAATGGTGGATTTCCCGTGCGCCCGCGCTCCGCTCTGGTCTCTATCCCTGGTCCACATACCATCAACCGACCCCCCAGATTCCTAAAGAGAAATATTTCTAGGGACAATTTAGCGTTAGAATTAGAATCAGAAGTTAGAGTAAGATGAAGAGTTGTGGATATGATAAAGTATCCATTAAACTTCAGGTCAGGACTCGAGCCATTATTTGCAAACGCTCACATAATTTTTGTATGCTAGTCTTAAAACTCCCCTTCTTTACAACAACGGGCCATATAAGATGTACCACTGTCTCCAAATCAGATTAAAAAGCACCACCCAGTATGAAAATACAGCTCACTGCATCGAGAACTCACAGAATCCTCCGGGCAACGGAGAGAAAAAAAAACAAACCAAAACAAATCAACAAACGCTCTGATGCTTTGGTTTCAGGCTAGCTGGCTGAGAAATCTCTTCTGTTAGGGCCGTGGTTTTTTTTTTTT
>VZRL01001470.1:373801-424176 GCA_013397895.1 Origma solitaria
GGTGCGAAAACTTTTTTGTTTAGGGCCTTGTTTTTTTTTTTTTTTTTTTTTTTTAAATAAGTATTATCTAGCAATGTCCAGGGTTGACATACGGTCTCGAGAAAGTTTGTAGCCAAACCGTGCATCCAGTTCAAACGGCTCCAGCCCATTGACCCACTGCGCTCCAGATCCAGGGAGAGGAAAGCGAATCTGCAACAACTACGAAATGAGTTGCAGTAGATGAAATCGCTTCTCGAGAGAAAAAAAAAGTCTCTAACTAATTGGTAGCCACTTCCTTGCACACATTTTTCGTTCCCTGCCCTGTGATTCGGTAACTGCTCTTGCACGTAATCATTTACAAAGGGCAAGCAGTCGGTAGAAATTAAATGTCGGATAGAGGGCTGCCGCCTCGCGAGGGACGAGGGGGGCCCCACAGCCCCGGCAGCGGCGGGCGGGGTGTCGCGGGCCGTGTCGCGGTGTGCCGCCTGTCGCCCCGCGGCAGGAACAGCGGCGGCCACGGGCACAGCCCTGCTCCGCACATCGCCCGAGCGCCCCGAGCCGGGACACCGCGCTCCGCAGCCGCGCCCGCAGCTCCTCACCGCGCCCGGGGCTCTCTGGGCGCTCCGGCTCTGGCGGCTCCACACCTGTGATCTCCCCAGTGAGCCAAGGAGCTTCTCAAACAGTCCAACCGCCGTGTCCATACCCATGTGCCAAGCCATTCTGGAAAACGACACCGAGCTTTAAAAATGAAATTCTGAGGGAGCCAACAACTTCACCCAGCTGAGCATGAGCATGTGTGTATTCACAGCCATCCAGCAGGCCCTGGCTTAGATTTGAGTGCACATTATGTTTCAGGGGAGTTGAGCCCTGGGCCAGAATGGAAAATCAGACTCTGTTGCAGGATCTACAACAGCTTTTCTATTCTGTATTTTGTTTGCTAGTTTAATTTCTTTTTCTCAGCTCCTCGGTTGTAAAGTGGAAACACAACAATAAATAACTCAAAATGTTACGAGGTAGAAGTCACTCATACTTGCAAGCTGTCTGGAATTAATGTGAAAAATGGAAGAAACTATTCAAAAGTACTTAAAACATTCAAGGCTTTCTCTATATTACATCTTATATCATATAATTAATATGTATTTTGAGGGAAAATGTTGACTTACAGCTTACAGGATACAGAAATGAGATGGTGAAGAAGATTTCCCTAGGAAAATATTTTACACAGCTGTTCCTCAAGGAGCTGTTTACTTTATTTCATTATGTGTGTGTGTCTCTGTGTGTGAAAAACTATGAAGAATTCATTTGAAGAATTCTTGGCAATAAGAAGCAAACTGTTCTAGTTCTTTTGAAAGCAAAAACTAAGCAACCCTCCAATCCTGCTGCAAAGAAATGAGCAATGTCTTGCCTGACTTTTTGCTTTCCCTTAGTTCTCCAGGAGATAGTGTAAAACTCAGCTCTATGATGTGGCCAAACCACACAACACTCATGTAAAACAGAGAGCGAGCTGTAATCACTGTACAAATCAGGATTGTCTGAAGATAGATACTTTGATCCCTCTTCTCATTTTTCTTGAAACTAAAAACCAAAATAAAGTAGACAACCGACCAAAAAAAAAAAAAATCTAAAAAAAGAGTAGAGTACAGAAACAAAGGCAGTAAGCAGGACAGAGGAGCCTGAGGAAGTTTGTGTTGCTGTGTTGCTGCTGTAAGCCTGAGCAACCCAAGGAAAACAACACAAACAAGCAGCTTGCAACTCTGAAGTAAAACCTGAGGACTGAATTCTGGTACTCTGATTTATGTCAGCTCCTCAGTTACAGCCCACACAGTTTGACTGAATGCAGTATGATTGCTTGTGAAAACAAGTAGTAAATACAATCCAAATCTGGTCTGAAATTGTTTTTAAGGCAACTTTCAACTCCTGGTCTTTTCAGAAGTGTCAGCTTACTTTGTTTGAAAGTACAGATATACTTCTTACCAAGACTAGGAGCAAAGGTAGCTATAATTAAATATTCACCTGATTTTCTGTCAAAGTGTTGTCTTACCAGCATCTGTTCATGTTGACTTGTCTTATAATTCAAAAGAGAGAACACCTTCAAGAAGCTTTTTATTTTCTCATGGTTTCAAGTTGCTTTGCCTGTGTTTTCAGCACTGCTGACATCAGTCTCTCCGTATTGTGTTCTTTCCCTCTTTCTCTTCTCTCTCTCTCTCTCTCTCAATTAGGAATGGGGATCAGCTAGGCCTTGTAAATAATCCAGTAACTACTGGAAAGCAGTTCAAAAATCAAAATGAGCAACTAATGAAACTCAGTCTAATTTACAGACATCCTGAAACGCTTTTAATTAGCTCTTCTTTAATTAATATTCCCTGCTATGATGACACCATTAATTTTCTCTTGTGTGACTGAGCTATCTTTATAAAATGAGATCCTAGAAATTGCTAACCCTTTTGTTTAAACTGAAAAGAAAAGCAGAGACGTATTTCTCACTTTTTTTCTAATACTGTAATTTCTTTCTCCAATATGAAGTAATGATGCCACTGTCCCCAAACAGCTGCAACTCTTGTGTACAATTCACCCACATAAAAGTGTTATCTGAAACAAACTTATCTTTCATAGACACTTTGAAAACACTGAATCAGGGAAAACAGAGAAACTCTTTTCAAGTTTTGAGCCCCTAGCTGCTTGCTTGTAAAAATGTCCTAAATCAGCACCAGCTAAGAGCTACTGCTGATTGGGACTGGGGGACTGGATCAAGTCTTGATGCAACTGCTTCCTAGATATGTTTTACAGATGAAGGGCTTTGAGCCGTTCATATAAACTCCCTAGCAGAGTCCAAAAGCATTTATTTTGTCAGCAAAAACCCCAGCTTTCTTGAAGAACTGTCACATCAAACTTTTGTGCTGTACATCTCTTTTTATAGGTGCTTGTGATTTGGGGAGAAAGCTCAGGAACATTCAAAATGCTGGTTTGACCTTCACTCTTCTCTCAAGCTAAGAATGTTTCAATGAGTGAGATTTCAAAATCTGAATGAGATTTCAAATGACTCTTTGAGCGCCCAAAGCAAAACCATCACCACAGGGAAAAGACTTGTTTGAAATAAATGCCAAAGGAGAGAGAACTTTCTAAGTCTGCCCTTAGTAGGTACAGGCCTGGGGGACATAGCATGTCATAGGAATAGGAAATGATAATATTCTGGATCTTTTTTGGTCTCATGTAATTATCACATCTGTACTTATCCTTGTACAGATGTGTACATCTTAGCCCTTCCTTCCTTCCTTCCGCACCATTCCTTCCTTCTGCACCATTCCTTCCTTCCTTCCTATCAAGATTTTTGTCTTGATTCATTTATCCTACATGCTGCATGGCCACTGACTCCGTGTTCCATTATGTTTATTCGCCAGGTTGTAACGAGAATGAGGCAGACCACCTGGACAGAGACCAGCAGCCTTATCCCCCATCCCAGAAAACAAAGCGCATGCGTACCTCCTTCAAACACCACCAGCTTCGTACCATGAAGTCCTACTTTGCTATCAACCACAACCCAGATGCCAAGGACCTCAAGCAGCTTGCCCAGAAAACAGGCCTGACCAAGAGAGTTCTGCAGGTAAGAAGCCACATCCCAGGCTTGACAGAATTTTCCCCTGCTAGTCAATAGCCTTTCCCTTATGTGTAACAATAGCAATATACATAGAAATACTTTTGCTGGGTGTGTCCCTAGTGGGTGTGCAGAGGGGTATGGTGTTCCGTGGCAGGAGTGCCAAAAGTGTGCCTTACTGCCCCAAGGCAGCCAAATGCCAGACTGTGGTTTATGATTAGCTGCATCCTCAACATGAGGAAAATGTCTTCAGTCCACCCACCCAGTAGATATCCCGGGGCTGGTAGTCTCTTTGTGGTGACTGCACTAAGGACAGAGGTGGCAAATGTACCGCCTTTATGGGTGAAGCCTTGGGGCTCCCCTGAAGCAGTTAATGTGGCCCCTCAGTAAGCAGATCCCCGAAGTGTTTGAAGCAAGCTTTGACCAATGTGATCCTCCAGGACCAGCTGGCTCCCCCTCTCAATGCTTGTTAGACAACTGTTTTCATTAAGGGCCTACATAGTCAAAAGGTATTTCCCTGTGAAGGACAGCCTAGCAAATTATGTTAAAATATCCCTATATGGTGTGTGATAGCTCAGTGAAGTTAAAACGAGGTGTGTATTACATGCAGAGTGCCAAAGAAGGGCAGCGAGCGACGTAGAAGGAGAATCTATTAGCAGCAATTCCTTGTCCATGTTACATGTCACCTAAAACATTGTCAGTGAACCTTACAGAACAGAAAGACTAGATGACCCATATCAACAATCTGCATGACAGGGATGCTATAATTACCCCTCCTTCCTCTTCAGCCTTTTCAAATAATCAAGGCAAACTTCGAGCCCTCGCAAAAATCTGCTCATTCACCCTTTGCCTCAATCTTTACGTGTCTTGACCCCAAATCTACCCAACCCAAGAAACACTGTGTGGCCATCAAGAGAGTTGCTTTCTTTGGGTATGTGAGCGAGCAGATTTTTCTCGAGGCTGCTCTCTGAGTGCTGTAAGCACCTGTAGCACTGGGCCTGTACACAGGGAGTCAGTACCACCAGTAGCAAGCAGAGCTATAGAATGACTTAGGTGATGTGCCACACAAAATCAAACATCAAAAATGACTTAAAAGCAAGAACAAAGACAAAAAAAAATAAACAAAGCAAAACAAGCATCGGTAAAGAAATCCATTGGGATTGGTTTGCAGGTTTGGTTTCAAAACGCAAGAGCCAAATTCAGAAGGAACCTTTTGCGGCAGGAGAATGGGGGTGTCGATAAAGCTGACGGCACCTCGCTCCCGGCACCGCCCTCAGCAGACAGCGGCGCACTCACTCCACCCGGCACTGCGACCACTTTAACAGACCTGACCAATCCCACTATCACTGTAGTGACATCAGTGACCTCTAACTTGGACAGCCACGAATCCGGGAGCCCCTCACAAACTACCTTAACGAACCTTTTCTAACATTTCATTTTTTTTTTTAATTCTTACTCTTCATTATTATTATTATTATTATAATTATTATTATTATTATTATTTTCAAGCCTTTTTTAAAAAAAACAAAACAACAAACAAACCCACAAAATATTTGGGAAAATAAACAGCTTGATGTGTAGCATCTGCAGCCACCTGGCAAATGAGTTTGAAGTAATATGTTGCTATAATAAACGGACATTTATTGTTGTTAAATTGTACTCAAATTCTTTAAATTTATCAAATGACTGAAGAGAAGGTTATGAATCATTCTAATAAGTGCCTCTTAAAATTGTATGTTACTTATTTCCAGAACCTTGAAAAAAATTGATTGTTACCCCCCCCAAAAAAGATTCTATTCCTCCTCGATAACCAGATAAAAACCATTTTAATTATATCCAAAAGAATTCTGCTTCAGGATTGTATGCTCACTTACAGCATTTAGGAACCCCAAATTTAATTTTATTTTTATAACACATCCAAAAGTTTTGTATGATTTATTTTTTAAATGTTAAAAACTAAATACAAAATGAATGAAACTAATCACAAAAACAGTCAGACTGGAAGTACCAGTGCTCTTTCCTAATGCATTAGTTGCATGCCCGCTCCTCCCTGAGCACTGGGGATTCTCACTGGGATAGCTAACGCTCCTCTGCCAGTTCTTCACCCAGCTGGGACGTCCTTGGCCACCACTGAAAGTCATGCCTGGATGGAGGACTTGGAGAGAGAGCCAGTGATGAGAGCACGTGTGGGTGAGGATGGCAGGACCAGGCTGTTGGTCTCCCAATTTGTGCCCTGCACATTAAGGAGGCAAGATCTGGAGAAAACCCTCCAGACTGAGCTAACTCCTATAAGGATATCATTAAAGTAACAATAGCAGAGTAACAATGCAAGTGGAGAGTCCTACTGATCTGAAATATTGCCTAGGGAGGGGTTTTAATTTTTGTCTGTCAAGCAGCTCTGAATTTTTGGAATTAAAACAGATACAAATTGCAGTTTGTGACATGGCTTCGATGCCGTACCTTTAAAGAAAACGGAAGATTGCCCAGTTACTTTAGTAAGCACAAAAATAAATTTTAAGAAGGTGCATGCATGTGTACTATTAAAATGAATTTTTGATAAATCCTACTTTTTTTTTCAGGGAAAATGGAAATAAGCAAAATATAATTTATTAAGATGTTTAAGGAAAATTTTTTCAGTACAATTTATTCATTACTATTTTCAATTTACTTTAGATGTTTCCTGAGATTGTATCAGACACTTTGTTTAACACAGGAACTTAAAATCTTTAGTTCATTAATATCTCTAACATATTCTTTAACTTTTTAAACTTTGTATAAAAGAAAAAATGTTAGCGAAAATCATACAAAACCAGGAATTGGCAGTGAATAACTTCAAAGCCGATAAACTCAGAAGCCTTGTGGATGCTGATCTGAATACATTTCTTAGTTTACAATAGTGATCTTTCTTTTTTTAGTTTTATTTAAGCTAAAAGTCTGAATGGTCTGGGCAGTGGTGAATGTTCATTTGTATCCTTTTATTGTAGTTGAACACCAATTAGATTGTGGAGAGTCTCAGAAACAAAAACGAACATCAACCAGTCAAGATCTATGTCTTGCTTTTAGTGGATTGTTAAGAATAACTTTGCACATATACCCCACTTTTTAGACACCATCAAATCTCTTTTTGGTGGTCAAAGTGGCTATTTAATATATTTTAAAGGTGTCCTTTTTGGCTGTATAAATGTGTGGTTACATATTGACAGTTCACTGCCCACATTAAAGTGCATTATTGTAATTTTGCTCAGGGTTTTTAGAAAATTAGCACAGAAAAGTAGCTTATTTTTAAAAAAAGATGATGGAAGAGATGTTAACACTGTAATAGAAGAAAGGTGTGTTTGCCATTATATATTTAGCAACTATGGTTATCATCTTCTACGGATATTGAATCTTGACTTTTCCTATTTCTATTACCTTATGGGCATTTACCACTAACCAGACCAAAAGACCTTGGTAAGGCTGAGATCTTTATTAATACACTTTTACAGGTAAAAATATTGATACTTATAAATTTTGTTCTTTGACAGAACAATATATGGTACTAGAGATCTACTTTATTAAGTAGACTAATTAAAACTCAGTTCTACTATGTGCCTTATGATATACCTTGGGAGTAAGTTTGTGAAAAATCAGGATATATGTGTTGTTTGTTAAATTAACTGTTTTAAGCCCTTTTGACACCTCACTAGTTTTGTACTGTTTTACCTCTTATTTCTGAAACTCTTTTTATGGTGTATCCTGTTAGAGGGGACAAACATGTCATAGAAAGCAGTTGTGCACTCTTTCAGATATAGTTGATAAATCCAATAATCTTATATATTGAGCTTCGTGTTTATAGTACAGTAAGTGGTCTAGCAAAATTGTCCATGTTTCTTTGTTTATTGATAAATGCATTGTATAGAAACTATTTCCCCTAAATATTTATGGACCAAACAATTGTGATATATCCTATTAAATTTGTGTGAATAAACCATTTTGAATCTAAGGAGTTTTATTTCCCATCAGTTTTTTATTGTTTTTTTTTCTTTTCTTTTGGTTCGGGGTTGTTTTTTCATTTCTTTTTTAAAATTTAAGGTCTACATGTACCCGTGTGTCTCTTTGCTTTTATGGTACCTATGAACAATTGGTATTAAACACAGAAACACAGCCTTTTAAATATTTTAAAGTACGGTTCCTTCTTAGGTTTTCAATTTCTTCATATTCAATGTATATGCTACTGCTGGTGCAATTTAGATTTTAGCCTTTTAACCTCCTTTTTTGAACATGCAAAGTAATGCCCCACTGATTTGATACTGAAACCCTGTCATAGCCCTCTAAAAAAGCCAGAAAACTAGGAGCTAAAGTAATTGCATGACAAATATAACCTAAATAGTATGATGAAATGAATCAAGATTTAATGCTAGGTATATTGAGCACAAAATAGAATTGCAGACCCCGAAAAGCCAGGTTGCTCTGTAGTTTAATAAATTGTCACTATGATTTCTTTCAGGGAGAACAAATCATGGGGCATTACAGCCAAACATCCCGACGTTTGAAAATTCCCTAAAGTATTAAAAGAAGGGGAAAAGTTTGATCGGAAATCCACTGCAGTGAAGACAAAGACAATATTAGGTTATGATAATCATACATTTAAAAATCTATTGAGCCAAAAAATAAAAATAAAAGACTCGATGTCATTTCCTGAATGTTAACAAAACATATGTTATTTTATGGTGTCTAATTAACAGAACTGAAGGCTTCAACAAATTGTGTGGTATCAAAAACAAATTTAGAGAAACTATGTATAAAACCAGAGCAACCTGGCAGCAATCTACCCAGCCCATATTCGAAGAAACCTTTTCTTTTTTTTTTTAAAAAAATCACATTTGTCAAGCACAAGTACTTGTAAAATAAAATCTGAGTGCATTCATTCCACTTGCTTGCTAATGTGTACTAGTCATATCTGTTAAATGGATTTTTGTAAATTCAAGGAGAACTTTTCACTCATCCACGATCATAGGAATCAAAACCCAGTAACTTTAGTACTATTGTTTCTGAATTAATTTTTTAAAAATGAGACAAATCTGCATGCACTTTTCCATCTGTCACATATAGTGTACATTTCTGTATGATGAATTTCTCTTTGATGTTTCTTGTATAATAGCTTTCATTAATAAACATTTTATTTGATGCAAACATAGTTAACTTTATGTAAACACATAGCTAATTGTTCCAACTAATTTAAAGTTTTCTTTTGAAAGGAAGCAGTACAGTGCAGTTCCAATATGCTATACATATATATATCTAAAATCAAAAAGAATGAGGTAGCAATACTATTGCACAGTGTAAAATTATTTCCTTTGGTGTTAATTTTTTAATTTTTTAACTTCTTGTATAAAACTGACATGTTTTAAAAAGAAATTCCCATCAGCATCAACAATAAAACAACCCCCAAACTCTTCATCAATATAAGAAAACATGAGCAGTACAGCGTGTAAAATCCTCAGTGACTTTAGAGTACAAGGATATAATTTGTGGATCCCTGAGCTGTTTACACGGTCACTATGCAATGAGCAAGTTTGCTACATAAAGTTGGTCCTAAGATTAACAGTCCAAATCACAGATGATTTTTACAAGCCAACAAGCAAGTGTAACAATAACCAATTCTTACTAATGAGGTTTTGTAACTGTTAAGCAACTATTTGCAGAAAGATTTTTTAAAATATATTCCTATTTAGCTGTATAGCCAAAGCATATGTTAAACAAATTAACATATAAAAGACTTGCCAGAAAATCTTTCATTAAGATGACATTTTTATTATATACTAATGAACCCTATGTAAACAATGTAACTTTTATGAATGATGGACATTAAATATTTCACTTACGTGTATCCTCAGCATTTTGCATGTTTTCTTAAACCTTTCCAGTTTCAGAATTCTAAAAAGAGAACCGTACAATTATTAACAATGTAGCACAAAGTTATGTACAGGTTACTGCAGCAATCTCTGGAAACTGGTAACTAAGAGTGTTCTAATGGCAATAAAAAGGTATCATTTATTGGTGGTAATTATGGGAAGCATTGTTTAAACAACAGCTTTATAGTATGTTGTAAAGTTCTATTGAAAAAGGTTAGCATGGTGGACTTAATTCAAATCAGCTTGATCAGAAATTTAAGTATATTGTGAAATTCTTAAGCTGAGCCTTATGTGTATTTATTACTGCAGAAAGTAAGTAAATGTAGGAAAGCAATTATTCGTGTCACAGCCACAATGTGGTTTCCTCCCGTTGTCCTTAGGAAAATATTACAACCATTAATTATTCCAATCAGTAAATAACTTGGTAGTGCTTAGGACCAAGAAAAAAACCTATGCACCATAGTTTTTCTTTTGTAAATCACTGCATTCTTCAATAAGTTGGATTTCTTCTCCCCCTGATTTAATACTTAACAGAGATATTTCTAGTCTAGGTACTTGTCTGTGTGCTGCATTTTTCACTTCATTTAAATTAGAAAAATAAATTAGTTAAATAATCCCGGTGAAATACTGGCAAAAGTTAAAATAAAACCAGAACAATTTTATTTCTCTGTGTCTGAGTAGAGACATTAAGGCTTGATTTTTCTTAACAACATTTTGCTTTGTTTGGAGACAGTCCTGCATACAGTGCTCTGATTGACCCGACAAGTGGCATTAGACAATCCAATTTTTTTCCAAGATACAGAACAGTCTGCTGCATTAAGAAAGCAAACATGTTGAAAGGCCAGCAGTGTCTGAGAAAGAAAGAAAGGAAACATTTCAGACAAGACTTGAGAGAACGCGAGACAAAGGTAGGTTTTCAGTATTGTTGTGAGTGAGAAATGTCTTGGGGGTCTTTCTAGTGGATACATATCCATGTCTAGACACAGCATTTCTTTGCTGCCCTGGTCTCTAAAAAGGAGTCAAATTGTGCAGCCCTAGAACATCTCCCTCAGAATTATTCACCAGAGAAATGGCTCGCAGGACCGGGTCAAATGACAGAAGGATGACACCGCAGCCCACTGCAATCGGTGAAATATTCTCTTTCCCATTCTGTGGGCTTTGAGCCAGGAGCTGAATGAACATGGAGATTAAATTACACTCTTATCTCTGAAGAAAGCATAACGTCCAGAATGAGACAGAATATCTAGGACAGCAATGCCGCTCTGTGCTTTGGACTTCATCCTTCAGAGCTGCTAATCCAAGCACCTGGCACATGCATTAAATTGACTTCAAAATATTTCTTCCTCCTTCAGCCAAATGCAGGACACAAATTATACTATTGGAATTTCCAGAAGCTACTATAGTGTCAGAGACTTTATTCAGTTATTCTGCAATGTTGAACAATTCCTCTGCGCTTCTCACTTGACACAGACTTATCTCGACACATACCTATACACATATCCTTGTCCTGCCTTCAGATAACCAGTACTTTCATATTTATTTAAGTCATTCAAACCTACAGGAAGCAACTCGCCCTGCTTCCACGTTCTAGCAAAGGCAGTTGTCATAATTTTTGTTCTGACACTCCTTTACTGTATAATATTTTTCTGGAGTAGGTTTTATGTTAGAAGTTTGTACATTTGTATGGTTTATTTTTTTTTCTTTTCATAGCTTTGGACAAAAAAACTCGACTGTAGTGCTTGATGCATCTAAGTGTACAGATTATTTTGCCAGCTTTTCTTGCAATATCTAGAAAAATAAATCTATGGCAACCACTGAATTCCTGTCTTGCATGTTGCTCCTAGGTGTTCCCCTCTGCAGGTTGATTTTATCGCAACATATACAGACAATTTTAATACCAATACAGACAATACAATACCAAATACAGACAATTTTAATTTTAACTAATATGATTAATATTAGAAATAATAGAGTTTTTTAGCTGCATTCATTTCTGGCTCAACTGTGCCTCTGTTTTTGGAAATGGGATAGTGAAAAAGCAATCCTTTGAAATTTCTGATATTTTCTACTGCTAGGAACAGAGGGCTAGACTGAAGGTCAGCTCTAGCTTGACAGAAATCAGTGTTATTTTTCAGTTCGCTCTCTTTTCAAATTGGGCTTTAACAGATGATAAAAATGCTGTTAATAATTATTTTACAGCAAGATAATAAAAGTTATATATGCTTCTCTTTTCCACCTCAGTTGCACACTTCAGTATAGATTTTTGAGGCTGAACAGATACACAGCATTTTGAATTGGTGAGAATGCTGCATACAGAAAATAAATAATAAGGGAAAGAACAAGCTTCAAGTTTCAAATACGAGCAGTCACTGGGAGAGATGTTGTAGTTTTTTATTTAACATCCTATGAATTCTTATTTCATAATTTTCTTTGAGGAATTTGGACCTTCCACAGAGTAAATGATCAAGTGTCTTGCTTTGCCACATGCACCTTGATCCCAGAACTGAGATGCAATAGAGAACAACCTATAAGAAGAATTTTTCAGGAATTGTTATCTAGCAAAAAAAAAAAAATTGTTGCCCAGTGTCCTAAAATCAGTAAAATCAAATGCAACCTCAGGAAATCTGAAAGCACTGATCACTACTATATGTCTATATCTTAGACATAGAGACTTGCTGGCTCATGATTTCTGTTTAGCTCATGGATGATAATTACCTCTACCCAACAAACACACATCCCATTACAATAAGGAGCCATGCATGTAATGTCAGCAGGGACAGCTAAAATCAGTTTAGAAAGTAACCAACTTGGCAGCTTGGAGGTATTTTTATCTGCAAAGCAACTTGCACTGTTACTGCTGGGGCTGCAGCCACAAGTGTTAGACAATACCTCTCATTTTCTTTGCTGGCTGTCCAGCATAATACTTTTTACTTTATAAGAACGAGGGGGCTACAGAAAAGGAAGTTAAATGGACACTGAAAAGTACATGAATGGGATTGTGTGCCTTTTATGTGCCTGCTAGCACATTAGATCTAAAATGCTGCAGCTTTGAGGCTCTGACTATCACCCTTACCGACTGATATTACTGATTGCTTTCTGCTTTATAATTTGAAGATGCCTTGCTTCTTATATATGAAGTTACATAGACAACCTGTAACTACATTAGCTGAAGTAATTACCTACCCCATATTGTCAAAACATTTCTTAATAATCAAACCCTTGGGCGGATATGTTTTTTTTCTTGTGAATCTGGCTGTAACAAATTAAGAAGTTAGTCCATTACAATCTATTAGAAATAGTTTATTTGTCCAGAATTGCTCTGCAGATACAGTAATGTCAGAGTTGACTGGAATGAATCAATTTCTTCTCTATTTAACGTGTAACGGAGCACTAACATGACAGCAACTACATAGTAATCAATGGTTTAAAACATTAATTTTAACCACTTTTGTTGTTGTGGATAGATCAAAATTGAGGAGCTCTTCTAGTCACAATTTACCTCTAAAATAGTGCCATTAAAAGACTGTATGACTTGTAGCACTCAGACCTGTTTTAAATAGTACCCAGATTCTGAGACCTTTTTATTCCCTTGTATTATAACACCATCAAATTAAAACTGGTGAGCTCAAAAGCATGTTTGTGTTCTTGAACCTATTCAAACTGTCTAAATCCATCTTGTTTCCAGCATGGACTTCTGAATTCTGGTGAAATCCGGAGCTTTTTGATTAAATTTCCTTGATTTCTTTATTTGGATCTGCTGAAAGAGAAACTCAATCTTATAATGGCCTATTGGACTTTCTGGTTTTTAGGAAAACTGAAAAATGAAGCAATGCATAGCATTTATGAAGAAACAACTTTACAGAACCAAGAGTTGTAAGATGTGTGGACTTTTTTTTCTTCATTTCTTTAGAAAAGTAACAGGGAAAGCCATTTTTGGGGATCCGACTCTCCAATAAGTAGTTTCCAAAGGCCTCTTGAGCTTCTCCGAAGAATTTTGCCATTAAATTAAATAACACTTCATTACCAAAACCTCTTACTTTGAGTAAGCTGAATCATCCAAATTATTTTACTCTCTTTTTTCCTTCCGTGCCTTTGAATACCTGTGTTTCCTCTGCCCCATTTCTCCCTGTGTGAAGCCAGTCCATGCAGGATTGCCCTGGCAGCCTTATCAGTACTGCCTGCATAGGGGATGAGATCCTGCACTGGGTACTGGTCAGGGCTGAGCACACCCGGCTGCCCTTCTCAGGCGACTTTTATGCCTTTTATGAATGCCTGACCTTCAGGGTGTGTGTGACAGGAGCCCTGCTGGGCTGAGGGCACTCACCGCCTGACCAGCCTCACCTGAGCCCTCCCCACCCATCGCAGCCCCGAGCTCTGCTGTGCTTCATCCGCCTCTAGTCCTGCATTCGGGGGAAATTGTGCATGGCCTCTATCCCAGGCCATGCACAACATGGACCCTCAGGCACAGCTGGATTTTGGTAAGAAATGAATACTTCATGATTTGGTTGGAGACTACTTTTTGAACCGTGGAATAGTTTGGATTGGAAGAGACTTTAAAGTTCATCCTCTTCCACTCCCCCAGACATGGGCCGGGACTCCTTCCACTAGACCAGGTTGTTCAAAGCCTGTCCAGCCTGGCTTTCCTGCAACCATGCCATACACCTCACTATAATGCTAATGGGCAGCAGAACCCTGACAGGAAAAACTAATTTAAACTCCTCTTTCTAATTCCAACTTGCAACCTTATGCTCTGATCCTGGTAGTGAAAATATTTATGCATGTCTTTAACATCCTTATCCTGTGTGATACCACTGCAATGTATTTAAAAGCGATTATTTGGAGGACTGGACTTAAGTGGAGGTATAACCAATGAAATCAAATTTTAGTGTATAATTTATATCAACTCTGTTTCCTTCTTAATGATTTAAAGATTTTCAGGTATATTGGTAGAATACCAGTGAAATATCCTTACAGCTTCTGAATTTTGCCTGGTTTGCTGTCAGTTGCTTACACTCACTTAGGAATTAGCATTAGAAGGAATGGAAGCAGTTGGATTAATGGTCAAGAATAAAAATAGTCAAAGGATGAAACTATAATTTGAATGTTTTGCAAATATGTCACTGCCATATATGAAATGCATTCTGCACATATGTTATTAGTTTCCTGACTGGCATGGAATGAAAAGGCCTACTTTTGGTATTTCAGGTTACAACAGATGTTATTTCTTCTGTGCTTCCAAATTATGATACTTAATATTCAGCACAACTTTAAAGTAGCTATATGAGAGGCAGAGATAGCAATAAAGCATGCCCAGATTTTGGGTTTTACTGCCAGTGTATAAATACAAAGCACCAGGGTTTCTAGTTTGTGTTTGAGCCATGAAGAGGCTAAGCAAGAACCAGCTTTTAGAAAGCCGTAGAAAAAAAAGCTGTTTCAAACTCAAGCCAATATTTCTAGGGGTTTGTCTTTTTTTGATCCTGATTTCCTTGCTCACAGGTGAAAGTGGATTCTTGCTCCTTCTCTTTAGGTAAAAAGATTGAGGCAACCCAAAGCTTTAAGTCCATCCTGAATCCAGGGTGAGCTCTCATCCCCTATTATTAAAGTTCAAAATGGAGGATAGCAATAGGAGGCTAAAAGGGTAAATGCATCTGTGTGTTCCCCAGAAGGAAGCGCTATATGCTGTGTATTTAAATGCAAACAATGGCGTGTGATGAACTGAAAGGTTTGTGGCTCAGCTCCCTAGAAGACAGTGCTGTGCAGTGTGTAAATTCTTTAGTGGTGAACATCAGCCCACTGTGACCTTGTATCAGGGCCTCTTCTGTCTCAACAAAATTAGAAGTTACTGCACTTGAGGAACTTTCAAGATGAAGTTGCTCCAAACTGCAGTCTCTGTGATCCTCATTCATGTGCCCTGATTTTGCACTGCACCTTGTTTGAAAGGGAAATAGGATCATAGGTGAGTATTTGCCATTACACACATGGAGAAAGTGATCGGAATTAATCAATGTCATTTGTAGCTACCCTCAGGTTCAGCAGCCTGTCAAAGGGAGTGCAGCAGGCATTAACCTGGTGTTTGTTTGCTGCCCTTAACAGCAAGGAGTGGTGGCTGGGGGATGAGGGCATTTCTATGCTAATGCTGCAATGCATTTATCATCATTTATGCAATATTAATGAAAGAGAAATCCTGTCCAGAGCAATGGGTGACAAATTTAACATGTGCAAAAATTTATCATTACACTACTACATGTTTTATTCCTTGTGTATTGATATTGCTTTATTGTTTTCTAATGGACTTATTTACGTGACCAGAATATGCACTATGTGGACTGTGCAGTAAATAAGAGTGGTAGGCTGGTACCCAGTATGACCTGTGCACTCTGTCTAACAGCATCTTCTTTGCTCAGAGATGTTCTACTGCGGCCCTGAGTCTTGGAATGCTTTTTCTTATTTTACTTTTGTCTGTAATTGTACCATTTCAGTGAAGTTTTGCCCAAATTCACACTGGAATTGTGAACAGGATCAAAGTCTGTGGTGTAATTAAACCAATCCCGCTCACAAGAATTCAATCCCTTTTCTGAAAGCTACTTCTTATATACACAAAATGAGCTTGCTTGTATGTTCTAACATCATCTGTTTCCCATTATCCATGCTTTGAGACCTATATATGAGGAAACATTAAGTAAAACATTTTTATTAGATACTTTTAAACTACATAAGAAAATGGAGAAAGTACTGAATGTGTAGAGCAGCAGGTTTAGCGAGCTTGCTGAACCCAAGGCAGCATTTGCACCCTATCTCAGATGGTGTGACAGTGGGGCTGCTCAATTTCAGGATTTTTCAGCAATGACTGCAGCCAGCTCCATGGTAATAGGTTAAACTTGGACTTTGTAACCAAAGAAGACAGATTCTCTCTGGAGCCTAAATCTTGCACCTTGTGACTGTCAGCTATTCTCTCTAAAAGTCTGCTTTCTCCACAAGTCTTTCTGAAGACACTGTTGATCACTGTATCTACAAAATGACAGTGCAAATGTGGGCAAGCATCCTTGCAAAAATGCTCCTTCATGCTTGGTATTAAAATAGCAGTGTTGTCATGGGGTTGTGCTTGGATGGTTAGACCTATTTATCATCCTAATTCTCCAATTTGGGCTTTATTGACATAGCAAATCCTGAAGCTGCTCACGTTCCTGTGCAATTTCATGACAGTGCTGGTATTTGGAGCAACCATAAGGGCACTTTGTGTTTCCTTTGGGTGCTTCACAGTCCTATAAATATGGTTAGATGCAATTTTTTCTGTGTTCTATTAGCAGGAGTTCTCATTTTTAATGCCTGTAGGCTTTCTGGATGTAACAAGAATACTGTAGCTTTCTGTACCTCAATTTTCAGAAATACCTGTCTTGTATTGCCATGTGAAAAATAAATCCAGCTGGCCAAAATCTGACTGAATTGCAAAAGATCAGAATGTAAGAAATATTATAGTGGAGAATGCAAGCAATTAGAGTGATGCACCATAATTTATACTTGTTAATTAAACAATCACAGCTACAGGTGATGTTAGAACGTTCCCTGATTATAGGCACGAACATATTTACAAGTAAGAATCATGCCTTTAAAAAGCTTTTTAAAAATGGTAAAATTGTTTTAACAAATGTGCCGGAGCACTGGCAGCTAAGCTGCTGCTCCCTGTGGTTTTGTACTTTATACATCCTCCTCTAAAATATGGCCAAAGGCTTTTCCTTAGAGCTGATTAGTATCTCCAGAGCTCTCCTTTCACTTAGTGGCTACCTCTCAGTAAGTGCTGGCAATGCCTCATATTTTCTTCTGTATTCTGTTTTGGTCCAACTGTACAGACCAAATAGCAATAACAAAACTCAAATGATCCAGCTTTGAATTAATTCTGTTTCTAAGGGTCTAATCCTGTAAAGTAGCAGACAAATTTCTGCAGAAGCCAATATTACTCAATACTCTTTATATACATGGTTTTTTTCCCAAATGCAGGATAGGAAATCTATTAATTTGTCATCTAATATCCAGTTAGTATTCTATTTTATAAAAGCTGTGCACTATGATTTTTAGTCTTTCTGGGAAGAAAAAGAATCTGGTGTCTGCGTTGTGCTTTTAAATGAAAATTTAATAGGGAATTTGAATTTAGGGGAAAATAGAGGTTTTATCTCTGTTAGTCTTCAGGCAGTAGCATTATACTAGTACTAATTGTGGTGGCACAGGAAGGCTTTAATAGCAGTCATTTCACATAACTGAAGGAGTACCTCTGAGCATACAACTACCCTTCATTAGCACCTTTTTAATTATTTCAGTGCCTGTAGGTCAGCATATTTTACATTGCTCCATTAGAACTGATGGGCACACATTGTAGACAATGATCTACAGCTTTATAAACAAATAAAACAATTTCAGTTCTTTATCAGCCTGCTGTAAATAGGCAACACAGCACTAGAAGAGAAAAACCTGTCTCCCATTTCTTCATCCCCGAGAACTAAAGCCTCTCTGCCACTAGAGGGTGAGACAACTACAAACCAAACACTTAAGTCTTAGTCTTTCCTATCGAAGGTACAAATATAAAAAGTTAACATGCAGCCAGGACCTTCATTATCCATATCTAGGAGAGAAGGGAGCATACCACGGGCACAGCACACACTCATACGCTTAAATCCAGAGCTGTGAAGAAATACGGGAATGGTTTGTGATAATTAACAACGGTGGAGCAAAACTCACTATCTAGACAATAGATTTTTGGGCCTTGGGGAGGCATAGCTAGAAGTTCTGATCTTCATACATGTACTGAATCAAAGTGCTCTGTTTCAACAAAGAACTGTTTCGACAAATTTTTGGCTTAAAATTATTTCCTTTTAGTAAAAAATCAAAAAAAAGGTCTAGCTCCCCGCCTGCTTTTGATCTATACTGTCCATACAGAAGATTTTATTTGCTTTCTTGTAGTGTTTTGGCTTTTCTAGTATTTCTTTCTTTTTACTACAAGACAGCCTGATGCAGTTTCCCTGGTGTACCTTTCAGAAACGCAGATTAATTGTTTTGTGTAGTTTAGTATGGTTCTGCACCCAGTCCTGGCAAAAAGCACTAATTCCTACTAACATGTCCAATGTTTATTGACTAAATGTTTTACGAATAAGTAAAGTGATGCTTGCAGAGTCTCTTAGAAGATCGTTTTCTCTGAAGACTTCTTTAACTCACAAAGAAAATAGGCCATTTACATTTCAATTAAAAAAAAGCTACTCTTAAATCAGAGATTTAAGAAATCAATACACTGTTTCTTCAGGAACAATATTTCCCAATTTGAAACAAAAATCAAGTCCCACAGGGAACTGTAACATCAAGTAATTTTTTTCTTTTTTGATCTTGCAAAGCTCTCTGAAGAATTCTGTCATTAAATATGTTTTGACAATGCCTGCTGCCTTGTTACTCTGTTGTTGCTTCAGCAATCTGAAGGTCCAAATTCAACTTTCCTTTTTTCCTGAAGAAAGACTTTGATACTGAGTTTGTAAAAATACCACAAGGGCATGTAGAGGGTCAGAAGAAACAAAATATGTATCACTAAGTGATAGCAGAAGAAGAGGCAAAAGAATAGACAACATTAAGGATCATAAAGAGTTCTAAACTTTAATAACTTATTCAACTTCTGTGAAAGAAAATTGCGGCAAGAATTAGAGTGAAATTTTGAGATGCTAGTCTAGTTAGAAAAGGGCAGCATTAATCTTCGTTAAGGGAATTACAATTTTCTGCTACAGAGTGATCAGAATTTTGTTGAAAGTTTTTGTGTTTATCAACAGCATTTTAATTTTAGGGAAATTAACAGTTGAGTTTGAAGTTACATGGAGGATTTTACATCTTCTGGCCTAAAAACTCTTCATGCCCAGACTTAGCTGCATGCCCAGATTTTGTTGCCTGCATGCTAGAAGCACAGAACCAGTCCTTACTGAGCCCTGTTGAAATAAACAGGGTTTAGGAACACATTAGTTTCTATTTAACATTACCTTAATTCTGCTGTTTATGTACCTTTACTTTTGGTTCTTGTATAATATTCACATAACTTCAAAGAAGCTGTGGAATAATTTCCCCTTTTTTAAAATAAGGTGTTATTAGAGCAATGAATGCTTGCTGTTTTTTTGGCTTTTTTTTTGTTTTTTTTTTTTTTTTTTTTTTTTTTTTTGGTGAGGATTTTAACTGAAAGGAAACAAATTATGACATTCCCTTGTGCTGACATTAAAAATCCCTGGCCCCTTTCTATGGGCTCTTTTCTTTTAGTGTCCTAAATACCATAGAAGTAATAGAGCATTTACAGTTGGAGGCAATGGTTGCTTTCTTTATTTCAGAAGAAGATATTTTGAACTCTATCAAACAATTTTAACCCTCAAGCTTATCCAAAAGCTTTCCTGGGAGGCACAAATGAAAATG
The DNA here is from genome assembly GCA_013397895.1 of Origma solitaria. Taxonomy (NCBI): domain Eukaryota; kingdom Metazoa; phylum Chordata; class Aves; order Passeriformes; family Acanthizidae; genus Origma; species Origma solitaria. The sequence goes on from VZRL01001470.1 coordinate 393,692, forward strand.
CACAAAACAATCAGTTAGAATATTGTTTTGCTATTCTGAGTATCGCGTGGAAAGTATGAAGAGCTGAAAGCACACTTTTTTTTTACAACACCAACATATTTAGCACAGTTCCTTATTCGACATTGTCTTCAGCATCTTTATGCTTGATGATTTCTATCAGATTTGCAGCCACTCAAACAGTTTTCAAGAATTCAACACAAACCATCTTTTTTGGACAATAGAACATAGCTTTTATTCTTGAGAAATCTGGAGATGTGTCCAGCTTTTATCTCCTTCCATTACAGAAACTCCACTAGATCTTAGCTGCCTGCTAGTTTCTAAGGCTTAGAGCCAGACCCAATGCCAAAATAAATTACTATATTTATTAAATTCAACCCCACTCTCTACCAGTCTCAAAATACAGTTAGCAGAAGGGCTCTTTCAGTTGAGCCATGATTTGATTTTAAGGAAACAACTTGAGGCCTAGTCCTTGTCTCAGTTTCTAACGCATTGCTGCTCTCTCTCCCTTGAATCAAAATGCCAGAGGCTAGAAAAACCTGAAAATGACACCTGCAAATGGCTTTAGGGGACAGTTGGTACTGTGGCTGGTGCAAATTTAACTTGACTAACCCATGAACAATGGTAAAACTACCAGAAACTGCTAGAACACCTCAGGCAGGCCATGGAGGCCTGCCAGGCTACAGTAGAAGCCATGAGCTCCCCAAGCGCAGGCCCGAGTGTGAGAACACCTTTTAGTTTGGGGGGTGGTCGGTGGAACCACGAGCTTCTGCGTTTTCTGCAGCTTCCTTCAGACTAGTAGCTCAATTAAAGCTTGCTTTCTGTTTCCTTGCAGCACTTTTGCTGCTTGGCTACGACAGAGAACAACCGCCTCGGCACCATTTTTTCTTTCACTCCATGTCCTCTGCTGTGCAGAGCAGCTCCTCAGGCTCTCTCACAACAGAAGTGCTTGTTGCTTTGGTGCCACTGCAGTGCTCTGGGATTTGGGGAACTTTGCTCACCCTGTCTAAGCTCCTTCTCTTCTCTGGGTATGGCCTGGCCCGCAGCTTTAGCTTTAGCTGCAGAAACTGAGTGGGAATGGCAGGTAGCAGCACGGCGCTTATCTGCTGCTAATTCCAAACATGGCTGTCAGATAAAAGCTGAAAACGCTGCTCAGCAAACAGCACCTCCAGACTACACAGCGCTGAGCAAAGAGCCAGAAAAAACCCTACCATCCACATTCTGAGGCCTTGAAAAGAAGGGTAATTTTATTATACTTGTTTGTTTTAGAGTTTGACAGTATTTTTAGGCCTGAAGAACTCAGCGATAAACATTCAAATTCATCACTCTAACAGTTTTCAACTTTCACAGTAAATTATTTGTTTTAAAGGTTGAACATGTCACATGGTAATAGCATCTAACCAGCAGCTATGAAATGTCTAAGGAATCAGAGGAGATCGAGAAATCTCAGTAAGCAAAAGATAATGACTGGGACAGCAGAACACACAAACAGTCCAAACAGACAAGATGGGGGGGAACTCCAAAACCTTAGTTTTTACTTTATATTTGTGGATCATGTTGTAACATCACAAAGATCATGCCTGTCACATAAACTTAAGCTGAAACTTTTAGTCAGGCTTTGACTTATGGAAGTGCCAGAAGGAAATAGATGGTAAGACAATGGATCAAATTCTGAACATGTTTGTCTGTGATGAACTGGAAGTTTAAAGTATATTTTTACTCATTTGATTTTGCAGTATGACACTAAATCCCAATAATTTTTTTTTTTCTTGTTCTATTTTCTTTTTATTTTCCCAGTCAAATCCAGCTCTAGGCAGAAGAAAGGCTTTAAAAAGATAGTTTAGTAGAAGGAAAACTTAGAGGAAAACCTTCCTACTATGAATCAGACACATCTGCTTTTGTGGAGAAGGCATTATTTTAAATAAAAAAAATCATCCAATTATTGACTGAAATTTCTAGAAAAAATACACTTAGTGCTCAAAATGCACCTATTCTTATTGTACACTAAGACACAATCTCTTAGTAAAGAATTTTCAAACATGCATGTATATATAAGGAGCTGGTTTTACACTGCATAGCACCTTGGAAAACCACATCTTGAGCGAGACAAATTCCAACTTGAAAATGCAACCATTGCAGGCTGTAGATTCTAATTTCCATATTTTTGCCCACTTTGGGTGGGGGAAAAAAACCCTAACATTCTTTATTATGCTGTAAGACACTGTAGAATAAGTAGGAAGAGTATTTATACAAGGCAAACTAAAAGAACAAATCATACTAGCTTTGACACACGGTGTATGTTTGTGTATGAGCCTGTTGTTACAGAATATATGGAATTCTAAGGTATCTGCACTAAGGTTACTGAAGTTCATAATTGCACACAGCAGGACAATAGTAATATAACTAACTGAAATATTAAATATTGTATACCCTATGATATTATTTGGAATCCAACAGGTTTTATAGCATATAACCACACTGTTCGAGTGTTTTGGAGTTGCTGCTGTAAACAGATTATACCTTGCTAGGGCACCATGGCTGAAACGTTGTTGTTCACTAACGCTGCTTGTCATGTCAGGGACAGCAGCGTTCTGTCACCCTTCATTCCTCTCCCATTCAGGCTTCTGGAGAGATGATCTCTGCACGTACACTGACTCATCCTACAGAGCTACTGATGTGCACATGAGCTACAACAGCTGCTCTTTCTTTGTGCTGCACAGAGCTTGAGAATTACAAATAAAAACTCATGGCAGATCAAGACGTCTGGGATCAGTATATTCTTCTCCAGAACGACTAACAACTGGGAAGACCTAAACATAAGGATGAAGTAGTAACTCAGTGAGTTGAATTAATTTTCATCTCTGATTCATTCAATTTTGTAACACTCTTCTACCGAATATGGGCATATCTGAGTTCTGTGTTTTGGGGGAAATGTGAACAGAGACAAATTTGTCATTAAAGTAACACCAACGGTTTTGAAGCAGTCAACATCTGGCAAATAAAGGCAGAAAAATTAAACGGTTTTTTTTCAAAATAGTTTTATAGAAATGAAGACAAGATTTCTTTTTTTATGGTGGGGGGCAAGGGAGAAGGGACTTTCAGGCCTTTGATTAGACAAAGAAAAGTATCATGAAGATGTTGGTAGACTTCCCTTGTATCAAATCCCTCAAATTAATGAGGAAGCACAAAACATTTAATTTAGAATATAAGAACTGAAGTACCTCAGAATAATAAGAGTATTGCTGGCAGCTTTCCACTGTGGACTACAGATGTCAAAGTGAATGACTGAGGTATCATGCCAGATTTTAGAAGTGAATGAAGCATTTAACGAACAAGTGACAGATAGGAATGGTTAATTTAAGAAAAAGAAGTAAGAACAAACAAACTGATACAGCATAACAACGTACAAAAAGCAAGAAAAGAAATCCTGAGGTAGTTTTAGTGGCTCTGCTATTTAATAACTGTATATAATGAGTTTGGTTAGGACTGGCTTTCTGTGTTAGGTGTCCTGGAATCCTTTTTTGGAAGGTGTAGACAGAGGTCACAGAAGTCATAGCTGAATAGAACAAAATGGGAAGGAATATTAGTAGAGCAATCACCACTTTTAACTGCTGCAAAGTGTGCCCTGAATCTGTCAGCAGGATTTCTGTTTTTGTTTTCCAGAAGAAAAAGTATAGCAAAACAGATCAAACCTAACATTTTTTGTCTGAGTCCCCATCACTCACTAAAGGAAATGACAAACTCATTTTATGTGATTTTTATGGCTATCCCTTCCCCCTTTCCCTCAATTCTGTTTTATTCATTAATTGCAATTCTCAGTTTTTGTTCCAAGCTTTTTAAACTGGATTATCACCTTTTCATTCCAATATTCTCTCCCAGTTGCCTGTAGTTATCACTACCTTTTTATAAGGGTTGATTTCATAACCTTTTGATCCGCTTTAGTACTTAACTACCTGTACTTTATAACACGATCATAATTATTTTTCCTTATGAAGAAACTGAGTTTTGTTTTCAAGCTCCTGAAATTTTTTAATTTAAATGGCATAAACATTCATCAAACTCTATTTATGGCCCAACTTACAAATACTCAGTTAACTGTAGTACACACAAGGTATTTGCAAATTTAAAAATTACATTTATAAAAGTTTGTACAGGAGGAGTGACTCACACAGATTTGCAAATAGGTATTTCAAAGACAGGTAACATTTAAATGAAGAATCCCAGTTAAAAAAAACTCCAGCAATCAAACTGTGAGTTCATTTTAGATGCTATTTCTCAGCAACCACAGTATATATTTATTTTATTAGTTAGGGTAAGTATCTATTTTAACTTAAATGACCCAGGCACATAGTTGTTCATCTTTCACTTTACTGTTGTGTTTTAGGTCTTAATAATATTTTAGGTTAAATGCTCCCAATATTTGGGAGAAAGCCTCCTCCTTGATCTTTTCCTTTATTTTCACCATGCTGCAGATGACTGTTTTCTGACCTGTTTTTTTTTTTTTAAGACTGAAATATAAAAGAGAGTTTACAGTGGTACTGAATAGATTTCAGATCTTCAATAAATCTCATGGAGGTGATTGCTATACCACCATTCTTCCTACCATATTAGCGTGGGTTTAACAGTGAACTCCCAGGAGAAGAATTAATGATCAGAAATGTCTAAGTTTTCACTGTTTAGAATGAATGATGCTTAGTCTTTGGACTAAAATTTGGTTTAGAAGGTTGGCGTTCATGTTTCAATGTAATCCTCTCACGGTTAAGCCATACCAAGCTGAGCACTGAACTTTGAACCTGACATGGCACAATTAAATCCTCACGTCAGCACTTGCCAATCACAGTATACAGTTCAAGAAAAATACAAGTGCAATCCATGGAAGATAGAGAAACTTTCAACCAAAGAGAAACTATATCAGCAGCTCCAGGAAATGGCTTTTGAAATAGAATTGCACCCAAAGGGAAAGGACACATTCATTGGTACCTTATGCTTTACAAAGCCAAGAGTTACCTCTTAAATAACAGATGCATTACCTGCCACGGCTTATTGTTAATTTATTGTCATAAAACCATAGAACACTCAGTTGGAAGGGGCCTGAAGGGTTGTCTGGTCCAGACTTTTTTGACAAAAGCCTGGTCTAGACAAGATGACCAGCCTGAATCTTAGAAGTGCCCAGTGTTGGGGACTCACCACTTCCCTGGGGAGATTATTGCAATGGCTGATTGCTCTCGTTGTGAAAAATGTTCCACTTGTATCCAACAGCAGCTGACCAAGGAGAAACTTATACCTATTACCCCTCCTCTTTTTCATGGGACTAGTTCTAAAAAGGGAGTCTCCAACTTCTCGTAGCCTCCCTTTAAATACTGGAACATGGACAAGGTCTCCCCTAAACCTTCTTTTCTCAAGACTGCACAGTCCCAGGTTTTCTCAGTCTTTCCTTATGGCAGACTTCTTGTCCATGGATCATCTGTGGCCCTTCTCAGGACCCTGTCCAGCCTATCCCCATCGTTTTTTTATAGTGGGGACCAAAACTGAACACAACATCCCAGCTGTGGCCTGGCAAGCACTGAGTAGAGTGGGATAATGCCTTCTTTATCTCTCCTGGTGATGCCCTTGTTCATGCAACCTAGCATCCTGTTGGCCTTTCTTGCTGCACCAACATGTGTTGTCATTCAGACTGTGAATAAAAATGTAGGCAACCTGTTTCCTGAATTTCTTTTCTGTACAAAATAATAAAATAAAGGCAAACAAAAAAGGAAAGACAAATTGTCCTGAAAGAAACCACAACTAAATCCTATTTTTTCAGAACACTGGTACTAACTTCAAGAAGAGAAAAGAAAAATAAGAGTGGTTTCTGAAGTCTTTAAAAAAGTGTTGCCTGGAAGATTTTTGGAAATTAAAATTAAATTTGGCAGAAAATATGTAAGGCTCAGCTACCTGCTAAAACTTGTCAGTTCTTAATTTTACATCTGCTGTTGATCACACTGCAGGACTTGATAATATGTTTATGATTGTGTCACTGCAATGGAAGATGCAAAGTTAAATTGTCATGTCTAGTCAAGTAGGGGTCTTGGTCTTTCATGTATATTTGATGATAAATAGTCCCACTGAAGCCTGGCTGGTGTAGTGCAGCGGTACCCTTACAGCAAGGTTTGTAATTCTTTGTTGCCTCAGGCATAAGCATCTATATCTCTCAAGATGTTTTAAACCAAGTAGAATTAAAATTATACAGACTTTTAACAAAAGAGTAGTTTCATCTGTGAGCCTGGTTTTGTCCTAAGGGTTATCATTTTGCATTTTGTTTAGCAACTGAGTAAGAGAAGTACTGCCAATAACTGCCAGAGACTGGCAAATAATTACTCAGGATTCAAGTCGAGTAAACATTTTGTACTTTATAAAATTATTCAGCAATTAAATTTCAAAGTAGCATATGATCTATGGTGTTAACCTCAGGTTCCTTCTTTCCTTCCTTCCTCTTACACGATAAAACTTAGTCAATGTAATTTAAAATGTACATTTATGTTCTGTTTGTAACTATCCCTGCTGCCATACTGCAGTAATGAAACCTGACAAGATTCCTCAAATCTGAACACATTCAATACAAAAAGTTCAAGACGAAACCTACTTTAAAAAAGGCTTGTAAATATTTAGTTGCTAAATTTTTTTGGCGAATTTAGGTTTTTTTGAGGAAAGAACAACCATATACACCCATTTTATTTGCATGCAATAGGCCACTGTCTGTCATTTGCCCTTCCTGAGCTATGCATATTCATGCTCCCAGCAGTTCAATATATACTCCTGTTATTAGCTCCCCAGAGATCTGCCTTGTTTCTATCTCGAGTTTCACTCCAAGCAGCAGGTTTGGAGCAAGAAAACTTTATACAATAACGATTTTCCTGCTGTATATGTTACAGTTGTAAATACACCTTTGAAATAATTTTGGAGACGAGGAAATATTTATCTTATCTATAGCTGTATTTTTGAATGACCTGCTAAATTATTTCTGAGATCTTTTCTATCACTTAATGAAGAAGTTTTTATCCATTTAAAACCAAGAACCACCTGATCAGGAAAATATGATGCGTAACTATTGAGCAGATGAATTAACACAGTTAAGTATTCTTTTGGAGAGTCACCAGAAATGCTTCAGAGTCTTCCAAGATCTCGATTCTTAGCTTACTAGCTAATTTCCAATCTCAAGAACGCATGGGAAATTGTCATTAACTTTTACTGTGAAAATGTTTTGCAAAGTGAGAGCTGCCCAAATAGGAGTGGTGGTAGCTCCCTCCAAGCAATGCCAAGCCTTGAGCAGAGTTGCAGCTTTACTCGAACATTTGAATGATAAATGTCCTGGATTCACAGCCACAGGAACAGCTTGTAAGCGCAAGTAAGGAAAAGTATACTTTTTCAAACCACTTGGCACTGAAAACACAGGTAAGAAGCAAACTTTCCAAGCCTGTCATCTCCTTATTCATTGTGGCCATTTTCTCCTGAGGAGCTTCCAGGAAAAGGCAGTCAAGCATTAGTGTGGAAGTGGAGTACGATAAAGAACTTACCTTTCTGCTAGTGCCATTTATGCAGAATTTTATCCTGTCTGCAGCCTATTCCTGCCCCAGGACTCCAAGGAAATGTTTCAGGTTTGCTGCTCCCCAACTGCCACTTGCTGTAGGAAATGGGCTGCTTTGTCCTAGTGCTCTGTGCTCATCCTGGAGCTAACTGTAGTCTTCCTATTCTTTGCCTTGGATTCTCTGACACCTATCCTGATAGCTCTGGTTTTCCAGTCTCCTGGGAAAGCCCTTTTCTTTCTCTCCTTCGTGGGAAAATGACTCAACAGCTGTATCAGAAAGTTCTGAGGATTTGCTCTGGAAGACCTTGGTTTCCTCTCAGGCCATTTCTCATTCACACCACAAGGTGTGAGCAGGCAATTCTCCAGCTATGCTTCTCTGCCCCAGTCCTGACAGCCTGGAGATGCTCTGCCTTCCCACAGACCAGTTTGTGGGGAGGGAAACACCTATTTCATGTGGTGTAGGACAGGCTGAGCCAATTGCTGGGATCTTGAGAGCATGTGTGTTTAAAGTGAGTGTGAATATTTCACAGTAATATATGAAAGGTCTACTTTGTGGTCTTTTAAAAATATTTCTGGCACAGCAAAACAAGTAAGATGGGAGACAGGCTTTTTGTATGGGATTACTTGGTGCCAGTGCAGAACTTTCTCCTTGCCAAGTTTTTGGTTAAGTTGGAAAGTATATTTCCTTGATTATGATGAGGCGAGACGCTCTTTAAATAGAAAATAAATTTTATCGCCATCTGCAGAGCAATCTGATGAATTAAATGAGGAGTTACGAAATTCTTCTGTTGGCCCTTTTGGAATAAACTGGTTCGTATGGATTTTATAAATCCAGAACTGGATTTTTAAATATGCCTCCCTCAAAATTTATCACAAAATAACTTATTATATGGTGGCAATCTTGGTCAGATTATATTCCTTTTAGAAATTTTCTCCCAATTTGAGATAAAATTATTCTGCTGTGTTGCTATGAGATTTAAACCCCATATCTCTGTACTTGTCATTTATTTTGAAGAGTTTGAGATGCTTCAGGTGTTGGCATTCATACACCATCAATCAAATATAGCAAAAATCACACTTTATCACCAGAAACCTTGTGTCATACTCAGGTTTAACAAGCAACCTCACGAATTCAAACAAGAGCTTAGGTACACCAGCAGCTATAAACATCTGTTTAAACATGTTAAGGATTATTAGGGCAGTACCACAGCCTTGTTAACTTGAAGTGTGAGCCAGGGTTGCAGTCCAAAGCAAGCATAAGAACTGTGATGTAGCAAAAAGAAGGGAAAATCTCGATTTTGCAGAGTGAAGATTAATTGGACATATACAATAAGTACACACAAGCTTTTAAACTTTCATTCAAACCTACTTCAGCCATAAAAACACAGCTGTTCAAGCTAACTAAGCATTATAGGTCTAGACCTGCAAATGAGCACATGAATGGCATTAGAAATTAAAATCTGCAGTAAAAGTCTTTGGGTACTCTTTGTCACATCTATACACAGATCCCATTGGAAATAATGCCAAGCTCAGAGTCAGACTTTGGTTTTCATTATAAATGAACTTAAAAATCGTTTGATTGAACAAAAATCAGTCTTGGATTCTCAAACTTCCAATAGAATGCTGTGGGATTAGGGAAACTGAGACAGTGAGAATGATTAGGTTTTGCACAGAAAGTTACCCAGAAGTGTTTATTTGTTCTTTTTAGAAAAGAGAAGATCAACACATCTATTTCATCCTAGTTCTGCTCCAGTATGAGTTATGCCCTTACCATAATTGAAAAAACTTTTGTCAAAGCCTTCACTTCATCTAAGCAAAATCCTATGACTGGGGGTGTTATCCTTCTGAAAGTGGCAGGTGTCCTCCTTTAAATCTTTTCCTCTCTGGACTCCTTGATTTTGTGCCATCTAAGCCCTTTTCATAAACCAGGGAATCTGTCTTTTAACACTTGCTGCTGTGCAGATGACATGCAGATGCATATTCTCACTCCTTCACCTTCACACCCATTTCCTTCCATGCAAACTGCAGCTTTAACTATTCTGACATGATCTTATGGTTGTTTGGATATTAGTTTGTATATAAGATGACTAAAACCCTTAGTGTTTTCATCATGTTCTTCCTCTCCTTTTTAAAAACTGTGAACAAAATTAAACTTTTTCACTTATGCAGTAATTGTTTTATTATCATCTGTTTGTGATTTGCAGATTTAGGTAATAGTCAAATCTTGCAGAGTTTTTCATAACTAATTGAGATTTTTATTTTTCAATTTATTCACACAACTAGAATATATAATTAAAGCACTCAATTAATATCCTTTTCAGTTCCATTGTGTTTATGTTTGCTCAACGTGCTGTTAAATGTTTTTCATTCTCATTTTTCTCACATGACTCAATTCTTTCAATCCACCTAACTTCATTTTTCCCCCTCACACCATGTGCAGCCTACTTCCATAACTTTCAAGTTCCACCACTGGTCAATCTTTGGGTAGTTCTCAGTTTCGAATGAGATCATGAAATCAATTTCTATTTGTCATGTACAGCCAGATACTGCATATAAATAAATACACATACTTCTATTTTTAGTAATTGTTATTCAGAGTCATGTGTGTTTTGCTGCACTTCAAACGGGATGGCTTGAATAATGTGTAGAATAGACAAGGCAATAAAAAATTAGGTGTGAGAACATATTATCAGAATATCTTGTAGTGAAAAGCTGTTTGAACCTAAGAAATGGAAGAAAAATAGTACAAGTAAGTATTTCACACTTCTTAATGTGTGTGTATTGTGATGATAAAGGAGCACAACAACCAGACACTAAAAAATGCTAGAAATCTACCATCCATATCTTCGAGTGCCAGTGGAAAGAAAAAAGACAAATCACTGTCATAGAAATATGCTTAAACAGTTTGCCAAGAAGCAAATTTTGCTGCAGAGTTCTTAAATGATTCAGTGTATCCTCTGGTTTGAGAGAATTACGTTTTATCTTACTCCTATGTGTCAAGTTATCTATTCAATTTTTTAAAAATACGTCCTTTTTCTTATCAGGAGAAAAAACCCTTCTTTAAGTGCTGGAAGAATGAATACCTTACAGAATTGCCTGTTTTCTAAATACACAGATTGGGAGGGTATTTGAAATGACCAGCATTGGTGAGACTTTTAGCAGTACTTGCCACTTTAAGAATTAGATTAGTGACTATAGAAACTGTCCTGGACTGTAATTCTTCATCACAGATATCTATTTATGCCTTTTGAAAGAGCGTAAGGCATTTTGTGAGAACTGTATCTATCCACAGTGTCTTGGTGGAAACTGTTGAAGGATCTAAATCCCATCTGATCTACTTTGTGCCTCAGTCTGTGTATTCCTCGCTGCACTCAAGAATGGGCTAACTTTCAACAAAAGACTGCTTTGCCTTTCTTCTTCCATTTGAAATATTAATATTGACATTTGAAAACAATACCAGACATTCTGATGCAAATGCCACTGCTGCAAAGGATGTTCACAGCTCCTAACAGAATGGTTCCAATTTGATTTTTCTAGCTGGTGGCAGTGTGACAAATACATGACAACTGCAGGAGAATGTGGCCAGTTTTCCTCCAAAAGCCTGACTGGCACATCTGAATGGTTGCTCAAATATGACAACAGTCAAATTCTAGATAAAACTTTATGCTTTCAATTCTTGAAATGTGCATATTTATTAACCGCCCCCCCCAACTCAACAACATAAAATCCCACCACATTCTGTGTGCAAGCAATGATTTTGTAAATAAAAATTAACTACCTGCTAGCAGAGGGTGATTAGCTTCCCTAATGTCAAAAAAAATTTAAAACGTTCAGCTTTTTCAGAGCCAAGAGCATCTCAAGAAATTTGTTTGAAAACAGATCTTATCTCCAGTGCAAATCTCATTCACCTTCAAGAACTCAGATACTAAAAATAGCATTGGCTTTCACAAAAACTTAAAGTGGTTATTCTAATACAACCTTCATAAAAATAGAAGTGTGGTTACTCTCTATACAGCAGTAGAATTGGACCAGGAAATACAGAAACAAATATATGAATTGTATTTCAGCATGAGACGTGCAGTGCATTGTCATTTGCTGAATTTAGCAGTGAGATGCTGAGAACCATGTCTGTGCCACGCCTGAGCAACGAGATTTGTTTGATATGTGCCCATAAATTCAAGATAAAAGATGAGTTTGTCTATCTTAGAAAAATAAAATAAAACAAAAAGTATAGTTGAACATTATTCAAAGAAGGTATTAAAGGCAAACAGGAAAATGGCAAAACCACTGCTGCTTAGTGTGATGCATTTGACAATTCTGAACTGACAGATTGAATTAATGTTGGGGTTTTTTGGTTTTTTTAGCAGTTAATTCACTTCTTGCTTTGTTTTGAAATTTAATAATCTAAGCATGTTTTAAAGTTTAATGACAGAATCTTTATACTCAAATTTAAATTCAGGAAAGCAATGACAAGTGCTCTAGTACAAAAAAAACACATCTAATTTCAACACCTAAAGTCGATGTAATGTCTAATGTACAAATCATAGAATGTACGGTAGAATAATTTTTTTTTTTTTTTTGGTCATAGTGATAGAAAATTTCGTAAAATTATAGAAACCTTCTACAAGTTGATAAATTTTAACAGGCATAACACAAAAGTTTTCAGTATTAGTGAGAAATTTAGGAAGTGCTGAATCCTATAAATCCTTTTTATTACTAGAAGTCGCAATTCCTGCCGTCTGAGAAGCTGATGTGCATGTTCAGATACCAGCTAGCACATTCAAACAACCATTTTCGTGCTCTTAGGCCCCATCCTTCCCCAAACTTCTCCTTCACTGTGATATCTACAATAAATATGCCAGCTTTGGGACTGCACACATACTGATATCACATAATAGCTTGTGTATGGGAAATCAGTATTTTTTTCTTCCAAGCATCTGTATGCCTCTCTTAGAACTTTTTTGAATTAGCAACGAGGGTCATTTCTGCTCTGTACAGACCCTTGCACAGTGGGCCACTGCAAGTACCTGGAGTTGCTATGGTAACATAACAGCTCTTGAAGAACGCTGCAGCCTAAAGAGCATGATTTAGAAAAAACATGGCATAAAACCGTAACATAATACCAGTTTCCTTCCTTACAGAGCACTCTTCTGGTTTTCGCTTCTGGTAGCCACCATGTAGGAATCATGAATTTATCCTTGGGTTTCAAATGGGATGGCACAGGTTGGTACTGAGTGGGTGAACTAAGAGGGAATTAAAGAAAAATAAGGAAGCAAGACTTTCCTGGAAGCATGTATCATGGTACTGAACCTGTTGAAATGGGCAGCTGAGTGAAATGGAGCAATAGGCTGCTAAAGGAATCCTGAGTTTCTTATTCTCTTGTTAAGTAAAGGAGGAAGGGACTTGCATGGAAGGAACTAGAATCAGGTTGAAGAAAAGATTTGTATTGACCAGTGCGCATTTTTTTCTTTGCCTTCTTTACATGGGAATTCTTTCCCTCTGCCACCCCTGCAGATCATTTACTCATTCCACACTTTGTTGTGGCCCACTCAGGAAGTCATCTTAGATGTTTGTTAATGAATTTCAGATGCTGTTGCCCGCTGTCACAATTTCTGCCCGTGCACAGTTAAACTACTAAGAATATTTTCATTGCAAAACTCAGAATAGAGACAATATATTCCTGTATGCTCTGGGGCTGGGAGGAAGATACTTCATAGAGAAGACTTTAAAATGAATATAATGAGGAATATGCAGAGGAAAATATGGTGCATATTTACATTGCAACTCCAACAACAAAGCAAAATTGAAAACAAAACAGAAAGCATGTTTGCAATATGTCACCCTAAAGGATATCTTTGAGTTGAAATATTAAAAGCACTCTCAGTAACAGCAGACTACGCCAGTTTAAAACAAAGCCCAGATTTGTCATACCTCAACAACTCAGAGTAGAGTATTCAAAGCAATTCCAAACTATTCATATGTTGTCCAAACTTACAGTCTGCTTTTCTTTCTTCCTTTTTCCTAACCTCTCTCCTCCCTCTTCCAAATGCCTCACATTGTCTGGGTTCCAATATGTGCTGTTGATCTGTCTGAAGTGTGCCCAGTCAGGATAAGGGAAAAATGTTATACCCATTTTTCATGTACTTTTTTTTACAATTAAAAAAATTGCTTACCTCTCTATGGTAACTGGGATTTAATCAAATATATGGATAAATAGACACACTCTCCTACCCGTGAAAGATTCCATTGCTTTGCTTTAAAACGATAATTTAACAGATCCTTTATAATTTGTTTTCATTATTGCACCTAGAAACTGAAGTAGAGCTCTCACTGTGCTAAACAGTTTACAAATGCATAGAATTAAAACTTGGAATGCCCAGAGCTTGGAGTTTTGCTGTTGACTGCAGCACATCAAAGATTTCACCTGTGAGGAAAAGCATTCCCTGCCACAAAAAAACCCTTACACTCCTAATGAGCAAGACAGATTCACGAGGGGAGGAGAAGAGGCAAAGTGGTTTGTGGTTATGAGGAAGATCAGCCCCAGAGCACCGAACGGGTCCTTCTGTCTCCTGTCACAGCGCAGTGCCCTGGGCGTGCTGCCTCGACACATAATTAACTACTAAATCCTTCCAGTGCCCTTGGAGAGACCAGCTAAATGAGCCTGCATTAAATACTTTGCCGATTCCAGTGCTGATCCAGCTCGCTTAAACCTTGCTTCAGTATCTGTGCTGTATTCCAGCCTGCCTGCATTCTTTCTTCTGGGGATCCGTAAGGAGTTGCCTCTGCTTTGAAAAACGATTCCTGGAAGGAAGGCTTGATCCGGACCCAGGGCAGTATAAAGTTCCCTTCCCAAAGAACAGAACAGGACAAGAGAAAGATGACTGTTCACCAAGGTTGTGGTGAAGAGTGTAGACAGTGCTGTTGATCCCAAAGACTCATGGGGATCTGGGGGGACAGGACTAGTCTTTACTGTGGAAGGACTTTCATGGGCAGAGAGACACATCACAGACTTCTGTTGGACCATCCATCCAGGCTTCCCAAAGAAAGAGAAATGCCAGGGAAGAAAAACATACAGCACATAATCAAAAGATGGATCTTAAGTGCTTCCAAGCTTGTTTTTACCACACTGAAACCTATGAAAGTTACTGTAAGGAACTGCTTCTGGAATTTATATCCTTTTCATTACAGAATTATTGTTTTGGCAGCCAACAAATCTATTATAGAGGATTTTCCCCTTGGAGTTATTTTCATGTTAAAAATGCAAATACAAGACAACACAAATGTAAGTGGGAAAAACTGAGGTGTCACTGGGCTAGCTTCAGTCTGGGCTTAGACTACATTTCAGCCTCTTCAATCACTTTGGAAATAGCCAGTTCTGATATGAAGTGACTGTTATGGCTGGGCTGTTACACCAAGGTTTTCAGGTAGACTGGAGCGCTGACAGGTATGTTAGAGTGGATTTCACAGGCAGTAAAAATGGAAATTACTTCAAGTTTTGTAAGGTTTTTAGTTAAACAGACTAAATGATAGTTTTGAGGAAGGTAAAACTGGGGCACAGATCTCAGGGTTTTTTTTTTTTTCCCTTGATAGTTTAAAACTCAGGAACCAGCATTAAGAAAGTTTGCTCCTCTTTATGGTAGCATGAACCTCTTTTCATCATCCTCAGTTTCTGCCTCATTGTGAATTTCTTTCCTATAATTTAGATTATATAACTACTAATTTTAGAAATGTTTGAGCAATAGTCTCATGATGTACTCTAGCTATTCAAACTTCTCATTCCCAATATCCAGGAGATGGAGTTTAGCAACACGCTTATGACCTACTTGCAGGTTTTGCCAGTGGCAGCTTGAGGTCAGATGCATGGAATATTTCTTTTTAGGAAGGTGAACTGTTGAAGTCCAAATAAAACCATTTATTTAGATCTATATCTGTGATATAAATACAATATTTTAAATAAAATCCTAAATAATTTCCTATTTAGGAATCCTAAATAATTTCCTTTATACTTGGGTAATCCACACATGGGTTATTCCTCTATATCTAGATTGGAAAAACATTCTGGAGACAAGCTCTAAGAAAGCATAAGTATACAATTTTCCTAAAATGTAGCTATTTACTGTTTGATATGCAAAAAGAGAAGTGGAAACAAAGACTAAATGGAGTGAAATTAAGTCCTGCTCAGATTCAGTAGGAAGATATGACTTGTGTACCACCTATCTCCTGCACAAATCCTCAAAAAGTGATAAACTGAAATGCCAGATATAATTACACTTTACATAAACTTTGATGCAAGATTTAATTACCATATTTTGTGCATGCTCATGTACTGTCCTGGAAATCTGTAGGCTATTTTATCTGTTGGTGTGATCTAGATGAATAATACAAACAAGTAACTTTATTTTCTTTTTAAAAGCCTTAGTGGTAGTGTTACATTTTGTTTCATATTTCTTAACTCCTCTATATGCCTGGGAAAAAGTACTTTTTGATTTAACAATGACATATTAGAAACCAAAGCATGTGAAACATACTGGTGTTTTGCAAAAATAATTCTCCTGAAAGTTACTCCGTGCTTATGCTGTCGTCAGCGCTAGGAAATTACACCTTATTCTTTGTCTATGCAAATTCTACAGTGAGGTTTTATTTTCTTTCTTCTGTGCATTTTGCAATCATTTTCATATATCTGTCATTGGAGCATTAAAAAATCATAAAAAAGCTTGGTGTTATAAAAGTCTTGACAGCACATTTTCAGCTTGCTTTATTTTTTTTCTTGTTCAATTCACAATCAATGTTTGGCAACATCAAAGACCGTAGAAGAAGGGGTTTTTTTAAATCTAGACTTTTTATTTAGCATGTTTTTAACAACTATTTGATAGCAACCTCCTTTCCCCCTCCTTCTCCCACCGCAACCCCAAAAGATATGTCAAGTTCCTTCTAAGAGAAGAAAAATGATTGGGTTTTTGTCTGCAAGGTTCCTCCCAACCAGACAAACTCTAGGTTGGGAAGGCACCTCCCAGGTTTGTGTTTTGGGCCCTATACCACAAAGTGATGCTCGTGGAATGACTGAGCATCACATTAAAAGTAGTTAGGCTTTTTCCCTGTTTCTTTGGGAAGCTGTTGCAGACCATCATGTCTCTAGTTCAGCAAAGAGCCCTCATGGTTAACTCCACTCTGGCTTACCACGAGGACACAGCTGAATTGTTTATATGTAGTAGGTGCAGTGTTTCTGGAAACATCTGTGCATAGATCAGTCTCTGTTCTAGAAAATTACTGAGAAGCTTACTGAGAGGAAAAATAGAATTTACATCAAGTATCTGATTTAATGAAGACATAAGGAAATCAAGAATGTGAACTCCTTTATAGTCTTGCCTAGTCTTGGGCAACATGATCCCACTACGCAGGTGGGTAAAGATAGGACCCTTGCTCCTGCCCCCCCTGCTCTTTCATATGGATTACAGCGCAGCACATGTCTCGTGTTTGGCTAATCAATCACTGTCCTTGTCGGGAAAATGCACAGAAAGGAAATGCTTCCCTGTGAGTCCTGTGTTCATGTGTGCACCCTTTTACTCTCTGCAGTAGCAGAACACACTGAGGGCTTGTGTGGCTGAAAGAAGAACCCAGCACAATCTTGTGTGTGCTATCAGGGCTCACTCAACACCTGGACAAGATGTTTTTCAGGATGCTATTCACTAGCCCCATAAGTCTTTCTAATTTGATGTTATTTGATGTGAATTGTGTGTAAGTAATGTTAATTATGCAATAGGTTTTGAAGAATATGTTTTGATTGTACAGTGGAAATGTCAGTCCCATTAACAATCATTATTACCTGTCAGAAAGCAGAAGGAGCTTTGAATGAATGCTAATTTTTTATTCTCATATCTGTGCAGATGCATACCAATGTTTCTTATATGTTTTGTTTATTTGTATCCTGATCATTAAACCAACCTTGCTCTCTCTCCAAGTTTTCTCTCCTTGGGCTGAGTATGGCAAAGAGAGAAGGAGGCTCTAACTTCAGGCCTCCTGTGAGCCAGCTTGTATTGAATGCGTTTTTGAAACAAAGGTTTCAGTTCTCAGAAAGTGGTTCATCTGCTGAAGTGTTTCCAAACCTGGCTCCCAGTGCTCTCTGGAATTTATTAAGACTGTGGCAATGGCTCAGGAGTATTGGAGTGGGATTTTGGAAGCAGCATTCCAAAAGAAAGAAACCTGTTCTGTTTCACTTTGTTACAGTAACAGCAAATCTGTATGAAAATGCAGAAAAGCATTAGAGGGAACAAACAATATTTCTGCATCAAACACTTCTACAAAAATGTGTTATTTTATAAAAGGGTCTGTACACAGTCCTTCACACTGACAATTAGGATCTATTTAGGATGATGAGATTTGCAGCCCAAAATCATGTCCTCCTTTCATTCTCTTGTTGAAGAAGACCCAAAAGCTGAACATGAGGATGGTTCCTCCACCCTTATAATGTTGTTATTGAATTACCTACCTAACTTCAGTTTTGCAAAATGTAGTACAGAGAAACTGGGTGCCTTCTGTGTAGCTTTTTTTTCTGAACTTATGACTTCTTGTTCTCACTTGTGGGAAATATTGGCAATAGGAAGGTCTTTCTCTGAGCAAATTAATGTACCCGGTTCAATTTCTCTGGAATTCTCTTCTTTGATGTTTGTTTAATTAGAGATTGATTCATAGATCTAAAATCATATTTTAGTAATTTAATAGGCTACAATAATTACATCTGTCGATCTGATATTTTTGAATATTTAATTGTCAACCTTTAGGAAACCTAAGGCGTTAAAGAACAACAGCATGCTTTGAACATGAGTGAACAGCAGGGGATAGTCAGTGTACCTGTGTAGATTTTATTTACCAGCTTGTGTGTAATTGCAATTACTCTTTCTTTAGGAGAAAGGTGAAAAGTGAGTGACAACAGGAGCAGGAAAATCATTGTTGGCTTGCTCTGATTTCCTGTAAATTGGATATTTTGGAACAAAGTTTCCACTCACACATATTTTCTTGCAATGTTTTAGGGAGAGCAGTCCATGAAGCCTCCCAATTCAATTTCAGCTGTAATGTCATGCCAGATGAAGCAGTAGTTTGTGGACTACCTGGAACAAAACTATTATTTTGTTTTTCACTTACAAGGGAAAACCCACCAGAGATTTCCGTTTTTCATTGCATAAAGTACGATTAAAAGAATAAATCAGAGATGGGGGAAATTGATTTGATAAAAGAAATATAAGGCACTAGGAATGGGTCTTGAGTGTGTTTGATCATTAATGGGATGAAGTTCATAGAACAAGGAATGGTACATTTCTTGATATTTAATTTGAATATTTAATAAGGATATGTTCCTATTTTTGTGTGAACGTGGCAAATTAAGAATTTGACTTCTCGTAAGTTTGTATGTGTAGGTTTATCTAAAGCACTGCAGACATAGGGGCATTATGCTACATTAAATCTACTATAAGTAAATCACAGTAGGATATAGGAATCACTTAACTTGCAGGTAGTAAAATAGTGCCCAGTTTCAATGCAATCATTAACTGCTGCTGTATCACATTCCCAAGATTGTGAATGGACTGTATGTATGGATTATGTATCCTTGAAGGAACTCATAGGAAGCTTTGAGCAAACCAAGAGTACTTTTTAGTATACTGGGTATAAGATACTTGTAGGAGAGTAATTAACAGTGAGACTACACAAAGAAGGTGACATTACTGCCACATACAGCCTTGAGTCTCTAAAGTTTAGGGTAGATGAGGAGTTGATACAAAGTTTCCAATGTTTCACATGAGAAATGTGGAACAAAACACAATGGCAGAATCTACAAGATCAGACTGCTAAACATCAAAGCCTCGTTAAGAACATGCTATGTTTTTCAAGAGTCCAGAATTACAATCCAATTGCACAAGCTTCAGATCTAAAAATGATTGATGGAAGATGTCTGCTAAACATCAAATTACCAAATTTTTTTCCACTGCTAGAATATTACTTGGGATAATTGCAGAAGAAGAAATAATTAGAACAGAAATCATGACGTTAAGTGGAAATTAAGTTTTTAAAGGAAAATCCTGTTTATAGAGAAATAAATGAAAATTTCCCTCAGCTTTAATAAGTCAAGATTTCACTTTTGAAATTTAAGGTCTTGTTTTCAGTATTCCTTGACCTGAAACAACACTTTTAATGTATTTATTTCTGATTTGTTAATGTCCATTGTACATACAGTATTTTTATATATATACACCCACAGATGCATAAGTATAATGAACCAGAAACCTGTAATTAAAATACATGAATAGTGTAGTGCTCTGTAAATCAGATCCTTGATGCTAGGTATGATCTTATATACTCATACATTGGAGCTCTCTGTGGATGAAATCAGGTTTGTGTGGTCAATATTGGTCTCTTTAAAATAAATCTAGATTTATAACAGCAGTGATTCTGCAGCAGAGCTCTGGAACTCCGCTGTAATTTTAAGAATGCAGTGCTTTTCTTTATGTTCATTCAAGAATGCAAGTATGTTTGCAACAAAGGTCAAAAAAAGGTTTATTGCTGAAGTTGAGTCTGTCACTCTTACCAAAAAGTTATGCACAGCAAAACAAAGCAGTTTGCCTTTTGATGCTCTGTCTGACAAAAACTGTTGTGAACACATCATGAAAGAGAACACAAAATAATACCCTTACATTGGCCTTTTAATTAACTATTAATAATAAGACTGCACTGTTTTGGAGTGCAACAACAGTTTCTCAGTGGATGGTGTGCCAGGCTGATTGCCAGCTATTACAGTGTACTCAGAGGACCATCCTCCACCCAAAAGCTTGGTGAAGGGAATGACAGAAATATTTTAAAGTTTAATAGTATATACACTATGGGAAAAAAAAGATTAAAACAGGCAGAGAAGGAAGATATGCAAATTACAAGGCAGACATCGATCTTGAACACAACTTTAGTTTAAAAAAAAAATGTACATTCTGTGGCAAATCAAAACCTGTTGAATACAGGCACTCTGTTTCCTTAATGCTACATCTTTAAATAAGATCTGACTTTACCTTATTCGGAATGACTGGGAAAAGGCAACATTTTTGCTGGAGCTACTCTGTGGGCATGGTACAGTGGGGTTAATTTATTTACATTTCACACAATAAAAGGCATTCTGATAATCACAGAAATGAAATGGGAAGCTTCTGGTTTGCTGTGTGTCTCGGTGGCTGCACAGGATTCTCCTTCACACTCTGCTTTACAATGACAGCCAAACAAGCAGCCACAAGCCACCAGACAAAAAAATGTGTTTCTTTTTTTCCTTAGAAAGGGAGTTAAGTAGTTTCCCCGTGCTGTAAGAACTGGGACACTGAAAGAGAGGGGTGAATTCCATGGACCCAGGCTGGTGGTAATACAGACCTTTGCAAGAAGTTATGTAAGCTAGAGTACTGCAGCACAAAAGTTGGTATCAGAATAATTGCAAATGAATAATTTGAATTATTTCCTTGTCTTCTCTAGAGTGCTTGAATATTCCCAAATAAATAATGAGCTTTGAAAGATATTCATCTCCCCAAGAGACACAAGTTTCTGTAAACTTGACTTAAAGAAATATTGCTGCAGGCAATGAAATCTATACAAGCAAACAAAGCTCAGGAGATAGGTTGCCTTCTGGCAGACTATTAGAAAACATTTCTTTAGCAACTTGCTATGTTCTTCAAAATAATAACAACTATTATTTTTAAATTGAAATCTTTTCTCTTTGAAGTAGTATTTTAAAAAGCCTCAGGATCAGAGCACAGCAGAATAAATCTTATCACTAGTCCTACTGAATGCGCCTGCAATATGGCTCATAGAACATAACCAGCATAGTGTGGGTTTTACACTGTCTGAGATTGAAAGTCTGGGGCTTTTTTGTTTGTTTAGGACTTTTTGGGAGGGGAGGTGGGGATGTATGTGGATATATTCTGTGAACTGACCAATCTGGGCTCTGAATGTCTGAGAGACTGCAGAGCTTTCTTTCTGCTTCAGACCTGTTTGTTTAATGGCTCTTTTTTAATTAAAGGCCCTGCAAATGGATACAGAGGCAAATTCTCAAACTCTGTGGAAGACAAATTATTATTTATTGCAGCATTCTCCTACAATGTTAACTTGCAAAGACAACCAAATGCAACTCTTCATCTCGAATTCAATTAGTGTGGTACAATACACACCTCTGAGAAGAGCTCTAAACATGTTATATGAAAACTTTTGTTTTATGACTGGAACTACCTAATTCCACCACACAGTGCAGAGAAAATCGGGACTTCAGAAGAGGTCAAGCTGCGGTGAAGCAAGAGGTGCAATGCATGCTCAAAGACCACTGACAGTGGTCTTACTTGGAGATTTACAAGATTTTATTATCCTAATAAACTGTCTAAATCTGTGAACTGGACATCTGATCTCTAAAAATACATTTCCCTCCACCCACAAAACCAATTATGCACTTGCCACTAAACAGCTGCCTACTTCCAACATGCAACAGAGAACAGAGTGAGGAATGTGACTCTGACATGTACCATAGAAGATGTACAGGCAAAATTAAGGTTTCTTCTTGCAAAATTAAAAAATAGAGTATGCCATAAAATCTAACAGTACTTATTTACAATCACATTATGAAATTACTTGGCAGACTGTTAACTTCAGCTACTAAAATAATTATTCAATGTGAGAGAAAAATGTAACAATTATATTTAACAGTGGTTTGTCAGAACTTTCTCATTTATTAAATTCAGTGACAATGCCTTTAAGAATAATATGATAGAGGAATATCTTACTATGAAATATAGCAAGTGACAGCTTTACTTTAACCAGAGATTTCTGTTTACTTTAGATGAGCCACTGCAAATTCCTTGCTATGCCTTTTACTAATTGCAGAGATTTAAAAAGACTTACACTTTGATCCTGTACTCTTGGGATAGGGAGTACAGTAACTTCAAGACTGAGTTCTAGGCACCTTCTTTTGTAAATCTATTTTGAAATGAGTTATATGGGGAAACCTTCAGAAATTTAATAAAGTTTTTGATGTGAAGTCCTGAAATCTTCTTATTTGGGAAGTTTCTATCGTAGAACCAACACAATGGCACTGCTGAACTATGGGGATTTGAGAACTTGTCCTACACATTAGATATCCCTATAAAGGGTTAGCAGAAGAATGTGCTGTAATTATAAATAACATCTTAGACATGACACAAGTGCCACGTATTTATTTTAAATGCAGCAAAGAATGCAAATGAATTTCTAACAACAGCTATTCTGAAGTATTAAGTTTTCTTCCTAGATGAAGTTTTCCCATTATGTCTCATTATTTCAGTCAGCATTTATGCTTTTATGCCTTTTCCTTTTTTTGAGGAGATATTCTACCAAAAATAAATAATTAAACCACAGATGAACTGTCAAAAGGGAACATTCATATTTTAACGCAACATTAACATTTTGGTAATTAACATGGCAGTTAATGCTTTTAGCAGATGTAACAACATTAGACTTGTAAATTTTAATTAAAGTTAATAGTTCACGATAGCTGTAGGGATCAGGCATCCTCTCTGGATACTGAAAACACGTCTAATGTGATTAGAAATACTAATTGAAGAAAAAAGGACTGCTATAGTAATGACTATATTTCTTTATCCTACTAAATTATTACAAACCTGCAGCAACTTTTAAAAATGTATTTGCAGGAGGAAACTTGAAGAGTCAAATGCTCCCCTTGAAGAAATTAAAAGGGGTCAAAAGAACATTGCAGACATTTCCTGTGTGTTAGAAGGGGAAAATCATTAATTGAAAGCCACTGCTTCCTTATCCTCCTGAGAGCATATTCCCAAGAAATACTATAAAGTTATTTGGTTACATTTCACAACCCTTTTGGATTTAATTAGGAAGTAATATGTTAGTTTTAATTCCCTCAGAGGCTTTGAATTCCAACAGCAGGCAGAGAAACAGGACTGGCACTGGGAACTATGACTCAAGTGGACATCTCTCGGTTTCAGTGCAAGTTAAGAGATTGGTAGTGAGTCCTTTTCATGGCTTGCTGATACATGAAACATTTTAATAAGCACAGGGAAAGGATTAGTTTTATTAAGGGTAATTACAAGCTGCTAGCCACCTATAAAACGCACCCCCATTTTATTGTAAAATGCCAACAATATTTATTTCACTTGTTCTGTGCATTTTTCTTGTCTCAAGCCAGCTCCGAAGTCAGTAGAAAAATTCTGCAGTCCTCATTCTAGCAAAATTGCCACTGAAAATCATCCCTCAAAGGTTTCAGCTAATAAAGACTAAACACTGGAAATTAAGTTTGTTTTTTTGACTGAAAATAGTTATTTTTAGTATAAATGCAGTTATTCCTTGCTAATGCTGTTAGCTCCATTTCTGTCAACACCCTTTCAACATCATCCCAAATTATTATTCATTTGCATTGCAGCACAGGCATAGGCTCCATTCTACCAGGCAAAGTGCAAAGACATGGTGAGAGACAATTCTTGTTTGGAAGAATTGCACTCTAATCAGAGAAAGGGTGCTAGCAGAACAAATGTTGGTTTATCTTCATTTTGTTTCTATCTGAAAGGCTGGAACAAGAGATTAGGAAATTTGGTCAAGCTTTTATGGAAAGAATGAATGAAGTGATTTGAATGAAATTTACCAAGTAACAATGGAATTGAGAACATATTGGTCAAAGAAGTATTAGACTCTAGACAGAGTGCCTATATGCAACGTATGTACCCTTTTGTCTCATGTCAGGGCTAAATGTAAACACTAAATGGTGTTTAATTAATCATGAACCTCAGGCTGCCTTGCTGCAAAGGTGTACATTTTACTGAGTTCAGGTAAGAAGACCTGAACTGTGCATTTAGTGCTGTGCAGGTGTATCACCTGGAAAGATACAGCGGATAACACAATACATTCAAATACGCACCTCTATGAGATCTGTGGCTTCACTGACTCATGTGCTGAATAGACAAGAAATGCATTTATCTTACCTATCACTTTCCATTGAGAGATCCCAAAATATTTTACATACTTCTAAATTTTGCCTGTGTTACTTTGTAAAAATAAGTTGTTTCTATGGATTCCCCAGTAACTGAACACTGTGGGTACAATGGTGTGGATGCCTGGTCTACCAAGACATTTAGTCAGGTGGGAGGGGAAAAATTAAAGTCATGGTTAAGATTTTGGTAGTTTTTTTAGACACCACATCCTCATTTCCTAGGCATCACTGAAACCAAGGGGATTCTGCATATGGATCCCTAAACATGGATATTTATTTTATTTGGCTTAAAATGCAATAGTTGTGAATTTTCATTCACAATACTGCATTTTTGTTTTGTAGTATTACAGTAGTAACATCTCCAACATAACACTATTGCTGGCAGAACTTACTGAAGGATGAAGTTGACAAATTTTTGTTTGTTTGTTTTGTTGGTTTTTTTTTTTTTTTCAATCCCTAAATCCAAAAGTTAAGACCCAGGTCTTCAGATGTGTAAAATCAGCATGAGTCCACTGAAGTCAGAGCAGCGACAGCAACTTACACTAGGTAAGAGCCTGAACTTCAGAGACACCAGATATACAGGTTTTATTGGCAAGTACACGTTTATAGACTTGAAGGCAGTTTCTAATCCTGTGTCATATCGTAAACACTACACCTTGGACAAACAGACAGAACAATTATTTGGAAGCTGAAAGTCTTACCCACTTCTGTAAGTTTCTTTTATATGAATATGTTTCTGCTCTTCTGTGAAAGAACCTCATGCATGAAGCACCATTGCCAGGTAGATGGCAGATACTTTCCACCATTAGCAAAATACACTAATAGTCCAATTCTGGCATTCAGAGCAGGGCAATCAACTTACAAGGTGGAAAACTGAAAAATATATAAAGGGAATACTTTGCCATCATTGATTTGTCACATCGTTCTCTGCCACATAGTTACTGAGACTGTTACATTTGTAATTTTCAAGATGGGTTGAACCTTTTGATAAATGTAAAGGATGACTTAGCAAAAAAAACCAAATCTTAAGATGAACAGTTTGGGTTTATGATAAATATTTGTTAAATAGGAAGAACTGAGGTAAGACATAATACAGATGAGTATGTCTGTTGCTGGTCCTTGAACAGTCATTGCCATGCTGTGTGAATGGTGGAACTACCCCTAAACTGCATTTGAACTTGCTCTCTGGGTAGTCTATTACTGACATTACTAAAACGAGGGTGAGTAGTGCTGCCCTGAAGGAACATGGGGAATGCCAGGACATGCTGAGGGAGGATGAGGCCCATCATCTGGGATATATCCACCTGGAATATAAAAAACTTGAAGCCTGCTCGTCTGGCTGCAGTGGAGTGGAGTCTGGATGGACAGAACAGCCTGTCCTACACTGAGATCTGCCTGTGGTTAACTAACCTGCACCAAAATGTAGTTTTCTTTATTACCAGAAACTTAGGTTAGGATAACTGTGATCACTATAGGAAATACACAAATATTTTCTTCCTTCAGTTAAACAATAATACATGTATTATGATAATACATTGAAATAGCAGCGTGCTAGAAAAAATTTGAAAAAAAGAACTGTATTTAGCTGTGATTATGTATTACACAATACTCAGTATAGCTCAGTAGTGATCCTTTCTTTTCATTGCAATGCAGCTTAATTTCTTTAAGCAATTTTAAATAAGATTTGTCAAGAAGTTTTACCGTAATACAGGAATCTCCTACCATCCAAGCTCCCTGTTTCTACATACCTTTCCAAAAACTCTCACAGGTTTCTGTGGTATAAAGGGGTTCCCTGCAGGAACCTCTCATAATATCCACATAAGCAAACAGTTTTTCTGTCCTGCAGGCTTCCTGCTTTTGGTGTGTTTGGAAGAGGTTTTATAATAAAGTTTTATACCATTACTAACATTTTCCTTCAAATGCTTTTGGTCTGCTTTTACAGTTCTACATTTAGCTTGCCAGAGGTTTTGCTATTTTCTGTTTTTCTCATCTGAACACAATTTTTTTCAGGAGCTCCTTTTCCTTTTTAATATCGTTTATTCTCATGTAGAGCTCTGCTAGTCTTTTGGAGATCCTCTAACTGGCTTTGACAGATTATAAATACTTACTGAGAAACTCTAATACTGGTCATTTCCTCCTAATTTACTTTTAACAAACTTCCTTGATTTTATGTAGTCCTCTTCTCAATATTCACTGTTGTTATGGTAAATTTATTTGGCCTTTTCACTTCTACAAGGTTTCTGAATTTGAATATATTATGATCAAAATTCTGAAACAGTTCTTTGATGCAGAAATTCTGAAGAAGGTCTGGTGCCCCTGCTTAATACAAATCAGGAGTTCTCCAAGCTCCCCTGGATTGCTCCATTTAATGATTTATGTTGTCTAAAGGCTTAAGTTCTGCATAAAGCCCTATCATAATATTTATCCAGTGCAAATATAATGGATCTCTCTTTACTCCTGCCTTCACAGCCTTTCTCATTTCCCCATCCATGTCACAGGCAGCTATCCTAGCCTTTTTATTGTCACTAACAAAGAACCAGGAGAGAGGGAAACTTTTCAGGCTTCAAGGACTTAGAGCAGAGCAGTTGCTCCTTTTGATTAATTTCCTGTAGTTTATTGATTTGAGGAACCTGAAGAATTGTTAACCAGTGAGCTGTTATGTTATGCTCCTACCTCTGTGACCTCGAAGACATCTATTCCCATCCCCCATTGTCCTAGTGAGCTCTTCTGCCTGAAATTTTTAAAGTTTTCAAATCTTTATTTTTCCTGAGTCTTCAGTTTATTCAGTTAATGAACCTCTCAGGAGTCTCCAGCCATACAGTGCCCTGGATAATAGCAGAAGCAAGTTAGGAATCATCCAGGGAATTGGGCCAAATGTTTGAATTCCCAGTTGATGTTTATGTAGTTACCTAACACTGTCTAGGTGCTTTCAAGTCTAACAGCTTAGTCCTGACAAAGGACAGTTTTCAGAGACAATCCAAGTGTCACATTGCCATTCCAAATACCCTTGGTTGTCATCCGATATTTTTTATATCCTTGAACCCTGACTATATGTATAGGTTATACACATCCACAGATTTCAATGACCAGAAAAAGACTGGCGCAGCTTTCTTGAATCAATGTTGATATGTTAATAGATTAGTAATAGCAGGGCTTCATGAAGTGTAGCATCCACTGACAAACAGTGAGGTCCTTGTTCCTTCTGTCACTGGCCTGTTTAACTCCAGGTGTAAAGCATTTGCTGGCAACACCTCCAGAAGTTGGTAAGACTTAAGGAACAAGCCATGTTCTCCCTCACAGATCCCTAGTTCCAGCATGTCTTTGTCCATTTTCTCCAATCCTTTGCTAGCTGGTTAGGCAGTGTCCCCTCCGGCCTCTGAGAGAAGCATTTGCCAGAGATAAGCCTGCTCCTTAACAATCCCTAAAGCTACGGGATCTTCTGGAGCCTCTTCTGCCTTTCTGATTCTGTTTGATATAAAGTCTCCATTACAGGGAATATTAGACAAATTTATTTAACTATAAATGTGCATTGAAAAGCAAAGAAAAACATCCTTCTATAAATAAACATTTGTACAACACAGGTCTGAAGAGAATCTTCTGTGGTATGTGGAAGATGTGTCACTTTGCAAATTTAAAATTAATGGGGACAGTGTAGTTACATCTATATGAAAGCCTTTTTGCCTGACTGTGATGATGTACTAATTTACTAAAGCAGATTCTTCATTTTTAGGCTGAGTCTCAAGCACCAAGAATAAAATGGAAACAACCATCTTCTAAGAAAGATGTAGTTGGAATACAGTAAGATGCTTCAGCAGCTGGTAATGTCAGGTTGAAGTAGCCATTGGATTCACGTGACTAAAGAGAAAAGTCAAAATATTATGAAAATGTACAGTGAAATAATAGCATGGAGAAAATCAAAGAAAAAGAATGAATGTGAAAGAGCAGTGAGTATAAAAATAGGATGAAAGAAAAAAAAAATCCAAATACAATCAGATTAGGCAAAGGAAGACAGTGAGAAACCCACTGTAAAAAGGGCAAGTAAGCCCTGGGTTATTCTCTTTTTATGCATAAACATAGAAAAGGCTTCAAATGCTACATCTAGGTTGTGAATTGCTCATTTTCCATCTAGCAGACCCTAGAAAAGAGCAAGAGCTGGTGTTATAGTACTAATTACCTTTACCTGTGAAAAAATGAGACCTAGCAAGACTCAGTATATTATGGTCAGCTACACACCAAATAACGATCCCTCCTTTTTCCATCAGACGTTTGGCAAATAGATGACTACCTCACACAACCCAAATTCTGGTTGAGGTTAAAGAGAATTTTGGATATGGAAAACAGTCAGTGGAATTGCTGATTGTAATTCTTTTGATAACTTCTTAACATTAGATTGCAGATCTGTCAAGTTTTCTCTGTTTGGTATGTGGGGAATCCTAAGCACTTTCTACAAGAAAACAATTCAGGGAATTCTTCTTCAAGAAACTTCATTTGCAGGATAGTTTATCCAGAAAAAAAAAATCTCTAAATTGTGATTCCAATTCATTCTTTTGGACTATCGTAAAGAAATACAAATGCACATCAAAAGGGAAGGTTAATAGGGTATGTCTGATTCCACAGCCTGGGTGGTCACCTTGTCACCGTATTTGGCACTGAATGTCCCAATGCTAACACAGAGGGAATGTGCAGAATTATTAATAAATCAGAGAAATGAGAGCCAACAAAATTAATTTCCTTTCAAATTTCATTATATTTTGTATCATTGGATCCATTGGAGATGTCTCAAAGCTGACAAGCTTGCCTCAAAACCAGGTATAATTTTGTAGACAGGAAGGTGAATAGACTTTTTCCAGACACACTGGCCCATTTCCTCCTTATTTTGCAAGCCTTAAATCAAGTATTATTTTACCTGTTACAAGGGAAAAACTCCAGCAAAATCTCCAACCCTTATTAGAACTGAGGTTTTGCTTTGGAAAAATCAAGTACATCTCATTCAAGATAACTTTAAGTTACTGCTTTCCCATTTTTAAATTACTGGAGTGCCTCTTACGGAGGGCTTCCACACCTAAGGAAGAAGTTATTTGATCACAATAATCTGTAACCTTACTGGGGAAACTGTGGTCAGCTTTCACAATTTTCCCTCATCATTGGTTCGTAAAGCCTCTCTTCTGTGTAGTTAATTGCCTTTCCTCACCCTGAAGCAGGGTAAACTTTCTGGAACCTGAAAAACAGTAATATTCTGTAATTCAGTATTTTTTATCTACTTAAACCCCAGTGCTGTTGCAAAGCAGAAGCCGGTGGAACAGGACTCACCAAGAGTCTGGTCTTTTTTGTTCCCGTCACTTTTATTTCTCCCAGTATAGCAAAAAGGAGTTGGTGTCACTTCCACCTGATGTACTCAGTTAATACCGACTGTTTTGCAGACTGAGTATCACAACTCATGCACGAAATGAGCAAGGCCGGCATGCTGCGTTTCCAGTCCGGCTGGGCCCAGGCTCAGAGCAGCGGTGTTCAGGGCACTGCAGAGGGTCTGCTGCTGCTCCTCCCGCTCCCGGCCGCTCCCGCTTCGGCCCGGGCCGAGCGGCGCTTCCTGTGCCCGCTGCGTTACCGCAGCGCCGGGGCACCGCTCTTCCCCATGGCACCAACACGCTGCTATGGCTACTCCCCGTCTTGCCGCACTTACAACCCCGGTCACTTTCAGAGGAGCTGCGAGCTCCCCCACACAACCGGACCCTGACCGCCGGGACTGACCGCGGCCGCCCCGGCGAACCCGCGGCTCAGGCCGGGCGCGGGGAGGGGAGTGAGGCGGGGCCCGGCGGCCGCCCCGCCCCATCCTCGGGGATGCCGGGATGTTTACGGGCCTGGCAGGAGCGGCGGGGGGCGGAGAGCAGGTCGGGGCTACCGCTGGTGCCCGCGCCGCCCGCC
>VZRL01001470.1:424994-437494 GCA_013397895.1 Origma solitaria
CCGGCCGCCTCTGCCTCCCGTGAGGGCACCGGGCTGCCCGGCCCGGGCTCTTCCTGCTGCCGGGGTGCGGGCTTGGCCCGGCCGGCTCCCCGGGCTGTGCGGGGCCGGCAGGAACCGAGGCTTGGTGGGAAACGCTGCAAGTGAGGCATCCTCCGTGTGGGGAGTGAGTGTCCCCTCCTTCCCCTTACCGAGCGCCCAGGCTGGGTTATCCTGGTACTGGCCCTTAGTTCCATTCAGTGTCCTTGCGAGCTGAACCTGGGTGGCTTTAGGGTTCAGAGGTTCAGAACGTTGTTCTTTGAGCAGAATGTGCTTTGGTTTGCTCTGGATCTTGTGGGACCATCACTACTTGAATGGTAAAACTACTTAGGATAGTCACCCTACTGCTGATAAAAGATGATGGGGGCGTGTGTATTCTTTAATCACACAAATATTTAATTATTGGTACTAGAAAAAAAACTTCCTGAATTTTTTTCCCTTCTTGCACCGACTTGATGGTAACTTTTCTCACCTTTTGAAGTGATAGCAGTGTTTACTCAGATTGCAATAGTGGCATCACCTCTCAGGAAAGGTCACATGCGTACACTAATTTTGTGGAATATACTGGACATAATTCCTATATAAAGTTGTATTACAAGTTTGAGGTATGGAAATTGCAGTATATTAATCCATAAGATACATACTTTGGATGATTAGATCCACAGATTGACTAAATCAGGAAAAATGAAATTTTAGAAGTATTTTTTTTTCCCAGACTGGTTAGGAAACAACTCAAGTGTTGCAGTGCTGTAGAAATGTCTGTATTTAAAACTTCAGACTTGCACTGTCCTGAGAGAGATGAAATGCAGTGGAAAACAGTCATTAGTGCGTGGTCTATGGAAAACTTAGGCTGAGGAAGGAAAACTGTTGTGGAAAGAGGGAAACTTACAAGCAATGTCTGGCAGCTTTAAAGTAAGAACTTGAAGCCCTGTTTGTTATTTTTAAATATTTTGGTATTGGAAGAAAGAATAATCTTTAGAGCACTTGTTCTTTAGTTTCAAACATGAAGATGCTATATTTAGAAATACCTGATGTTTGGGTAGATGGCTTGTCAAAGCACATTTAGAGATTGTTCACTGTAAGATGGAGATGCTGCTTTTGTCATAAATATCTTCTGTTTTACTTACCAGTTAGTCATTGCGGTAAAATAAAATAAGAATTGAGACGAAATCAAGGAATTCTATTCAACTAAAAGTCTTTTTTTGATTGACTTACCACAGCATCTTCCAGGGTCTACACGAGTTAGATAAGTAGATTCTCATCCTCACCCTGGAAGCTTGTTTCAAAAGAAGAAAAGAAATCTAACACTTTAGAGTTCATCTGAAGCCTGTGAACAAATGAGAAACTCAAATGAAAAATAGAGTGCAGGAAGTCAGGTGCTCATTTTACTGTGATCTGTGGTATTTTCTGAATTGTAAGATAGAGCTATATAAGCCCATCTGTGCCTTCCTCCTTTTGTGCAAGAGTTGAGCTCAGTTGCACAAAACATAGCCAGTCCTGTCTATTTGTGCCCAGAGACAATTTGGTAAGGCAGTTTGTTAATAAATACAAACCCCTCCATGTTTAATAAACTTGGTGCAGTACTCTCTGCATTTCTGCTGATGCTAAATTCAGCTTATTGCCATCAGTGCCTTGCTGCCTTCTGAAGTTTGAAATTGCTCCACACATCTGTGCTGGATGGTTGGTTGAGTTCATATTACCTTGGAAAGTCCCCTAGGAAAAGTCAAAATGCAGTAACTTCTTCTCTACCTCTGTGGGAGTTTTTTGATTATTTGGTGTTTATCCAAAAATCCCTCCTGATTCTCAGGGAGTAGGATTTTGGAGGAGGTGGAGATTATCACATGAAGGTTAATTCTGTGGATAGTGATAGTAGTTGACTGACTAATTTTCAGAGAATTTGTTCAGTTTATCTGCGTTCCATGTGCTTTGCAACAGAGATGAAAATAACTGACCAAAATACCAAAGTGGTGATAAGGGCAGCCTTTAGGACACTGATTTGCTGTATTTATCACCACTGGTCTTCCCCAGCCACATGGGAAGGAATCGAGCCCTACACTGAAGTACATCATCTTGCTTTGTGTTTCCTTAGTAAGTATTAAAGTGATTCTTCCTGTCAGGTTAGTTGAAAAGCTGCAGAGAAGCAATGCTGTTAAAATGAGTTGCTGCTCCAGTGAAGAGACTGCTGTGCATTTGTCTGTGGCATGTGAAACATAACTGGGATTCAGTCGTGATTTTTGTAGCTAGAAAATGCACAGTATTTCAAGTGCCATTATAACCTGTTGGGCATACAGAGCACATATTTATGTGAGGGAATTTGTTATAAAATTTTAAACAACACATTAAAAAGATAAATTTGTAAGAAAATACTGTGAACAATCGCATTAAAACCTGATTGCACATAGTTAATCTTGTGCTGTTAGTGACTTTTGGATTATAGGTGACAAAGGAAATAGACTGTTTGCATCATGCAGCTTTTGGGAGTCTGCATTTAAGCCTCTTCAAGCTGCTTGGAATGATTTATAAAAAAGTTATTGCTGTCTTATTTAATAGCTGTATTTATGTTGGACCAGATGAATTACTTTACAATGTCATAAAAGTTCACATAGAGCTTGTAGATTAGATTGTTGCTGAACCCTTTGGGAGATATTTGAATTAGGTGCTATGAAGTGTTGATGAACCAGTCTTTTTCAGTTCATTTCAGTTTTCTGTGGTCAGTGTACAGAGTTTACAAAATACTGATTCTTTGATAGCTGGAAGGCAAAAGTATCACAGGTGAACTTAAAGTTACTTCTAAAAATAAGTAAAAAGTTGTGGTGGTAAAACACATAGCATTCTGCCCTGTAGGGGCCCTTCTTCTGTACCCTTTTTGTCCTCATCTGAGAGCAAATCCAAAAAAGGAGTTCTCTTTGCAGCAGTGAACTTCCAGTCCTTGCCCTGACTGAAATTCAGAACTCTGTGTTGGGTATGTGGGCTGTGTGTGAACTTTACAGAGACACGCAGGATTTCAGTAGAGGAGCAGCCTGCAGACGGTGCTGAATGTACAGCTGGTCATTGAAACTACTCCAGAACCACAAATGGATCTTGCATTTTTTAGACAGTGGTGGTTTAATGTAAAACATAGAAACAGCTGCAAACTTGAGTGCTGGCTTGCCTCTGAAGTGAATGTGCTGGCTGCTGCCTCCTTTGCTTCTGGTCCGAGGGATCCTGGATTACTCATTACTGTCAGGCATGCTTTCAGGAATCAAAGGTAATGATCCTCAGAGGATCACAGAAAGCCTGTTAAACATGGCTGGTGTTTCTTTTCTGATTCTTTATGGCACTTCATTAATTTTATCATCTTTGGGGTAGCAGATTTTAAACTATATGCTACAGATATACTTTTTTCAGCATGAGAATGTGCATCTAACACCTGCAGTAAGGTATTTTGCACTGTTTTCTAAGATATTGAGACATTTCTTTAAGCAGTATGTGGAATTTATTGTTAAATGTGTTCTTCTTCACCTGTAGCCACATGGCCATTGTGAGCCACTGTTGCACAGTTGTGTCCACCCAGCCTTCCAATCTGCATGTGTTTTCCCTGTACGGAGCTGTAATGGGTTTATCTGACAGTGCTTCCAGTCTTTTCATTTGTCCTGCTTATTTAACTCTTGTGTGAGGCTCAGCTGTTTACACTTTTAGTAAAATCTCTTCAGCATTTCTTTGTGACTAATTCGTTTCTACAGATGCATTTAAAACCATGCTTTCTTTAGGGAAAGATCTCCTCCCTCTGTTTGTGTGGGACTTGTGAGGTTTTTGGCTTGTAAGGGTTTCTAAATCATGTTTTAGCTTTCTTTATCTGAAAATCCTAGGGGTCTTTTTTTCCCTTTTCGTTTTTCCAGTTTAACTTGTTATCTTGGTTTGTGCGCCTTCCATTTGTTTTGTTTCCTAGTTCTACTTTCCCGTACAGTATTCTGTTGACAAAACTCTTGGCTTGGTGTTGAATCAAATGCCTTCTCTCTGTTCTGGCTCTCGCCTTGCAGTAACAGCTTTTTTAAGTTTAAGTGCTTGTTCACCTCCCTACTAAGGATGAAGCACAGTTAAATGTGGTGAGCTATCTCACTAGCACCCTGTTGCCAGAGGGAAGATGTTCTGTTTCTTCTGCAGTCCTTTGCTACCTCTCCCATCCCTGAACTTCCCCTTCTTTCTTTATTCTCTGGTGCTCAGCAAACTCCCACATGTGCTGGTTGTAGCTGCTGCTTGCAGAGCAGAAGCCCAGCTGCATTAGGGAGCTGGATCAGCTCAGCAGCAGGGCCAGAGAGTTCAAGATGGCAATGCAGAACTGTGTGGCGGAGGAAGGGAGGGAAAGAAAGATCTTTGGTGTTACTGAGCTGTTAGATTGACTTGTGTAATTTCATGTTAGAGATTTAATTTGGCAGTAGATTCAGCTGATCCAAGTTAGCTGTCCAAGGACAGCTGAAGCAGTCCTATGTCTTCCCTTCTGTCTTTTGCCATCACAGTTCTGTCCTTGTCTCTGCAATGGTATGATTTGGGGAGCTGAACTGGGAAAAAGTGACTTTGTCAGGGTTAGTTTTCAGGTAGTTTCCCTTTGCTTACCTGAGGTCTGGGTAGCCACAGCAACTCCACTGGAAGGAAGAGAGTTTGGGAGTCATGGCTGAAGGCAGGGGTAGCAGCAGCATCACATAATCAGTTCACACTGTCTTAGAACTGCGCTCTTACAGAGGCAGGAGCACAGCCGAGTGTGATGTGGGCTGAGGATTTGCTATCTTGATGGTATCATGGTTAGATCCAGTGCATTGTTCCCTGCAATACTGTGGCATTATTGTGATCTACCTATGTCCTTTTTAAATGGCTATTGAGTATGAAGAAATGAGTTATCAAATTTCTTCCAGTTCCTGTTTCTTTTTCAGTTCCTAAGAAGTAATAAACAAACAGTTCAGTAAAGGGCAAGTCAGTACATGGATAACCCTTTGGGAGCACCTTGCAAGATAAGCAATCTGCTTGAGTGACATAATTGAAATGGAGAGGGAGAAGTAAACAAACTATAACTTTTAAAATTGTGCAAATGAATAAAGAAGAATGGAAGCAGACATACAAAGCCGGAGAGCTTCGACTTTTCTACTCAGATAGCACTGACGGAGCAAACTCTTAGTAGTTGGGGAATGACAGTGACTGGCATGTGTGTTTTCAGGGTTGGAGTGAAAATAAGCTTGGTAAGTTGGGCCAAATGGATGAGAAAATTGCACATGAACTCTTAGTGTATTCCCTCACTTTTTTCCAAAAGGATTATTTGTGTATTACTGCTCCTGCTCTTGTTAAAACCCAGTTTTACCCCAGCTTAACTATCTGTATGTTTTTTACTGCTTTGACTGGACTGCCCATGAGTAGGGAACTTGGACATAAATTTGCTGAAAAATACAGTATTTCCAATTAGGTAGTTAATGTCTACTTGTAGATTTACAACTGCTGGGAATTTGTATTGTTTGGATTCAAGGCTGTCCCTACAGTGGGGGGGAGTGTTTTGCCATCCTGTGGGGAGTATTGATCTGGCTTTTAGGAACTGCTTCTAAAATTAAAACTAATCCTTCCTGAATATAGATATATATGGATCTATATTGAATCACTTTCAGAACTTTAAAAATTGCATATACGGCTTCTCTCTGATGTGGATGCTTCTGCAGAGAATTTGACAAATGAGTGTGTGTTTTCCACACTTAAGACTTTTTGGATTTTTTTGAAAATGTGAAGCAAATATTTGCTATTAGCTGGCAGTGGTAAAAATGCATAATCTGTAAGTATGCACAAACGTGTGCACATATATATCTCTTACTATGCTTATATAGAATGTTTATATACATATATGTATACCAATAGGGATAAGTGACATTTTATTGTGATAATGGTTAACAATTCTTCCAGTACTGAGTTTGCTTTTTCCCTTGCCAGTTAGTCTTGGCAGAGTTCAAATGGGTGTCAGCTTAAATGCATTTTGCATTATTAATGCATGCATATAAAAAAAATATATAAATATAAATATTATAAACTGCAGCCTGCCCCTGGGTTGCCAGCATTGAGTGGGTGCTGAAGAGTGTTGATCAGTGTTGATGACCTGACAAAGTGTGGGCTGAGTTTGACCACCAAGCCAATTCACTCCAGTGGCCAAGTTTTTGCCTTAAAGAGGTAAAGAATGACTGTTAAGACAGTCTGGTTTATAAACCAGTTCTGTGGCTGTTTTTTACCCTGCTCACATCAAGCTGAAGGGCCAGTCTGTTATTGCTGGATCTGAAATGTGTCTCCTCCCACAAGGTCTGTGGCTTTGGAGCTGGGAGGTTATGTCAGTGTGACTCCAGGTGACAGAGGGCAGTGCTGGAATCAGACTGGCACGCTTGGGCTGCCTGGCACACACTGCTGGGATTAACACGGGTGCGGTGGGCTGTGGAATTGTGCATCGGATATTCAGGAAGGCATTTGGAAATCTAAACCCTTGTTTCCACAGCACACAGCTTTTTTTAGGTTCAACCAGGGTGACTGTTTGAATGTTCTACCTACGTTTAAATTGTGCTTTTGGGTAGCTGAGAGTGAACATGTGATATAATCAAATGGGAATATTTCTTTAGCCTGTGTGCATACATGGAAATACAGTATTAATATGTGTTGTTGGGTTCCCCCCTCCTCAGCTGAGGATGATCCGTATCTTTGAATTCAGCAAAGAAGTTTGGTGATCTAAAATTTGTCATTTTAAATCTGTGTTAGATACTGAAGAATCTAACTACACAAAATTGGCAAAATTATTTACAAAAAATGAGTGCTCAGGGTATTAGATGGTTAGTTGTTTTTGGAGAGCCTTAGCTCTGGCCAAACTATAAATAATGGTTATAGTAAAAACTAAAAATACCTGCCTTAATTGATGGTGTTAGCCAGAAGTAAACACAGTATAGTCCATCCTTTGAGAACAGCAGCTAAATTGACTGTGTCCCTGATCAACACATCCTGAATCAGTGTAACTCCGTGTTTCTCTGTGTTAGCAATTATGTGGAGTGGCTACAGCTATATTTTGCAGAAGAAGAAGATTGTGCTTCTCAGATTCTCAGCAGAACTGTAACATTCTGAATATTCTTTTAAATGTATGCTCTTTTCCTAAAGTATAGCTGTTTCTGCTTTGACATCGATTACTGTGTGTTCTCACTTAAGATGCAAAATTGACAAACAAGTGCATAGCAAGTAGCTAATAGAAACTGTGTGTATTTAGACTATTAATGATGTTTTCTACAGGAAAAAGTATTTTTTTTGTTGTTGTAGAACTGCCATCTGTTAAAGCAATAACGTTTTTGCCTAAATACCGTGAAATGTATTTCAGTGTGAATGCTTTATGGACTTGGAGCTGTGAAACTAATTCTTAAAAGCATGTTTCATGTGATTAAGCAGTGCATTTAAGCTTTTTCTCCTGAAATAATTTGATCATGTTTATGAAGACATAGTTGCTAGACTTAAATCACAAGGATTTCAAGTTTTCCGTAGGCATTTTTTAAAGTTTTTTTAAAATGTTATTTTAGACTACATTCTGGTGAAATGAAAGCGATGAGCTCTGGCTCAGGTTCAGGAGTGGGTCCTCTGCTCTGATTTCACTGACAGCCGTGGGTAGTCCTGCCTCTCCTCTGGCAGGCTGCTGGAAACCACCTGGAAAGCTGAGTGCTGAACGTGGGCCATAAGCTTGGCGTGTAGGAGTGTGCTCTTGCCTTTTGGGCTGCTTTATATCTTTGCATAATCTTCAGATGTGTGGGCAGATACCCGAGCGCTTTGACAGGTGGCCACTGAGGAAGTGAATGAGGACAGCGAGGCCTGTTTATGAAGGAAGGAAAAGGTGTTACTCCCGTTTCAGGCACTTGGAGTTTGATAGTCTGACTTACTGGTGAGGGCTCCTCCTCTGTCCTGTGGAGTAAAAGGAGTTGCTATGCCCTTGTGATTACAAATGAAAAATTTCATCCTGTTGGCTGTATCCCCAGGAACTTCATTCTGCATCCTTTACGGGCAGGTGCTCCATACTGTGATCCTGTGATCTCATAATCTGTGCAGGTTGTCTGAATCCAAATCGGACATCAAAATGGTGAGCATCATCTTTGCAAGATAAATGATTCAGGAAACTCCATTTTTTTGCAAGTGGTGTGATGAAGGCAAGGAGTCCTTTCCCCCTGCATGATCAGTTGAGAGTATTGAAAAACACAGGTTGCATTGGAGGTTTTGGGGGGTGGTAGTATAGGTGACTCACCTCGCCTGTTGCCTATTTTCTGTGAACCTTTATATATCAGGGTGATGGGTTTGCAGAAAGTGGTCACTGTATTACTTGTTTAAAGAGGTGACAGACATGTTGCAAATACATGTGTTTTGTATTTGCATTTCCATTTTAAACAAGCATGGACTCTTTGGGGTGTTTTTAGTGTCTTGTCACTGTAAATTAGAACTTGGAAACTGTCTTTGTAAGAGACATAATTATTGCCTCAATTGAAATTTAAAGATTAACAATATTAGAGCACTATGTTTTGACCTCTGGAATTAATATCAAGGTGAAAGGCATGCCTCACAGTGAAAACAGTCTTCAAACAACAAAATCTAATCCTTACTTATGTTGTGTTTTATAGTACAAAAGAATTACTTTGCGTCCTTGGTATTCTTTTGCATCTTTGGGTTTTTGTATGATCAAAATGCCACATTTCTCTAAAACGTGAATCTATCATGCAGTCTTCAAAGACAAAAACAAGTTAAAAAATTAAAATAACTTTTGTATATGGACATAAAATACTTAATCTTTGTCTTTCTGCAAAAACAACAACAAATCCATGAGTTAATAAGTCTTCCATGCTTTGTATGGAATAATTTTTTACCTCTTTGGTTTGCTTGCTATTATAAAAACAAGCCACAGAGGGCAGAGTGACTGGCAGTGGTAATAGTGTGACTTCTCCCATTTCTACTCTTTTCCCAAATTTAACAAGAAAAGAGAGAGACAAATTTCTGAACACTTTCAGTCAGTGCCTCTGACCATGCAGACAAGATGAATGGGTTGTATAGTTCCTGAATCACCATACATCATCTAAACATTTCATCATAGATTTAATTAATCTTGGGTATATATTTGCAGTAGAGAGTAAAGGTCTTTTTATTTACTCCTTTTCCCTTGACAATTTGAAGCAAATGTTTGACCTGTAGAAATTATCTGTTAGTGCATGACATAGTCAAAATCTTGAATATTTAAAAATATTAGTAAAACACTGCAAATCTTCAGGAGAAATATTGATGCTATTGAAAACAGTAACAGTCATATAAAGACTCTTCAAAATAGCACTTCAGAAAAAAAAGCCTTCTTAGCAGTGATAGAAAGATCTTCACAACAAGAAATAAGTGGAAGATTCCTTAAGTTTGCTATACATTCGTCCCTCAGGATTTGTTGCCACTGCATCAGCCCATGTGAATCTACCAGAAGAATTTAGATGAAGTTTTGTGACAACAGTTT
The DNA here is from genome assembly GCA_013397895.1 of Origma solitaria. Classification (NCBI taxonomy): domain Eukaryota; kingdom Metazoa; phylum Chordata; class Aves; order Passeriformes; family Acanthizidae; genus Origma; species Origma solitaria. The sequence goes on from VZRL01001470.1 coordinate 434,533, forward strand.
AATTTTCAGTGCTGTTGTGTTACGATTTCTTGCCTTGGAGGGGAGGTTGTATGGGAGATGTTTTAGAACTTATAAAAAGTGTCATTATTGCTGTCCTAGTGCTGGCTGAAGGATTGCCTAGTTAGTGTAGTGTACTGTTTCTGCCAGCTGATTCCCCCTTTCTCAGCGTGATCATTCTGACAGTCTTGGAAATCTTGGCAATTCCTCTCTCCTCTTCTCTGGATCTCACTGGGGTTTGATAATTGATTTTTTTTTTTTTTTTTTTTTCTTTTTACCTGGCTGAAAGTGCTTTTTTGGATCTCCTTTGGATTAGTTAGAGGTAATACAAAATATCCAGAAGCCCCAACCTGTATGCTTTGTACAGAAGTATTATGGATGGGAAGGCAAAGCGTAAGGGCCCCTTTGGTTGCTCTGGAGGGTCGCTGTGGTTCGGTGTTAGGAATAGCTGATGGAACTGCGATGGCGTGGGGGTAACTGTTTTCAATGGGCCAGGGAGAGCAGATTGCCAAGGACTTGTTTGTGTATCCAGTCCAGTGCTTACTACACAAGGGCAGTGCACGGAGAAACTCTGCAGAGCTGCTTGGTGACTGCTTGGTCTGTTAGCGATGTTACCACAACAATACTGTGAGAATGACAACAGTACTGCGAGTACAAGCCATTCATTAGTTTCTTGAATATTTTGCAATTGGCTTTGAAAAACTTCTAAGGTTTTCTGCTTTCTGTTGAGAGTTATTTCTAATCCTTTGAATAATCTAAAGAAATTACTGGGGAAATTTGCATGTGTTTTAACAGCTACTGGATTCCATGTGGAATGTAAATAGCTTTGTATATGGAAGTACGTAGGTTTAGTAGAATAAATGTATTACAGGAAATTTCCTCATGATAATATAAAGAAGTGTCAGAAAAAATGTTCTGTGTCTGTCTCTAGCACATTCAGGATTTGGAGCAGGGAATAAGAAAATAAATTGAAAAGCAAGGACAATATCCCTGTCTGACACATGGTTCTTGTTCCTCTGAAGGCCTTGGCAAGTTAGACCAGATAATAGGCGGAGATACTTCATCTTTGTGTGACGAAAAAGTTGTTCAGGCCTTGCCTCTTATTTTTCAGTGAGAGCTTATTTCATCGTTTGCACTCAAAACTGCCTGTGCACTTTGTGTTATCTTCATCTGAAGAGGGGTGGCCCTTGTTGGCATTAGTATCACTGGGTGCTGCACCTGCTGCTCCTCAGTGGTGCCTAAGAAAGGATTCACTGAGCTGAGAAAAAACTAAAATCTTATGAGCATTGGCATTTTTGTCTCACCTGTTTTTCCTACTAACGATGCAGTGCATTTTGGGACTCTTACTACTGGTCAAAGCCTTGTATGTCTCTCTTGGGAACTTGGCAGGCGTCTTTCCTCCCATCTTGCTGTGGGAGGGAATGGAGGCTGTGCTTCTAACATTGTATTTCAAAGGCCTCTTAACTAGCTTACCAGAATGTATTGAGTGTACATGTTTAGCCTTTTTTTCCTATTTAGATGGAACTCGTCTTGCATACTCCCTAAAATCTACTGATAAATCAATGCAAATAAGCAGTATGCGTGCTGCAGTTGTAACTCTTCTGCTGATCTGCTATTTCCCATGCTGTCTGTAGGTCAGACATCTATGTAGTTAAACAAGTGGCTAGTGCCCCTGAAGAGTAATGGGATGATGCAGCTTTTATCAGACAGTCATTTGTCTGGTGCAAGTAGTTTTAATTCACATTATGTAATAATAAGTTCAGGTGCGTATAGTAATTTATTTAATTTCATAGAACATCTAAACATAAGAAAACCTCCTTCACCAGACAGTGCAGGGCTGGACTAGTTAAACGTTCTTAAACTCAAGCATACAACTGAAAAGATTAATTCCTTTGTTCTTCTGCTGATGTTCGTTAGTCATAAATACCAATTGAATTACAGTGTAATGACTGTATTTTTCTTTTCAGGACATAAGGGACATTGGTGCTTGATAGAATGGATGAACAATCACAAGGGATGCAGGGGCCTACTGCTGCACCATTTCAGCCACAGGTAAATAAATCTGGGGTTTTTTTTAAACTGTTGCTCCTTTCTTAAATAGAGGGATAATGTTGTTTCTTGTGGTGTCAATGAAACTGTAAACAGAATGTATTCTGGTGATCTTAAAATTAATTATATATCAGTCCAGTGTTCCATAGAAAATAATTAGTTTTAATTTATGCCTCCTGCTACTTCACTGACTTTGAGGAGTTGTGGTAATAGAGTGAGAAGGAGGCCAAGAGGAAGACAGTTGTTTTCTTAAGAAATGAGCTGCTAAACACTATGTTTCAAAATTGTGTCAGAAATACCATGTTTGTTTTAGATCGTTGCCTTCGTCTTTCTCCTGTTATGCTTCCTAACAGTGGTATTATATGAATTAGTGTCATTACCTGTTGAAACAAGGTATCAGGTTTCAATTTAATCTCCCTGGACCACCTTCCTTCCACCCTGTCACCCTCACAGTGAAAAAAGTCCTTCCTGATGTTCAGATGAAGCCTTCTGTGTTTCAGCCTGTGCCCATCACCTCTTGTCCTGTCACAGGGCACCACTGAAGAGAGCCTGACTCTGTGTTTTAACATCTGTTTTTCAGGAATTTGAACCCATTGATGAGATTCCCCCTGAATGTTCTCTTCTCTAGGCTGGATGTTGCCAGTGCTCTCAGCCTTACCCCATGTGATCTGTGCTGCAGAGCCCTGGTCATTCATGGGCCTGTGCTGCATTTTCTCCCGTATGTCCCTGTAGGGATGGCCCAGACCTGGACATAACACTCCAGGTGTGATCCTGCCAGTGCTGCGTAGAGGGGAAGGATCATTCTCCTGCAAATGCAGCCCAGGACATCACTCTCCACCTCTGAATGCATTGCTGGCCTGTGTTCACTTTGGTGTCTAGTGGGACCCCCAGGGTCTGGCCTGTGGAGCTGTTTTCC
>VZRL01001470.1:442494-537029 GCA_013397895.1 Origma solitaria
ATCAAAACTAAAACTGGCATTTCAGTTTTGATCTCGAGGTAAGTTTAATGTAATACTTGGAGGAGTACTGCCATCAGTTCTGAATGGGTATTTTTGCCTTTATAGACTGCAAAACAACATGTGTAAGAATCTGTAGATTGTTTTCTAGAATTTCTGCATTTTAATCATTTTGTTTTTGCTGAGTTAATGCATGCACTGTAAATTTCTCTGCCATACCTTGACTCGCTGTTCCGTTTCTGTGATTTCCTGTGTGCTGCAGCACCAGGAGGCAGGCCTAGTCCTGGCAGTCATAAAAAAGGAGACTTGGTTCCCCCTTCTGGGAAAACTTCCAGAAATATACTACTTCAAAAGTTGAAATATATTCTAAGAACTTTGATCAACAGTCTTAAAGCATTAGGCTAATTCTTCCTTCATTTTCAGTGTGTGAGAAACCAAAAAGGTCAAATGTGACTTGAAATGCATGTCAATTAAGGGGGATGTGGAATGCCTGGGTACTTGAAGAAAGTCATAAAGTCCAACCATGAAATTTTTATAACAGTGCTTGCATCAAGAATACAGAGGCATTTTAGCATGTGTACGCCTAACAGCATTTCAGAAGTCAGTATGTGTAGCTGTACTCTCACATCAGAATTCCCAATCTGACAGAAGATTTTTTCAGTGTCTGAAGAAGACATCGTGCTCTCCATACACAGGTGGTGGTTTTTACCACAAAAAAAGCTTTCTTATTTAATTTTTATTTAATCCTTTAATAATTTTCCAAGAATATACTTGGTTGTTGGTAGGAAATAGTGTTAAAGAGTTGTGCCTTTCCTGAATGGCTTTATCCTGACGGGGTTCCAATTGTCTTGAAGTGTCCAACATGGGTTGTTGGTTTTCCATTGAGAGTTATTATCTAGTGCACATCAAGAGGGACTGTGTGTTGTGTGACCCGTCAAGTCACTTTCCTTTTGGAGGCTGGATGTATGTAGGAGACTTCTGTCTGAATGGAAAATGAGACTTGGTTAACCTGGAGGGGAAATAAATTCCTAAGCATGCAATGACACATTATCCGGAGCTCAGAAGGCTTGTGGCAGCACAGTTTTTGGCACAGCCATTCCAGCTTGCACAGTTGACATCTAAAGCTGTTCCTTTTGGACAGAAGACCATCTTAATGGTGCTTCTGTGATTTCCTAAGATTCCCTAGAAATATTTTTGATAAATATAGTCACAATACTTAATTTCACTATGAAATTTGTTTTGTTGAGAAGTAATTGCTTTTTAGTGGAGCTGAAAAATGAGAGAGAGGCTTTATTCTCTCTATTTTAGACCTGTGCATGGATTTCACTTTCTGCATTCAGACAGTGTCTCTAAATGCTCTACACTGTATTAAATAACATAACTGAGATCTGAACTTACACTTTCCCATTATCTGCCTATTCTCATCTCACATCTTCTCTACTGCATGTCTTCCTCTCCAATCTTGCAAGTCATGCCAGTTCCACCCCCTCCCTATTTCATTTTCCTGGCTGGGTTAGGCGTATACCTGTTTCCTTTACGTGTGTTTTGTAGTGGTACCCCATGTGTGTCTCTACTGTTAAGGGCTTATGTGGCTTAGAGTCCTTCAGTTATCTGCAGTTGCAGGATCCCAGGCCATTATTTGTTCCAAAAGGATTGCCAGTTTTGAGTTCTTATGAAGCTTTCCAACAAGAATGTTTATTTTTCGCTAATAAAATTTCATTTGGCTGAAATATGTACAATATTGATAAATGTTATATTAATGTGTACAAAATGTATGTTTGTGGAATAACATGTGAGCAGAAGCAAGTAGCAGTAAGATGCTGTGGGAGAAAGGACAAGCAGATGGTGACAGAAACCACTCTTCCTGAATTTATAGTTGCTTCTGAGTCCAGATGACAGGAGGAAGTAGTATTCTTGATTTGGTTTTTATTAGGGTATGTAGTACAGTGAGAACTGTTTAATTTGCAGGGGTTTTAATAATAATTTAACCAGCAGAATTCACAAAATAGTGTGCTGGGTCTTTTCTTCTTATTTTACCTGTTGTGCTTCATCCTCCCATGTTTCATTTGCCTTTGTGTAATTAGGAAAGTAATAGTTAGATTCTCTCTTTTTCCAGCATAGAACTACATTTCTGAGATGCTGTTAAAATATGGCCTTATCCAGAAATAAAATCAAATCTTCACTTATTAACTTTTATTAATGTCTAAACTATTTTTCGAGTTAAAGAAATATCAGAAAAGAGGCAGCCACAAGTAAACTGTGACCATAGCAGTCTAAATTGAAAAACTTCTAGGTTAAGTTTCTTAACACATGCTAAGTCTCAGGTCCAAGCTGTCCTGCAGATGATGCCTGAGGAAGCAGCAGAGCCTCTCTGCTACTGCAGCTCTGGGTAACCTCTGCAACAGAATGCCTGCGGTAAGTGCAGTGTTCTGAGCAAGGACCACTCCAGGAGTCTCTCCCAAGGGCAAAGTAGGCAATTACTAGGTACTGGAATAAATGCTCACAAATCATCCTTACATAGCAAAAGCATTTGTAAATATCTAAGTCAGTGACTGTAAGGCTGTATGAATTCACTTTATGAGCTGTTTTTTAAGCAAACCTTAGCTACTCAAAATTTAAAATATTATGTAAAGCTGCATATTTCAACAAAATTTCAGATTCATTATATTTCTGCCTTATATTGTTCCACCTTTCTTTTCCTTTCATTCCAAAGTTGGAGGCCCCACGTTAGAGATTCAGACAATGAATCCTTTTATCTAGGACATACATTCATTATTCATTGTTCATTGTCAGTGGATTGCTACTTCAGGCCTGAATTACAGTTAATTAATCTTAGGAAAGCACTTGTAATTTCACACTTTATGAAGCACTATTGTCTCAGCACAGCAGTGCTGTGGTGGCAAAATACTCAAATGTTTGTCGCTGCTCAGTATTGTATCTCTCAATATTTATGTGCATTCAGGTCTTTATTTTGCTTACTTCTCTGAAGGTTTGTATTACAGCAGTCATGCTTGTGTTTTGGTTTGGAAATGCTTTTGTGATATTTTTATTGCATACAGAATTTCAAACAGAACAGAAATAGATTTAATTGTTACTTAAATGATAAGATTAGGAAGGTCTTTATTCTTTTCAATACTGAAAAGGAAAACCTGGAAAAGTGATGGACTAGAGCAAGTGGGATCAGGTAGATTCCCAGCTTGGCACTTTGCTTCAGGTGATGAGTTCGGTTGGTAGCTGGTAATTGATCAGATACAGTCTGGACTTAGAAGCTAGGGCTTGATGTCTTCCATTAGGTGGTTCCATGTTTCTAAACCTTTTTGCTATGCCCATAGCTTTCTGGGAACATGTATGTAAGAACTTCACTCAGGAAGTTGAATTCATGTATTGCAGCACCTTTGTTTAGGTTGCATATCTGCATAGGAACAGTTCTTGCTCTGAGGCTTACAATAGCTTAGAAAGTATTCTAAAAATACCAATATCTCTTTACAGTACTTACAACTGACATTTCTGGAATGCTGAAAGAAAAAACTATAATCTATGCTCACATGAAGGTACTAGAGAAGGGATTGAATGCAGAGTTACCAGAGATCCCTTAGTTGCATAGCCCACAGAAAGGTTGTGACTACCAATGTAAATTTGTCCCTTTACTGTCCCTTTTTACACAGTCGATTGCAGGATGAGATGAAAAACTGAGAGCTAAAAAGGTTTATTTCACTTAGTGGGCTTGCTAAGTGGAAAAAAAAACCTGCTACGAGCTTTTAAAATGCTCCTTTAGGTCTCTTCAGCTGTATTTGCCTAATTGTTTTAAGGAATTTCACAGTAATTGCTAAGGTAGAATGCTTACCACAATGAGACTTTCTGATTACACTTTTCAGGAAAACTGTCACATCATAAAAATATTTATGGTATTGTTTGCTGCTTATTAGTTATTTTTTCTTTTACAATCATAATTCATTTTTAGAAATGGTGATCTTATTATAGTCCTTGAAAATAGAAACTGGGGGAAAACAATTAAAAGTTGAAATAGGAATATATTACAGTGTGCAGTTTGTGCTGAGTGGAGTTGGTGCTGACTAGAGAAGCATGCTTCCCAACTGAATTACCCTGTGATCCTGACCTTGTAAGTGGAGTCAAGAATTAGAATTATTGTTAGTCTGATGAATATCCTGGCAGCCTAATCTAAAATACAGCATTTTTTATTGTTAGCCAATTACAGTGATGGTAACACTTGTGGTCTAATTACTGCTTGTTTCCAATAATCAATGTATGGAGCTTCATCAGTGAACTAAGCCCTGCTGGGAGAAGGATTCTGGTAGTATCTTTGTATGAGATTTTGCTGGGTGATTTCAAGCAGTCAAGATTTCAAGCAAAAGCTAATGCTTTTGTGTGGATCCAAAAGCTTATCCAAAAATCCGAAGTTTTGTTGTATCTGCCATAATTTCCTTAAGGCTATGCAGTTGCACGGAGCCGAGCTGAATCTAAAAGTGGGTTCGACACAAGTCATTTGACTGCAATGACTTTGTTATAGTTAAGTCACTCAGCTGCAGGGCATGTGCTGCCCCAGCTAAAACCAAGCTCAAAAAATGAGTGCAGTCCCAGGGAAGGCTGGACCAAAGGTTGGAAGTCCTTAGGCAGTGTGTGTCTGGGCTGGGGTGAGGCCTGTGGCCTGCTGATGGCAATGGTGGTACTGCCTGTACAGGGCTAAAAGTCGTGTGTGTGTGAGAGAGATCTGTGTGCAGCACTCATGCTGGAGCACAGGCTGACCTTTCGGCTGGGCTTGCTGAGTCATAGAAGCTGAAGGTGGAATTAGTGTGCCTGCAAAGCTATAAACTGTTCCAGTCGTGATGGAAGTACTGACATCCCTTCCCCGTGTTACACTAATGGCCAGTGTGCTGCAAACCGCAGGCAAAGGGCAGCCTGTCCTGCTAAACAAACCTTCAGAGTGCTGCCAGGTGCTGTGTGCACTTCTGACACGCACTTGAAAGGATGTTCTTAAAATCTTTCATTGCAGCTTCCATTTTTCAGGGTAAGACGTTCTTCAGTGTTGAGTCATGTGCTGGTGAGGAAGCACGGAGGTTTTTTCCTTTTGTTTACAGTAACCTCCTTGTGTGAGCTGACATGGCTTATTACACTGGGATGCTCTGGTCTGAACTGCAGCAGTTTGGCAAAATAGAGAGATAATCTATTCGGAGAGAAAATCTCTGAAAGCTTTTTGCATCTGGTGTGATTCAGAGGTTCTTCAGAGGCCATGGATTGAATGGTAGTTTTGCTTTTTTTTATTAGTTTTTTTTTACAAATCTTACTGTTGGAGGAAGTTAGTATTTACGAAACTGAAATTCTGGATTTCTGGGAAATGCTGTTTATAGTCTTTTGAGGTTAGATCTGGATCAAAACCAGAGAACCACAAGAATGCTAAACAGTAAATCTTCAGATTGTCTGTATTTGTGGTTGTAAGGATCAAGTAAGACTTATTTTTTCTGCCTCGCTATATTTAGTTTAGGTAATTTTTGAAATAGTCAGTTTAGCTGAAGCTGTGACAGATTTGCCATGCTGCTTAAGAAGTGTAGCAAAAGTATAGGGAGTCATGTTTATAAGACTTAAGTCTGTCCTTTGGGGAGAACAGCTGCTTGGTCTAGGTCTGTTTCATGCTGTTTAATAACAAATTAGAAGTATGGGGAATACTATCCAGAATACAGAAACAAAATTTGGTCTTTCCTATGCCTTGATTCTAGATTTTTCACAGTCCTGAGTCTAGGGTTTTATTTTTGATGTTTTGTTATTGCTGTATGAGAGGTACTGATTTATGTCCCTATCAGAGGCATAGCTTGTAAAAAAATTTTCTTGGAAAACCTGTTAGTTTAGGTGTGTAGGGAATAGTTCCTGGAATTCTATGCCAATAGAATATTTCTCTTGGCATATTGGAATAGCCATTAACAGGTACAAACTGCCCTGTTTTGTTACACAGTGAAGCTCTTTTGGTTTGCATCTTGAAACTGCTTTTAGTTATTTTTCCACATCTTGCGAGTAGATAGTTTGCGTACAGTTTACAGTCTGAAATTCTGTTGCCAAATCTGTTTTGATTTGGTTTTCCAGTGTGTTTGGAGTATAAGAAATGCTCTTATCTCACTGTTGTCTAGAATTTGGCAAAAATGTAAGACCCCAAGATGCTCCCCTGTACCTATTTCCTCTTTTTCCTCATTCCCTGATACGCTTTCCCTGATTGTTTTTGGGAGAGGTTGTATAAATTTTTCCATTTCCTGGTCTCTCAGGTTGTAAGGAAAAATATTTTATTTCATGCCTTCTCAGTATTTCCTCAGTTAATGTGCTACCTGTAATATTTAGGATTTTCTAAAGTGTTTCCTAGGAAAATCATTACACTCCCTCATGACTGTACCAAACATTAGGTTTTTAATCTGTTGTCACAATTATTACAGAGCAATGCTTTAGCATTCAAAGTTGAGATCTATAACAGATACAAGCTATTCCATCTCCTTCACTAAGTTTCCGACTTTAACTCGTAAGCTCTTTTCTGGTTTTCATCAGTGTTACTTAGCTTTTAATACTTGTACTGTAATTTCACATATAGTACACTTTCTTCTACTACATCTGAAATTGCTTTATTTCTTAGTGCTAGCATTCCTTTCTTGTGACTTAACCTGCTGTGTTTCTGTTAAGTCCCCCACAGTCTTCTGCTCGAATAACTGCTTTTAACTCAGTCTGTTTATTTCCCATCATCTTGGCATTAATATACAAGTAGTTCTGTGGTAGCTTATTCCCTTTCTTTCTTGTTCAGTTGTTTTGTTTTCTTCTTGTTTTCTCCTTTCTTCTCCTTTTCTTCTTACTATATGCAAGTCTGGCATTTCAGCTCTTGGCTCAAGAGTTGTCTTTTAAAATTTTTTTCTTGTGTCTTGATTCTTCTGGATAGTTCAGACGTAATAGGCAGACCACAAAGAAGTTGGTGATTTGTTTTGTTTTGTTAAGTGTGTTAAATTCAGAAAATAATGGCAAATGAGAGAGGAGGGATTCCTTGAGGAAGTAGCATTTTGGTAATTTTTAAGGGAAATAGTGTATGGAGGTGCACATTTGACAAAGTGAAGTGAAAACCTAAAGGTGGTAAAAAAAGGAGTGAAAATAGACAATACATTAAATATAGATGTGTAGAATTTGGAAAAGGACTCTAATGGCAGGAAGAAGTACTTCAAACAAAAATTGAAATTAGTGGAGAGTAGTGTGGCTAACTGGAGAAGGCAAAAATGAGATACATTGCAAAGTAATCTGGAGTAGGTGTGAGGTGGGAAAAAATGAAGAGCAGAGATGTCTGACTGTAAAAGGCTGTAAAAGTCAAGGAGATAGATGAGGGCTTAGAATAAAGTGCTCTAATAAACAAATAGCATAACCCCAGTCGCTTCTTTGCTGACTGAAGGGAAGGAAATGGGAGAGAAGGAGTTGGAGGTGACAATGAAGTTTTAATCCTGAGAGAAAAATAATATGCACTATTTAGGATTGAAATGGAAGTCTGTAGCCAGGCTAAGGGGAAGAAAAGGTATACTCAGTACTAAAGAATCAGTTTGTGAAAATGGTGTGGCAGGAATGGGATAGGGAGCCTGAGATCTGAGCCATTTATGAGGAATGTGCTGAATTAGTGCTGTGTGTTGGAACAGATATACAGAGGTGGCAATTAAGTCATTGGAAAGCTTGTACTTTAAATGGCCTTGTTTCCTGTGAGGGGGCTAAAAGAATGGCCACAGCACTAAATCAGTGCATCAGAAGATTAGAAGTATTTCTTACTGTAATGTTACATCTTGCCATGAAATGCATAGTTCAAATTACTTTTTGGATGTTATTAAATAATGATAATGATCACTCAATTTACTATATTTTTATCACTTAATAAAAATGTTTTATCTCTTGTACATAGATATTTGATTTAATGGATGCCAAAGCCCGTGCTGACTGCATCAAAGAAATAGATCTTCTTAAGGTAAAAGATTTGTTTAAAAAATGTGCAGCCATCATCAGAAAGTATATTGTTTTTATATACATACTTGAGGTGTCCACTGTTTTTTTTGTGTAGAGTTTTTAAAAGCCTCATGTAGAAGAATTTTGTGATCTTTATTGCTTTAAAAATTAACATTGAAAAGTAAACCCAGTAGAATAATGAATAACACTTCAAGTAGAAGTTTCTGCCAAAACTGCAGTATTGTGAATGACTCTGTCCTTTGTACAGTAAAATCCTGACCTCAAAAATTGATTTTGCTATTTACCTCAAAAATTGACTTTGCCGTTTCAGATAAGTTTAGCATGCTATTGGATACATACATTGAAGCAAAATTCCTCTAAAATTGCAATGTCAGTCACCATGTTCATCCTAAAATGCCATCCTGTTCTTGCAAAGTATTTGTAAATGCTTCTCATAAGCATATACTTTCTGTAATTTGTATCATAGTGAAATAGATTCTGGGGGTTAGTTTTGTTTGGCTAAATAAGAATGCTTCTTATGTTAGTCTTAAATATGTGGAGTGCTCTGCACTAAAATGTGAATTACTCTTTTGCTTCCTCAGCAACTGAATCATCCAAATGTAATCAAATATTATGCCTCATTCATTGAAGACAATGAACTGAACATAGTGTTGGAATTAGCAGATGCTGGAGATCTCTCTAGAATGATAAAGGTAGGGATTAACTTTTTTTTTTTAAAATGAGAGCTTGGGAGGTTCAGCTTTGGCTTTTCGTTCTGTGTGATGATCTCTGGGTGAAATGCAGTGAAAATGTCAGGAACTGTAGAGAAAGGTTGACTGTTTAGGCTTATTTTTTTTTTTTTTTTTTTTTTAAATGTATGCCCAGTATTGATGTTTATATAAGTATTTTTAACACCATTGCCCAGAATGTAAGTGCAGATGGGGACCTAAGTAGACTGAAGTTGTATTAGCACTGGGGAGAAGAAAAAAAGCCTGTAAAAAAAAAAAAAAAAGCACTGCCACCACCATTTAGAACAACCTTATTTTAATGGTATTCTGGATTTTTTGGCACAATTGTTTTGTGTTCCAGTATTTTATTCCACATAATAGCAGGGAAAGCAGAGAACTGGTGTCATAGAGCAGAAGTGTCTTCTAGATCTTGAACTTGAACTGCTAAAAATATATTTCATAACTCTTTGAAATCACATGAAGTGAGTTTACTGATATGTGGTTGTGCATTATGGGTTAATTGCTTTTTTTGGTAGATTTTAAATGCCTCTTTAGCTAATCACAAAAATTTATCCAAGACCCATTGTATGAAATGGTGTATTCTAAAACTTTTATTAACTTTTAATTGCCTTTTAAAATGTTTCTTTGTCATTTGACAACTACTTCCCCTCTTTCCCTTCCGTTTTTCCACTGGGTCTTGGGTTTAGTATGTCCTTTTAGCATTTTTCCTTGTGTGCACACCAGCATTATTGCTGTCAACACAGCACACCACCACTGTGGGCACAAACAATGCCAGTCAATTAGTGTTCACTCAGCAACAGTCGGGCACAGAACACAGTTAGGCTGTTTTGCTTGGGACCTACATGAATAGAGAATGTTAATTTCTTCATTAGTGACTTTCATGCTGGTTTGGGGGGTTTTTTTGTTTGTTTGTTTTTTGGGCTTTTGAAGAATATTCCTTTCTAAATTGATAATTGTAAGGTAGGACAGTCAAAATTTAGTTCTAAGCAGGTTGACAGCATCTGTTAATATTTATAGCCAAATGTGATATTTTTCTTCATCTCATGAATTATTAATTCTGTGGGCTTACATTTCATAAAACATAAAGGAAGGTTTGTCTTTTCTTTTGAATGTTCAGTTTTGACACAACAGTTACTAATATGAGTACTCTGTGACAGATTGCCTTATGGCATGTCTGGTCTTATGACCCACTGAAGCTTTTTGTTTTTTCCTTGCTTTTTTTTTATTATTTAATTTTAAATCCAGTGTGTGGCTTTTTCAGTGCAGTTGGCCTCATTACACCTTGTTCAAGTCGGTGGGTATTTCTTACAGGCTCGATCTTGGAGGCACTTTGTGATTGTCCTCTTAACACAGGGATCATGTTTAATGTAGCAAACTTAGATTGCTGTTTGATGTTAATGACAGCCTATCAGGCTATTATTAAATATGTATGAGGTGTCACAATGCACTGTGTCTTCATGCTGCTGGTGGAGGAAATGATTTGGTAGATTACTTTGACAATATGAGTTTAAATGTGAGGCTCACCAGTCTTAAAAACGTATTTTAAAAATTACCTGAAAAAAAATGATATGTAATAGTATAGAAACTTCCTAGAAGAATGGCTGCCTGTCAATAAGGTAAATAACTACCTGTTATTAAGGTAAATAACTGTGTTGTGTTATCAAGACAAATAAGCCATGCTTTGATTTCCAGTGTTCTTGCTAGAATGTTGTTCTGAGTTGTTGGAGAATGTTGAGACACCCCCAGAACAGTGTTTGGGTACCAGGCTTGTTGTGTGATTTGTAGAGGAGATCAAGGCTATTTTTGAAATTTTAAATGACCACAGCTTGAATGACACTAAAACCAATGTTAATGTGAGGAAAAACTACTTAACTAGTTTACTTGGGTATTTGTTATGACATTATTGGCACATCAGAGAATACTTAGAAGGCTGCTGTGCCTCACAGTGCACCTTAATGAATTCTTTAGTTCTTCCCTTAATGAACCATATCCTTGCTGCCCAGCTTTTATATCGTCCCTCTTGTTACCTGTGAATAATACTCTCTTTGTCCCCATTGAGTAGACAGCTGAGGAAATTCACTTGGTGCATTCATATGAATTCTAATAGAATTCATAGAATCTGCTGTATGTCCAAAAAAAGCAGCTGTGCATTGGCATTTACATATCACATAATGAAATCAGAGGTATCTCATAGGTTCCCTCTGCCACTGTGTTTATGTATGTGCATACGCAGATTTTAATCCACTTTACCTTAATTATTTTTTAATTATCTCTGTCACAGGGAAATGTTTCAGTATAGCCTCCATTCTCAAAAGCAGGAGAGTTCAAAATTGAGGTTTTCTTACCATACAGCTTCCTGCTGGAGTTCTTGAACGTGACATATTGGCATCTCAGTAAAACTGAGAGGGAAACATCAGTGAAGGAGAAATATTTGTGTTTGACTCGCAGTTGGTTTTGCACTACAATATGTACCTCAGCACTCTGTAACCCCCGTGTGGGCATGGAGAAAGAAGGAAAAATTCTTAATTTTTCTTCGTCAGTGAATTAGGTTGCTGGATACTATTACCACAAAGATACTACAAGTAAATCATTATTAACTATTGTGCTAAGTCCCGGCTGCTCATGGGCTGTTGTTTGCCTGTGGTCTCCACTGTAGAACATGTGATAGTATGTGGCTGCCAAGGTTCAGGGAAGTTCATGAGAACTGGTGTTACCTCATAATAGCACCTCCTCCTGCAATACAATAATATGTTGTAAAGCAAGTCTGAGGCTTGGTCCCTTTTCTTATTAATCATGGTTCTCCTCTGCCACAAACAGTGACAAAGTGAAAATTTTCTGTGGGTTTTTTAGTTTGTTTTCTTTTTTTTCAAGCAGCAGTTGATATGTTGGATAAAGCAAATGCCACAAATAAAGAAGAATCTACTAATTGAATTAAGAAAATGCATTCTAATAATTCAGTAAAAAGAGCTAGTTAGTAAAGTCTGTCCTGAAGATGTTGAAACAAGGGAATTTGAATTATCTTGCAGAGCAATTAGCATATTATTTAAGGTTAAATATAAAATTACTAGGCTTGCAAGAAGGGATGTTATCAAGGCACTAAAATGTTGCGGTATTTTTTAACTCAGCAATAAACTTTTAAGTCTGTTTCATTTCTGCAGTTACTTTAAGGTTTTAGGTTCTTCTGGCAAATAATCTTAGTGCACCAGAAAAAAATGCAAACTTTAAACTGAATATGTCATACAGATCTTAAGGAAGTTAATCATGTTTTGGAAACAAGCATGAAAGCTTTCATCTAAAAAGTTGAAAATATGTGTGCGGCTTTCTCAAGATAGATAGAAAATAACTTGAATTCCACAAAATGTCACCTAGGCACTTCACCCACTCCTCAGACAGCACTCTCTGCATGTATTTTTTCAACTTTAAATAAAGATAAACATACTATAATTAGCTGGGTAAAATAACAAATATTTTAAAACTTTTCATCAGTATGAAGTTCCTATTGATATCTCAAGTTTCTATAGCTAGGAACAGTGAATTCTATGTCCTTGAACTTATTTTTTATAGGGTAGTCCAAATGCAGGATGGCCACTTCTTTCCAAGCAAGTGATGCATATCTAAATTGCTCCTTGCAGGAGCTGGAGCTCTGTTCAGGCTTGTTTGAAATCTCATCAATTCTAATTTCAGTGTTTCACTGGTGGTGGATATTTTGGGCTTCACTTTATGAAACTGCATCAGGCAATTTCTCCTCCACATGGTGTGGGATGCAGACCCTCCTTCCCATGCCCAAGAGCCTTAGCTCAGGAGTTTTTTGAGGTTTTTTTGCAGCACTATGAGGTTGGCTAGCTTACCTGTGCTGTGTTCAAGGGTAGCCTACCCTTTTGTAAGCTTGGAAGCAATTCAGCTTCATCCACTGGCAGCTTTGGCAGCCCCTGGTGCTGCTCCTGCCTGTGTGCGGCAGCCACTCCATGCAGCATCTGTGCGACTGTGGCCTGGGTATGTCACGGGGAGAGGTGACAGCCTTTGGGGACCTGTGGATGTGCTGTCATGGCCGTCACTTGGAAGGGACAGTTAGTACAGTGTGCCTTACCTGAAGTGTTCAGTGTCTGCACAGTGCTGAATGCAGCGTTGGTCACCTCATTTTGAGCTGGGCTGGTGAACAGGGACAGGTCAGAAACTTGTGCATGAATTGGTTTTGTGAGCTTAGCAGTGCATCTTGCTCCTATGTTTTTGTGGCATGGCAGTGTCTTAAGGGGGCAAGCCCTGGTGCAGCAGCTCATTTGTTTTTCTGTCTGCACACCAGCTGCCCTGGATGCTGGGTGCCTCAGAGCCCATTATTGCCCATTCTCACTGCAGGGAAGCTGGCTGTGCTGCTGGGAATGGAAAAGTGTCACTTGTTTTTTTCAAACCATTTTCTGGTGTATTGCTGTCCTGGGAATGCGCTAGAAATGTAGAGAGAGTTTTGCAGAAAGTAGAATTTTCTGATAAGTGTTGATAGTACCGTAGTTTGACTGTTTAATTCCAATAGCAATAATCTTCCTTTGCTGTGATATTTGTAAGATTTTTGGGAGTATAAAGTTTAGGAAGCATTTGTGTAGGGAAGAGGTGCAGTGTCAGAATTTAGCAGGTCAGGTGTTAAATTTTATATACCCTTCCCAGGGCAGGAGCCAGAATTTTGGGAAACCCTCAGCTATTAACTGACTTTATTGTTTGGCTATGTCTTTATTATCCAAAACATTGATCTAAAACTTAAGCAGTTGTAGGAGATAGTTGGTGTTCCTGTTTTGAAAGCTGGTGGGAAAAATGATGTTTCGTGTGTATTTTGAATGGCAGTGTTGCAGAAGCTGTTTTCTGCCATGCACACACGTGTACAGCAGGACTAACTGTTTGCTGCTAGGATTGCCAAATATTTAGTTGTGTGAGAATGTTTTCAGTTCGTCAAAATGCAGCGATTTCCTACTAAAATGTTGCGTGCCAACATTTCATTATAATATCTTGCAACCATTGAATCTGAAATATTCTAAGCCCCTTGTGCCTTGAAACAGATGTAAAACTCGGGATTTTTCTTACAATAACAGCTCTGAAAATTCACCTAAATTTCAGTTCTTCTAACATATGCGCTTAACAGAAATTGCTGGAGCATAGTTCCAAGAGTGGAGAATTTTTGTGTGTGTAGAGCTGTGTGAACCTCCTGCATCTTGTGGTGCTGACATGACCTGAGTGACTGTCAGTGCTTTGACTTGGAGCAGTACGGGTGACTGAAATGGAATTGCCAGAAATAACTTTTTCCAGATGCTCTGGATGGGCTGAAGCTTTCCTGTGTCTTGAGGGTGTTTATTCTGTCTAAGACCTGGGAAAGGGAGTAATGTGAGATGAACGTGGAGAAGACAAAAGTCAAGGCAGACCAAGGAGTAGGCTGGGACAGAGTGAGCCAAAGTGGGGAGAGAGAGGATCTGACTGGGAAGGAGCAAGACAAGTTTGCCTGTACCAGCTGGTTGGCAGTGTTTGAGAGAGGGTAGACAGGGAATTTATGCCACTGGGAGCAGGGACTGAGGAATGCAAGAGAATAAGAGTAGTGTATTGGGAAACTATGAAACGGGATTTCCAATGCTGGACATGAGCACAGGGAAGCTGGGAAAGAGCTGATGTGTTGTCAGAGAGCAAGACAGACAGACTGGCTGCCAGCAGGAGAGAGCCTGGATGGGATAGGTCAGACTGGCTGGGAGCAGGATGGGATGTGGCTCAGCGTTAAGGGTGCAGCTACTCTGTGTAGAAATGGTTGCGTCTGTGCTGCCTTCTTTGCTGCAATGGGTGTTTTCAAGGCAGGGAATTGGAAAGACAAAGGTTTCCTGATTAATACAGTTCGATGTAAATTTTCCCAAAGACCATCCTTACTAGTTCTTTTGCTAAGGGATACTGTATAAACCACTTTAACCACTGCTTTTTTGGGGGGAATTCTAATTGCTTATTCTATATTTTTGTCATTCAAGGCAAAACTCTGGGTCTTGATTCGTAGAAGTATTGAGCTTTCACAGCTTCATTCTGAGTAGAAACTGTGCTTTGAAGATGAACTGTTTCATAAAGCTATGTATGTTGAGAAGGAGGTGCTTAAATTGGTGCCAGAATTAATTAACACTTTTGATCTTTATCCTTGGCCCACATTCTAATCTGTAAAATGGGCATATTACTACCTCATCATTTCTAAGGCCATTTGTGAAGTTATTTTATTAATTTGATATTCCAATAATGCATACTAGGAAGCAGTACTCCTCCCTCAAACTTATATTTAATAGTAAGTTATGAATAGTGCACAATAAACAAAGCCTAGAGACATTTTTAAACTGCTCATTAGCTGAGTGTCATGAATGAATGAGTAAAGGGTTTTCTAACATAAAGAACTGAAAACTGCATGCACACGCTCTCAAGGGGGAGGAATTATGGTGGCTCTAATTCTGAGATTTTTCTTATATTTATGTCCAAATAATGGACATAATGATTTTGGAAAAAGTGTTTTTAAAGTAGTCTTTTGTGCATGCTTGCATAATTTTTTTCTTTTCATAATACTGATTTATCTTGATCTATAATTGCAGGTTTTAAAAACATGGAATCTGGTTCTTTTGGCTTTCAGCAGTATCTGTGCCTCTCGTGGTTTTTTTCCTTTCCATGATGGCTAGATTTAATTTAAAGAACAAAAACCCCCAGTACCACCACCCCCATGCCAAACCTCCTCACACAAAGTATTTTTATTGAGCATATGGTTATATTTTATAATATAGAACAGTTTGGCACTTTTCTGAAGCTACATCACTGATATACGTTAAAAGCCTCAAAATATTTTTTTCTTCAGTGTTTTTTTTTTCTGCTTTCTGTATCACCTTTACCTTAGCTTTTTTCCATACTCATTTTTGAAAAAAGCTTCAAAAGATAGAGTGTAGACTGAAGAAGCCTTTAATATAATAGGATAGTGTAACACAGGGTGTGCTAATTACAGATCAAAGCTAAACTATTTTTATATGCCTTTTCCTAAAGGAGGAACCTGGGGCTTTGAACCAGTCAGGCTGATTTTTGCCACTAACCTTTTTTAAAGCTACTAAAAAACTTCTCAAAATTTTTACTTTTTCTTTTTTTAAAAGTTTTTTTTACCTCTTGTAATTAAAAAATATTGCATCCTTATTCAACTTTGTATATCTGTGTTAGCTGTGTAGCAGGTAAAAAAGGGGGACTCGGTGTTCGGATGGGAAACGGTTGCTCTGTGGAAGGAGCTTTGAAGTCTTAAAAAAAAAAAAAGTCACAGCAGCCCTTCCAGGGTGGGAGAGCTGCTTCTGGTAAGCTTCTCCTCCATCCATGTGTGTTCTGGGGTGTCTGACAGGTGCTCCACTGTCATATTTGGTGTCAGCCGCAGGTAACCACAGTGAGAGCAGCAGCACCAGTTTACCCTGTGCACGTTACATACATGTGCTGGCAGAATGAAAGCTGGCTGCTCCCCCAGTTTATAATCAGTGGGATAATTGGGCTGGGTAATTGCCAGGCAGCCTTGTTAGTTTTTCTGTGAGTCAGCCATTGTGTGTGTCTGCCACTGGAACAATAAGAATAAGCGGGCAGATTTTCTGCTAAAATAATTAGACAATCGACAGTGTTTTGTTTTGTGGCCAGTTGCCTTCACAGACATCACACCTGAAGCTATTGTGAAGTAGTGGCTGTACACACAGGGAAAAGAATGGTGTCAGTCAGCTATGAAAAGTTAACTTGACAGTAAACTTCATTTAACTGACACAGGCTGTTCCAATAGCTCCAACTGGGGCAGAGAGGCTTTGGAGATTTCATCTCCACCTTTGGCCACTGGTGCTACAATTGTCTGTGAGCCTTTAAAGAGCAGGGAGGGTTGAAATATTTTGTTAAATAATAGTTCTGGGTACTTTTCTTGTTTGAAATGCCCTGCAAAGAATACTTGGGGGTTAATTTTAGTTTTTCATACAGTTGTGTTTGAAAAATTTGCACTGTCAGTGTTTGCACTATGTGGACAACTTGCTGAGAATAAAGAGATTTCAAATCTGTCTGCATTTTTTGTAGAGAAAAGAAAAAAACGTCAAGATGATAGCTTCTGTATTTACTGTGCCATGGTACTGCTTTTTATTAGGAAGTAGAGTTAATGATTCCAGCATGATTTTCACCTCTTCATGCTGTACCAGTTTTCCCAAGGGGATTTTTTTTGGAGAGGGATGCATGTAAACAAATACTGTTGAATTTAAACATGTGGCTGTGTGTTTTAAGAAGCCCTGCTCAGTGGTAACGGCAGATACAAGGAAAATGATGGAAATCTTATATTGGTGGTTCTGCAGTATATCTGATTTCAGTAGGTGATCTCTATTTCTGAGCACTGTATGTCCTTGCTCTTTTGCATCAGCAAAAATGTTAGGTGGAACAGAGGGACTGTAGGTGGGCTGCTCAATAAGGAAAAATGAAATGAATCCTTGCAAAGAAAGTTGGCTGAAAATATGTTTATGTAAAATGACTTTGTTCAGAGCTTTCTAAGGAATCAGAGTTTAACCAAGAATCTTATTAAGTCTGATTATTAACATGAAAGAATATATAGTAAAATGGAAAACATGAAAAGTTTTACTTGCAATTTTTACAAGGCTTATTATTTCTTGTAAGTGAATGTCCTTTTTTTGATCGTGTGTAAAATAAGATTCTCTGTGAGAAGATGCTTTTATCTCAGTTTTATGGTTCCATGCAGAATTCTTCTGTTTTGATTTGCTTTTTTTTTAAATGGAAAGACCATAGTTTAATTCTACTGACTTGTCCTTCTGATGCTAGTAGGTACTTCTATTAGTACTGTTATTTTGTATGTTAATTTTTGTGTTGTGTCTTCTTCTTTTGTTGCTCTTGATGAAATAAAGTTTTTTGTATATTAAGATGACGAGTAGAGGAAGATTAATTTTTTTAAACCCTTTTCTTGTGAATTCTGAAAGGGAAAAATAAATGTGTGGCATCTTCAGTAACTGGAGATGTAAGCAACTGTAAATAAAAGTCGGAAAAAGAACCAGGTAAATATTTTTATTTTTGTTTCTTTATTGACTGAATACTTGCTGCTTTTGGTATGTTCAGTTGATAGATGCCAAATAGTTTGGGTGGGTTTTTTTTGGTATTTGTTCTCTTTTTACAAGTAAGAGACAGCTGCTACTCTTGAAATGTAGGCAAATTTGATCACACTGTAAATCAAATTGAATGAATGAATCAGGATGTGGTGGGAAGTTCTATTTTTGTTCTGCATAGAAAGCAAAGAAAAATGGCAGAAAACTTACCATGGTCTAAAGAGATGGGCAGCTGAATTAGTCAAAGAACAGAGCCAGACAGAACTGAGATGCTGCATTGCTACTAGAATGATAATGGCTTTAAAAAAGAAAATAAGACTAACATAGTTAATTTCTATATACACGAGTCTCCAAAATACTGGGATGTTGAGATCCATCTACCCTGATCCTGCCTGTACTGGTTTGTTTCTGTTGTACTCATGGAGGGGGGGAACTCTTCCTCATGCTTCCGTAATTTTCTATTATGGCTGCCTTACCTCCTCCTTCCTAATTTATTGTTCCTGCTCCCAAAGAAACACAGAAGTGGTCAAGAGCTTTATTATGTGTTACTCAGAAGTTCTGTGTAATAATCATTTCTGCATCTCTTTCCTCTTGATACAGTTCAGATTTCTTCCCACTAGTATCTGGTTGTTGAATCACTGTGTTTTGATAAGTCAAGAAAGTGAATTACACAAACCTTCCATGCTTTTTATTTTCGTGAGCAATAAGTGAAGTCATGAGAACAAAATGATGTGATTAAGATTTTTACCAAATTATGAAAAAAAGGGAAGGAATCCGTTTAAAGAAATTAAACCATAATTTTCATTTTACTTTTCTTCCAAATAGTGTCTTTCAAAAAACAGCTCTAGGCTACAGCATGTGCAGTGAAAAAATCAGGTGTAAGTTCTTGTGGGCTTGTTTGACAGTTTCACAGTTCTTTTCTGTTTTTAAATAATGACTCTGCAAAATTGCTTAGCAAATTGATGTACCAATGTTTTCCAAGAAAAGTTCATAAACATCTTGCTTTCTTTAGTATAGTTTGCTTCTTAAACACTCATTGGGTTGTCTTTTTTTTTAATTTACTCCTCTTTTTTTCCTATTCATTGAGGCCTAAACCATACTAGATCATACCTTAAAATCCTCTCATGCACCAACATTAGAACTGAATGCTTAATTTTTTCCTGGCATGGTTATTGAGATGTTGGCAGTCATATCTGAATTTCCAGTTGTATTGAAATCATCTATGGCCACTATCCACTCACCTGCAGGACATCCTTAGTTTTCTTATAAAACCCGAACATAGTCTGCGTGTTTCCTGTAAAAGTATTGTCTGAATTGTACCTTTTAAGCCTAGGTAGGCCAGCTGCTAACTGCTGTCACTTTTGCTGTTGGAATTTGACTTTCAAAGCATCCTCTTTAGAAACTCAGTATAATACAATTTTATGCCTTAATATTGACTTCAAACGTCTTTCTCCATCTATCCTTTACTTAATTTCTTTTTATGTCACCAAGAAACTGAATGGCATTTGCTACTTAGGTGCAGACCAACTACATTTAATTTCACTAGATGGAAACATTTGAAGAATATTTAATTTTTCTTTTAGCAATCCATTAGAGAATCATGAGTTCTGTTTTCCCACAATGAAACTGGTCAGTCATTCTGTAAAAGGGATGAAAATAAGAACTGGTGATACAGCCTGCCTGCCTTAAAACTACTTAAGGCGTTTGGTTAGCAAATTTATGACCACCAAAATGGCCAATTGTATTAAATGCCTGAATTGCAGTTTTATCCACAGTGTACTGACATTGTGGAGACTCTTCAAAGTAGTTTTTTGTGATTCCATTCTCAGATGGAGATGGAAATTTCATGGGATATGGCTTTTGAAGCATGTAGTTCTTGCTGGGAGACAGCCTGCTGCCGAAGCATGCCTGGTGTCCTCTGTTTACCTGAGGAATTTTGCAGCACTGCCCAAATTTTTAATGCACACATACAAGCAGCTCCCTTTTTGCCTGGCTTCAACTATTTTGAGATTGATCTTTCACCTCAGACAGGGTCATGTTTTTTTAATGTCACACCCTAGAAGGTCAGTGGTCTGAGGGACATCAGGACTGTCCTTTGAGCCTAAGACCGGTGGAAGAAGCAGAATAACAAAGTGTTGAAGCTGAGAGTACTTCAGAGAGCTGGAAGTCAGGCTGTATTCCTCCGAGGGCAAATGTGGGCAGGTAATGCCCACCTGTGTACAAGGGAGACAAATGTATTAAGTTAACTTGGTGGTGCGGAGCTTAGGATGCTTCAGGCATTGCAGCACTGAGCAGTGAATTAGTTTCAGCATTGACTGTTTGTGGTGCTACTGTGCTGTGCTACAACAGAGGTTAAAAATTATTGTTTCAGCATCATGTCTTCTGCATTTTTGCTTCCCTATAGGGAGGGAGCAAACACCACAACCATTAAAACTGCGATTTGCATTGTGGACTCTTTTAAAATGGAAGAGAAAGAAAAGGATCCTGCTTTGAATACAGTTAATGTGTGCTATATGAATTTAATTAGGCTGTTTGGCATGAAAATAGGTTTGATTGCATTTTCCATCAACTTATATTTCTTGTTAGATGGTAAGGTTCTGAACAGAAATGGATTTCCTTTTTCTTACTGACTTTCTCAGAATTAACAGTGCCTTCTGGACTGTTTCCTAGAAGTGTACAACTTGCTTCAATAGCTAATTTTGCAGAATTCATCTTTTTGATAGTGGTGGCTTTTCATCACTATTTTCCTTATTGGTGGACAACAGTCCAAGAAAAAATTGAGAACATGTATTTCGAGGGAGGGAGATAGTGTAATTAATTACTGAACAACATTATGTTAATTGAGTTTATTTTAGAGATAACTGTGCTATTTTTAAGCCCATACAAATGAAAATGCTGTCTGTTTCTTTGTTTAAACATTGTTAGCAAATCTAGCAGCTCTCTTTTCCATCCTCTTTAGGTGGAGAAATTCTCTGGGGTTAAGTAATAATATTGATGCTTTCAGGAGGAAGTTATTATTGTCCTGCAAAATTATTAATACCTTCAGCAGAATGAGATTATGTCTGACACACTTTGGTTGCGTCCTTGCACTGTAAGAACCGAAGCCAATTTTGTAGTGTTCCTCAGCTCCAGTGCTAGAGATGGCAAGTGAATAAAGTGTTAAAAGCCAACTTGTACATAAATACTTTGAAAGTACATTGATGTACTTTAGGTAAATAGGAGTGGGACTCCGTAATGGAAAATCTTCCCCTTTCAGACATTTTGTGAATGGCGTGTCATCACCGCTTGTACTTACATCCGAGTTAAAAAAAATAAAATTCAGAATGTTTAAATAAAGCACCTAGTTATAATTATGATAATTTCAGAATGCATTTTAAATCAAGGAACTATGCTTTCATGTGCATATACTTAGATGTATTGTGTATTTGTTTTTAAATGAAAAGAAACCTGGTCTCCATCTTCCTGTTGACATCAAACAATCCTCTGATATGCAAATCCAGCTATGGGGAGAACAGATACACAGGGTTTGTTTGGATTCAGTCCAAGACTGAAAGAAAATGATATTTAAAGATGTAATTTATATGCTTTGCCTCATTTAAATGAAAATGCATTTTGAAATAATCCCTATAACTAAAAACATTTTGGTGGAATGTTAAGATCCTTTGTATGACTGATGCATTTTGCTATAGGTAGTTTAAAAACATCTTTCTCATACTCCTCTGTGTCTCTAATGTGTAGATGCAGCTATCAACTTCTCAGTGGCATGTTTAAACATAGTATGAAGATATTTTTATTTTTGCAAATTAATAAATGCATGTTATGTGAACTTTCTTAAGGCATGCATGGGTGTGAAGTCTGTGTGTACACACAGTGTTAAAATACATCCAAGTACTTTGCTTTCTGTCTAAAATTTTGTTAGTCTTAATGTTGTTTATGTATTTTCGTCACATGCTTAACTTGAAAATCTGACACAATGCAATTTCTTTGAAAACCAAGGTAAAACAAGCAAAAATTTTTCAATCTCTTTACTTTTAGCTGCAAAATTTATAATGATTAAACTTGTACTTTTTAGCATTGGCTGAATTCCAGGTTTTCAGTATCTTTGGAGGACTGTTATTCAGTTCCTGAATATCATATTTGAAGATGATGTGTATAGCAGATCTTAATTGCTTTGTGTAAGCTTTAACAGGCCAATGAACTGTTGCCAGTGATCAGTAATGGTTTTTTATACAGGATGGAAAATATTTGAACAGAGTTAGGTCACTGAATTTTTCAGGAATCACAGTCCCTTTAGTCCCCTTTCATGTATTGCAGAAGTTTTTAAAATTAATGTGACCAATTCTTATATGGTCTTTGTAACTGTGTGATACTAGGGTTTTTTCCATCTATTTAGAAAATGAGGGTATGGAAATCAATGTTGGTGTAAGGAAGTATTTAGTTTGGGAAGTTCTGTGGCACATACCTTTATATCTGACCTTTATTTGTTCTGTGGCCACTTTATACTAGATTACTCTGACTACGTTAATCCAATGCTGAGGAGTGTTAAATACTGTATAAATCCTTTTTTGGGGTAGGAGTTTTATTTCATTAATGTTACTTATGGCTCTATGGGTGGACTGACTTAAACACATATATTGATGATACATATATTGATATTTAAGGGAAAAGCTCTCTGTGTCAAGAGATTTTGTTAAACCTTTGTCATTAGGTTGTGAGCCTCTTGTACTTGTTTATTTTTTTTAAATTAAGGATTTTGTGCTTTTTCTTTTTTTCAGTAATTTTATGCAAGTTTTAATTTTTAATATTCGCTGTCTTTTTTTTTTTTCCTTAAAGCATTTTAAGAAACAGAAGAGGTTGATTCCTGAAAGAACAGTTTGGAAGTACTTTGTTCAGCTTTGCAGTGCCTTGGAACATATGCATTCTCGTCGTGTTATGCATAGAGGTAATACAGGATCAAAGATGATTTGTCCTTACTAAACCTTTGACTATGTGAGAATTAAGCTGGTTGGAATCAATTTTGACAGCTGACACAATGTGTGTTTCTGTAAGGTTTTATAAGTAATAGAAAATGGAGAGAAGTTTGTGGTTGTACATTTGTTGTGGTAGGCATTTGTTTGATAGCAGGTTTTTCAGAATAAGTGATTGTTCTGTAAGTGATGGATACCCTACCACTGCTACTTCATTTTTCTCTTATTTTCTGCCCTGTTCTAATTCTATATTTTCCCATTATCTTGCCCAAGTGTTGTTACCTGTCTTCTTGCACTGATCTGTCCATCCATTCTTTTCACCTCTTGCACCTGGTTGTTCTAAAGAGTATTTGCTCCTGCCCTACCTACTTGTGATGTACAGGCTCTTTTCCTAGTCCCTTACCCACTGGATTATGTACAGGTGTGAGCATTTTCTCTACTTCTCTGCTCATTTCCACTATTTCCAATTCCTGTGTCAAGTACTGTGTCCCAGCAGACTTGTAGTTGCCAGCTATCCCTGTCAGGTACTAAATTTCCTTGGCCCTTTTTAAACCTGCGTGCTGCTGTCTCCTCTGGTTGTGGTCTTCATTTTACCTTGTAACCCTTGAGTCAAAGAAAACAGGTCATGATATAGCTTCTGTTCAGAGATGTACAATTCTTTTTTCCTTTTGGAAATCCCTTTGGTTATGGACTCTGAGTTGTGTGCGGGCTGTCTCTTTGGGTTCAGGTGAAATTACCTGTCTTAGGTTGGTGACTCCTCGTGCTGGGATGCCTGACAGAAACAGTTCCTCAATCTCTGCTGAGCTTTGTCATTTGCAGCTGGAAGTGTTGTACCCTTCCTCAGACCAGCTTAGATACCCCTGCCCCTGCAAATGCCTTTCCCTTGTGAGTGTCCTTTTTTTTTTTGCCCTTTTGTGCATTTGTACAGATGCCTGCAAGTGCAAATGATACAAAGAGAAGGACATAAAATAGAAATTTTCCCGTAGGGTACAAGTATCTTCCTTTAGTGCTTTTATAATGAAATTAGTTAATTTCTGTATATTTTAGCTCAAAACAAAAGGATTTAAGTTCCTTAAACTGAAATGCTAAGTTCAAAGCTTCTGGCAAACCTATGGCAAATCTAGTGATTCCATGGTTACGTACCAAAAGCAATGGCAATTGAAGCTATTTTTAAGTTGAGCTATATCCATGTTAGATTATTACACAAAGGGTTATCCAAACTCCTGAAAACTAGGTCAGATAGCAGCCGCACATAATTACTTCTGTCTTCCTCTAAAGCTTATAAGGTTTTGTAACTTTTTTACTGGAAACGTGAAAATGCTGGTATTTGAAGGGTTATTAACCATTTCTTTTACTGAACCTGTATCTTACGCAAACTATAACCCCCTCTTATCAAAGTGAAGTGATTTCTGTAAGTTTAGAGCCATGGTGCATTGCTCTTTAGCAGAGTAGGAGCTAAACTCCCCTGCCAAACAAATAACAGGTCAGTATATTTAGAAGACTAATAAGGTAGGTACTTTGCTAGAAATCACAGAATAAAAGTCTCTGCAGTTGTCTCTAAGGGATTGGATTAAAACTTAAACTGGATATTACTTGTGAAAAATAACTGTCTGGGGTATACATCATTATTTTTCTTTGTTTCTACTTGATTAGCCCAATTCTGTTGATGAGTTCAAATAACCATTCTCCTGAGTAAATGTGCTTTTTTTTTTTACTGCCTGCTCTTATAGAGAATCAGTTATCTATTTGAAATGAATAACGTTATGTCACTGTCGGTAATTTGATCAGCAAAAGTGATGAAAAGTGTTCTACAGTTCTTGAAAACATTTTTGGGCTGTTACTTAACAAAAGAGGTTCTCTAGTTCTAGTTTAAGTCTTTCTATGTAGCTTATGTAAAGCAGTAATGAACTCCCCTTTATATGCTGCTGGACTTTGGGTGTGTGAGCTTTTTTGTTTGTTTGCTTGTTATTTTAAAAATACTTTCCATGGCTCTTGGTTTTCTTCTCTTGAGTGATGTTTGTGTTATTAAAATAGTGGATTTGAAGTTCTGCATTCCAGACCCATTCTTTCTGAATAGCACTGTCAAATTTTACCAATATTAGCTGTAAATAAAATCCTTTTTTTGGTCTGTTATTAATAGAACAGTAGCTTTTCTTGCAACCTCACTCTGACTCTTACATTTTTAAATTTATTTTTCTTTCAGATATAAAGCCAGCAAATGTGTTCATTACAGCTACAGGAGTAGTAAAGCTTGGAGACCTTGGACTTGGTCGATTTTTCAGCTCCAAAACCACAGCTGCACATTCTTTAGGTAAGTTTTTCTGAGGTACAGGTGTTGGACAGGTAGAGCCTTTTACATGGTAAAAATACTGTGCCCACTCAGGAGGAGGAAGGAAAAGGTAAGGAACAGCTAAAGCTGTTCTTAATAATGAAAACGTGGTCATAAAGGTGTTCTTAGTAAAAAAGTGGTCAGCACCATGGACAAATACAGAAAAGCTGTAACACCAAGGCATTACTTCCAGCATACTTTGGGTATTTTCCCTCCTTTGCTTGAATAATTTAATGTACATTTCTGCATCTGAAGAAGTCTTTAAGGCAATAGTATTTCCTAGAAATACTAGGAAGAAATAAAGTGATAATATGCAGTGCTTTTTTTAAAAATTCACTTGAACTTTAATCAGTGTTGGAACGAATCTAGTAATTCTGTGTGCCTGCGTGGGTGGCGCCAATGACCTGTTGGTTACACGATTTCAAAGGGCTCACAGAGGAGCTTCCCTATTTTAAGGTGAAGTTTCTCAATATAAGCTAAGGTAGATGAGGGGAGGTCGGAATTAGGCTTTGTGAACCATAAAGACTTTAAAAACAAAATCCCCTAAACAAACAACAAAAACAATTCCCAGATAGCTTTTTTTCTATTCTTGTTTTTATAAGTTTTTTGAAATGCTCAGCTTATTCTTTGCTAGCACACAAAACTAGCAGTGTATTACCTTTGTTAAACCAAAATTTTCATGTAATTTGCATCTTTTGAGTAGAATGTGGAGACTAGGACAATTAAGAAGCCTTGAAAGGGGAATAATTAAATTTTTGGCATATATTCTAAATTAATAGTAGGTAATAGATAAATGGCAGAATCTAAGGGGACCTCTGTAGAAGGAAAAAATGTTGTAAATGGAGTAACATCTGCTTTAAAGAGAAATGTAAGAATTAGTGTTCATAATACTGTTATGTTGGGTTTTTTTAGGTAAGAAAAATTTCTTTTCCCTCACTGAAGTGTCTGTGTTTGGTTGCTGAATTCCACTGACTGCATGTTTGTCATGTTTATACCACATGAGAGGTGTGAGTGATACATGTGTTAATGGCCAAAAATATAATATTTTAGACAGGAAATTTTTGGCACTGTCCTTACTTGCCTGTCCTCCAAAAAGCCTTTGGTCACTCTTTTGTGCCTTCCAGTTTTTACCATGTTTGGTGCAGACCGGTAAGGTCAAAACCATGAGTAACTGCTGAGGTCTTAATAGGAACGCCAGACACAGAGTGCAAAGTGGCCTTAGTAGGAGACTGAGGAGAAGTGGAGAGCCCAGGCTGGAAATGTGCTTGGATTCCACACTGGAAATCAGTCAGTCAGATGTGACACCGAAGATGTGCTGCTGCCCTGGGGCACAGTGTGTCACCCAAAGTGCTGCTGGCTATGCTGCCCTTGTGCCCCAGTGGCCATCTCTGGCTGCACTGCGGGGAGCTTGGGTTGGGTTCTGCTGCTGCCTGCAGATGGAAGGAGGGTGTGAAGAGGCATCTGTAAATCCTAATCTGAGGATTAGGAGCTCGTGGATAAGGTAGAAGTCAGCGGTGAGGGTGGGAGAGTAGACTTGTGTTCTGAGGCACAAGTCAGGAAGTTAAAGAGAAGCAGACTGCCTCAACCCTAGATTATTTGGCTCGTGGCAGGGGAATGGTTGTGAAGACTGAGCTAAAAAAGCTGAATACTGAGCCAGAGCTAAAAACAGTGTAAAACCCCCCAGCCCTTTAGAGCTCATCTTTTACAGGTCCAAGAGTCATCCTGAGCGTGGGGGCAGGAGGGGACAATAGCAGCTTTGTTTCTTACGTTGGTTGCTGTGTCTTCACAGAGGAGTTGTTATTTTTTATTTTCTTTTTTCCCCATCTCCTCTTTTCCCATTTCCCTCTTAATTATGACCTAATGTCAGAGTTCAGTCTAGAAAAAAGGTTTGTGTCAGCTGTTAATTTAGGCTACAGGGGAGACAGTGACTTTCTGATTTATCATGTCACTGGCAGAGACCACTGCTTAAAATTAATTTCTTCTGCAGTTTCTGATGCTGATTTTTTTTGAAATTTCTTTCAAAGTTGTATCTTTTTATGATTCCATAAACCTTTGGTGCATGAAATCTAGTAAATTGCAAACATATGTGTAGCAATTTATACTTGTTTACAGGCTTTATAAAAATTTCAGTAGCAAACTAGAATCAGGCTTTCAGAGATAAAGAAATGTACTAAAATTTTAATTAGCTACAGCTTCTAACTGCTAATTATGAATAATACTGATTTAATTAGAATATTTACTGATGGTCCATTTGAAACAAATGAAAAAACTGCACTGGACAGGGTTTATTCATATTCTTAACTCTTTCTATTCAGCTTTATCAAGAAGTGGAATTTTCTACTGTCATGCCTATATCTTTTTGGAAGCAGAAAACCTTTTTTTCAAAAGTGCAAAGGAAGTGGAGGCATTTGGTGTTGTTGATTTGATACAAACTTGACAAAATTTGTTTTCAAAAGACTTTATATTAGAAAGGGGAATATGATCCAACAAAGGCTTCTTATTCCTTTCCTTAGAACTGTGCTAGGGTTTTCTTGCTGTTGTTTTAATGGCTGAATGCCAGGCCTTATGCTCTTTGGTGAAATGGCAGTTCTAAGGCCAGCTCATGGGTACGTGCATTTTTTTTTTCTTTGTTAGCCATTCAGTGAAGATAGTCCATCCCTTCATAATTCAGTTACAAAAAGAATCACTTGAGTTCTCTGCTGTGGCTGTGCTGTCAGGCTGCACAGTGTGCTGGCCAGGAAGGCACTGCCACCAGCAAGGGGAGACCTTCTTGCAGGGCAGTGGAGCAGATCTGCAATCTTCTTAAACTGCTTGATTCATAGAATCATCTGCATGGAATTCTGGTCTTCTGTGTTTTGACAACTTCTGTCATTTCCGTGATAATGCTGTCCCCAGCACAGACTATGTTATGTGAGGGGTTTGGCGATAAACTCACTCAGGTTGTGGAGAATAAAATACCTTGTGAAAATGTGTGCAAATACTCTCCTTTCCTATAACATATGGGTCTCTAACCCAGCAGAGAGTGTGCTGAGGTGGTGGTTTGCAGCACTGTTCGGTGAATAGAATAAACTCCACTTAGGTACCAAATCTTTCTCAGAACCTGCATCCTCAGTGTACAGGAAGGCTGGCAGCGAAATCTGCAGCTGAGTCATTGCAGTCATCAGAGAAGCTGTGATAAAATAGCTCTTGTATTGTATCTACAGAAACATGAGATCTCTTACGGTAGTTTAAAAGCTGGAGAGAAATTACTGTTTTGTTACAAAATAACTCAGGATATTTATCGAATGAGTTCTGTAGAAGGACTGTTTGTACATTGTGGGCTAGGTTGCAGAATTACTTTGGTTAAGTGCACTATTTTAGGTCCTGTATCTGAAGATGAGCCCTTGACTTAGAAATCTCCTCTAGCTATATTAAATAAGTACAAAAACCTAAACATTATGGAATCATTAGAGTTGGAAAGGACCGCCAAGGTGCTTATTGGTGATGTGGTTTGTCTGTCTTCAGCATCCACATTCATCCTGTTAAGCACTTGCACGTTGTGTTGAACTCTGTATTATGAAGCACTTGTTTAACTTCAATACATTGTGAGTTACATGTTTATCCAGGTATTAAGATGGACTGTTTATATATCATAACTTGCCTCTTTGTGATAGATTCTTTGCGTCTGATCCTTCAAATCCAGCTTCCTGCTCTGGGTGAACCACCATTTCCATGGTGTGCATTCCCTCTGCCAGTAACAGGATGCTTGCATAAGGAACAAACAGTTTCTGGATCTACAGTATCTTTAAAGGGAGGGAGCTCCAGAGCAGCAGCAGATTCTGAGGAGACACTGTATTTGACCCAAGCCATTTTCAAGGAGTTTACTGTTCAGACTAGCAGGTTATCACAGATCTGCAAATGCAGTGAGCAGAAGGCTAAAGTTACTGATTTTGTTCATGAAAACATAGGTACCTCAATGATTTAGCTCTTTTTCTTGTATTATCCCACTTCTGTGTCTTCAGATGAGTAAAGGAAGTCAAGAAGTTGCATATCTCTATACTATTGGGATGCTGTATTTCACTTAACAGGAAAAAAAATTCAGGAAGGAAACATAATATATAATCACACTGATAGTTGCTTGCCAGCAGCACAGCAATGTCCTGAGATTGCTCCCTGATTTAAAAGGATCATCTCAATGCTTTCCGTAGTTCCTGAATATCAGAATAAAGAATCTTTAGTGTCATATTCTGTTAAAAAACAGTTTACATGTAGTAGTGATATCTGAATCTTGAGGTTGTTTATGTGATTCCATGAGTAGTGTAACTAATTTCAGTTCTTTTCACTTATTGGTCATCAGGGGCTCCAGGTTCTATTGCAGTGAAGGTGTTACACTAGGCTAAACGCTGTAAAATGGTAACATTTGTTCTTCCTTTTCACTATCATCAATCTTTCACAGTCATATCAGACCCCTAATGTATCAGCAGGCTTCCCAGAGCTACTGGTTAAAATTACCTTTGCTTTTGGTAGACTATGAACCTTCAAACCTCAGTGTTTTCAGCTGCCCCCTGTGGATTCTGTGAAGCCTCTTTCTGGCGCATTACTCACTGCCAGCCACTTGTGTGATAGCTCAGAGCAGCAGAGGCGCTGCTGCTGTAGCCAGCCAGCAACCACATTACTATTTAACTTTCTTTCTGTTGTTACATGAATTCTGCCAACAAAGCATTAGAATATACTGAACCAGTGCTTTACTTAATGGACGCAAAATGCAGCTGAAATTTTTCAGAGGTGTCCAAGCTCACAAGCCCTTGGGGTGTTAAAAAAAAAATTCAAGAGGGAAATAAAACACTAAGGATAATAAAAGTATTCAGACAAAGATCAGTTCAGAATTAGCCTCATGTATTTAGAAGAGCAGAAGTGATACCAGATCCTTGTGTTACAATAATGTGTGAGGTTCGTACTACAAAGTAAAAAAATCAGCAATTGCTGATTTCAGTCTCTGGTGGTGTTGCAAGATGTTTGGTTTCAGAATAAAATCAGCTTGAATTCACAGAAATCAGCTGTTTTTCATCATCAGGATTCAGTGCTTAAGAAACTATTCAAACAAAATAGAAGTAAAAATCTGTATAGATCTGTGACTTTTTGTTGTTGTTAGGCATTTTGGGGGATACAGGGAGAAAGTTCAGAAACAATGCACCAAAATAGCTGCTGCCATTATTTTCCATAATTTCTTTTTCTTATTGCTCTGCCGTATATGAACCCATCATTCTGGTACTTCTTTGTAATGACATTTTTTTATACAGCTGAAGCGTCTCTCAGTATTTCTCTCTTCCAAGTAACTTGTGACACAGATAGGTAGGGTTTGATTAAAACTGAGAGGAGAGATGTTTCAGAGTATCCAATATAAATTTACTCTGGGATAGTCCTAATAAATGCTGCTTTTCAAGAGCAGACATTTCCAGAGCACGCAACTCTGAGACAGGATTAAACTGGGACAGGCACAGGTTTCAGCTATTCAAAGAAGCTGTGTTTATTAGTTTCAAAAGCAGCTTTTTCAGATTTATATCTTCTCAAATGAAGAACAGACAACTCGCGAAACAAATAATAAAAGTTAGCCCACAGAAGAGAATTTCTAGCTATTGTTTCTAGCCACACTGACAACAGTTTGGAAAAGTAGCAGGGGTGTGTGTGTGTAGTACCTTCTCTTGGCTCTCTTCAGGAGAAACAAATTACTTACGAGGTTCTTTAAAACCAAAATTTGGAAGTATTCTGCAACTGCACAGTTCTGGTAATTAGGTATGAGTAGTGAAAATAAAGCTATGTTGGATGAAATGGATACCTAATTCATGTATTTCTGTCAAACGGAAGTGTCAGAAGTATGAGTTGAAGTTGTATGTGTAACAAAATGAGAAATAGAAGATGAAAAATACTCTTCAACCAGGAAGACTGTAATTTTACTACTGTGTAATAACAAAATTTCATTCGAAAATACTTGTGTGTTTTTTGCAGTTGGTACACCTTATTATATGTCTCCAGAGAGAATACATGAAAATGGTTACAACTTCAAGTCTGACATCTGGTCTCTAGGCTGTCTGCTGTATGAGGTAATAGTGATATATCCAGTGAGCTTAATAACATTCTTGTACTTCCCCCTTCCCCTGCTCACCTCACCCTTACATAACTTCAGCGTATGAAATACTTTCATTTGTGTTCTACTTGAAACTTGCCTTTAACTGGGCTTGCTACAAAGATTTTGCAGGAATTTGTTGAAGATTGGGCATGACTGAAGGATTAATACATGAATAATAGCAAGCACATGGAAAGTTATTCTAGGTGTTTTCATGGCCTATGCTGATTATATGATTTTGTTGACAAATGCATTGAGAGGTAGTATTTTAAAACAAATTTCTTATTTTTATGAATACTTTAAACCTAAGTAAATGATAAAAAAGGATCACTAATTGCTGCTAGCTTGGATTAACTCTCCAGATAATGACTTCTGCACACACATATGTATTTTTTCTGTTCTTCTCCTGTGATGGTTAAACTACAATTGTTTAGTTCCTATATTGGTACAGTCAAGATTGATAGGTGACACAATTTTAAATAATACAATATTCTGAGAAAATAAAGATAAAGGGCAAATTGAAATTTAGGTAAATGAAGATGTGAAGAACAGGTAGGCTTCTAAGACAAATATGTCTTCCAAGTTCTTTGTGTATCATTTCTTGATCAAAAGAATAAATATTTGTGTTGAAGGATGCTGAGAAAAACATTTATTCTATCAGCAATGGCAGTGAAGTCTTCCCAGTCATGTTCCAGGTAGAAAACAAAACACTCAAGTCACTTTTTGTTTACCTCGACACCACCTGCCTCAGTGGGCCAGCAGAGCTCATTTAACACATGCTCAGCAGTATCAACACCTCCTTGTTTATTTTAGGATTTTGTAGAAGACACTGTGAGCCTGTTAAGGTTGGATGTGACTGCTACGTGAATAATCTCCAGTAATATTTGTTTACTTTCTATCACTGATGTGTTGCTTTGAATATTAAAGGAACAAATAGCTATATTGCAAGTCTCTAATTTACTGATCTGAGTGTAGCTGTTGCTTCTAAATCTTGGGGATCATTCAAGGAATGAAGTCCAGCTGATAGCAGGTATTTAGAAGTTTAAATCTGATATAAAACTTAATCCTATATTGGGATTCCTCAATGTGACCATGGCAGCTGCCATGAATTTCAGCGCTCTGCTTTACACACTTGTGCAAGCCCAAAGGTAGTATAAAGATAGATGAGCACTTTTCAGTATTACTACTTTTTTCCCCTTATTGATTTACCTGAGGATTTTTTAAAATCTAGAAACAAACAAATAAAACCTTTGAATTACTATTATATAAAATCCCCATGGTTTAAGGTTAATTTTGCTTTTATGTTACATGAAATTTAAATTGCTGGATATAAATCAGTAGTTCTTTCCTAAACATTTTTTTAAGCTTGCTGCCTTTATGCTGGTACAGTATATTAAACACCTATGTGAGTATTACATTTTTCTTTGATATGGTAGGTAATTCCAAAATAGCTAAATTCATCAATTCCATTGATTAACTCAGTATCCTGACATACCATTCTCCTTTGATTTATTTTAGAAGTTTTACCAGCATGGTTTTTAAGTTGATATGGGGTTGTGTTTGTTTTCCTTATTGTAAGAATGAAATAATTATTAGGACCCTTGTTGTTGATATATATTATATAGTTATAGTATATGGCAGTGTCTTCAACTTTAGCTTTTAATGTCTTTTAGAAGTGCATTTAGTTGATTCTGCAGCATACCAGATGTTTGTGGTGGGTTTTCTTGTTTTGTTTTGGAAGTTTATCCTTGAGCATTGATCTGTAATTTTGAAAATTCAGGTATAGCGAACTCAAAATACATGCCCAGCATTTTTCTCACTATTACTATTTTTAAATTAAAGTGGTTTTTTAAATTAAAGTGGTTTCTTAAGATTCTTCAAGGC
Organism: Origma solitaria; assembly: GCA_013397895.1. Lineage (NCBI taxonomy): Eukaryota > Metazoa > Chordata > Aves > Passeriformes > Acanthizidae > Origma > Origma solitaria. The sequence continues at coordinate 475,575 of VZRL01001470.1, forward strand.
TTGTGTGGACTAATGAGTGGACTGTTTTTTTGATCTGTGCAGTTTTGTGCTGAGTGTCTTTCTGTGATTTGTCTATTGCCTGTGTTTTAGCATGTTTTATTGTGTGGATTTCATGGTGATGTGTGTTCATACGTACTCTGGATTGTCTCCAGCTTAATTGGAGAAGAGCTGTGGCAAGTTTATCACATCTCAGTAAATGCTTAATTGCTGCAAAACTCTTCAGTTATGTTTTAATTTAAGTTTAAGCTAACTTGCTATACTGTATGTTGTTTTAAAAAAATATTATTTCTAATGCATATTACAATCTATTATTCAATGCTAACTGTGTGGCCAGTAAGATTTTGCAGAATTATGTTTTAAAGTGAATTTTTTAGAGCCCCAGGTATTTCTGAAACCTCAAAAACACTACTAGTGGAGTTTTAATTGATATGCAACAAAGTAGACTTTACTAATTAAAATCAAGATGCTGTGCTTTTGCTACATGGACCTTTACATGGAAAAGTAGGTCTTACACATTTCCTTTTATTGTTCAGCGTAGCAATTGCATCCTTACAGGGTTGTAGGTTGGTGGCTTACAGTTCAAAAAAAAAAAAAAAAAAGAAAGGGAAAAAAAAAGAGAGAGAGCGAGCTGCCACCAGCCCTGAAGACAGACAGTGGGCTTTCGTCCCTCAGACACCCCCAGAATACTAATCAGCAAAGTCAGACCCTGGAGGTCAGGGAGCAAGTCAATCATTCTAGCGATCGTCTCAGTGTGGAGGATCAAATTAGCCTGAAAAATTCAGCTGCTGGGAGGAGAGGGCGAGCAGCTGTCAGGGGCAGCAGCGAGATGCACTAATGAACCAGATGAATAGTGCAAAAGCTTGAAAATAAAAACAGGACAGTTGACATTTTTCATCTGTCAAAGCAGGAGATGCATGAAAATATAGTATTCCTGTTTTAACTCCTTAGGGGACATTCAGAATTTTTTTAACACTCGGCAGCATTCAAACAAAAGTACTTTTTAATGAACACCTAGAGTACGAAAATGAGTATCTGTGCATTTATTTAGAATTTCTGCATGTGTACAGACCCTGCAGTTGATTTTTCTTTTTTTTTTTTTCCTTCTTTTCTTTTTTGGTCTTTAGCTTGCATTTTTAACATTCTTTTTAAGGTAAGAGTCAATGTCATGTAAATACAAAAATTAACATTATTTTAGTAATACAGATTGGGAGGAGTCTAGGATGGAACTGTGGCATGCTATTTGTTTTGGGAGCTTTAAAATTTTTTATTCTTACTTGAAGGTAGTATAAAATAGTGCTGAACTATTTGAGAGCAATTTAATGAGATAGAAAATAAATGTAAGGGAATTTTGGTAATTTTCTTCATGCATTTCCCTCAGTGATATTGGTGCTTGGACACGAAAGAGTTAAACTGCTATCTGGAAGACCACAAGACAGATGAGAGCCATTTTCAGCTTGTCCTGTCCCTGCTGAAGCTCACTGAGTAGCACAGCATGGACTAGCGTGTTTCACACACACTCTGCCTGTCTGGGGAATGTACACATTGTCCTTCCAAAATCAAACTTATTAGCACATGTAGAAAAGGGTGACTGACTTTGGGGCAGCTCTGCACTCAGAGTAGCATTCGTGCTGCTGCAGTTAAAAGATTTTGTAGGCTTTGAACAGAATGGAGAGGTTTTAGATGAATTTTTAAATTTCTAATCCAGCTAGCCATAGCATTTGTTTCCACCTTAAATGTCAAGTTGTAACATTGTCTGGAAATAAAGGGAAGGTTTATTAATGCTGGTTTTAAGCTGATCCATTATATAAGTGATCTGCAACAGATTTTCCTGGTGTTCTATTGTAATTGTAAATTATAGCCATAGCTGCCAGTTCTGCACTTCTGATGAAGTTTGGGGATTTTTTTGGAAAAAAGTATTTTTAAATAACCTATTGAATTACAAAGTTTTTGGGTCTGAGGTTTTGGAAGTATAGATGATAGCTCTTTCCTGCTTTCAAAAACCCCAGCTGTATTAAGTCTAATGTCATGGCTGTGGAAGGTTACAAAATCTGCTACCATTACCTAGTGTTATCTACACAATGCACTGCTTTAGGTTAGATAATGTTTTCATGTAAGTTACGTGTTTTCTTCCAAAAGGTCTTCTGAGGTAAAATAAGGTTTGGGATTTTTTGGTCTCGCTTGTGGTGCAAGGACCCTCCACACTCAGCAATATTGTAAACTACTGGATTTTCCCTCATAGTCTGTTAATAAAACCCTAATGGTGTGCAATTCAAATATTGCAGTGTAAGGATTGTGACAGCTATGGTTGTTTGGCACAGAATAAGTAAATACAATGGTTACAGGAATAGTTTTGCAACTTCTGTTTTTAGCACTGCAACGCTGCCTCTAAGCAGAGCATTGAGAGTCATTAAAAATCAGTTTTGATTTGTTAGTATTACAGATTTTATGACAAAATAGGTTTACTTAAAAACACAGAAGAAAACTGTGCATTTTCTTTAAACAGATGGCTGCACTGCAGAGTCCCTTTTATGGTGATAAAATGAACTTGTACTCTCTGTGCAAGAAGATAGAACAGTGTGACTACCCACCTCTCCCTTCAGATCACTATTCAGAGGAAGTAAGTAATTTTCCTTTTCATGGGCTGGATCCCCAGTTTATGTAAGCTGGCATGCTTCCAGGGAAGTAAATGAACTTGTGTGATTTTATGTTATTTGCAGATTATGCCTATAAGTGTTTGCTTGTTGAACTCGCTCAAATGTTCCTGTCAAAACAAGTCTCTCATGATTTATATTTGAGGGTATTAATGATGGAAACGTCACACTGTTAGATTCTTAATTTCATTGGGCTTCCTTGCAAGTATGACAAAAGGCTTTCCCAGAATGCACAGTGATATGTTCTGCATGCCAGGATGGGATAGAGTCTTACATCTATAGTATGGTTTTCTAAAAGCACAACTATACAAGTTTATGTTGCACAGTGAATTAGTGCACTGGCCTTGTTCCTCTAGGGGCCTGCATTAAAATAGATATGATGTAACTCAGTAGTAAAAATGAATTGTTCAGTTCCCTTTTGTCTGCATTATAAAACTGGGATGTGCTGTTCAGTACAATTGAACAACAGTTCTTTTACAAGGAGGAGTGGTTCTTGACAAGACTAAATTTCAGAGAAATATAGGCGGACATAATATAATTGAATTTGAGCAATATAGTCATGAATCTCATGGCATTTGTTTTAAGCTGAGAGCTAACAGTTCCTACTGTCATTAGTGCATTTAAGGGGGAGTACTTGCTTTTATAAGCTCCAAAATGAAAAGAAATGAAACAAAATAAATATTTTTCTTAGTGTAACAGAATGAAAAAATATAAATGCTTGCTTGTTAATGTTATGAGATGCCAGTTTTGAAATATTTTCCCACTTTGAAAAGAACAGGACAAACTGATAGAAGCTGTAAACCAAAGAACAGGTATTAGTAACCAATTCTAACTGAATTCAGACTACATGAATTAAAGATTACTTTGAAAACGTAAATAAACACAACCACTGAAATACTTTTAATAAACATAAAGCATTATACAATTTCATTTATAGAGTAGGGGTTGTAATTCTGCTCCTTAAATTTTCTTGCATTGAAAGACAGTGATTGGACTATTAATAAAAGATTACTGCTCAGTGTTTTGTTTTGTATGTGTAGTGACAATTTTTCCCCTTTTATGAAACAAACTGGACTTAAAAAGATAATTCAGTCATGTTACAAAGGATGAAATAATGATCTATTGTGTAATTTATACACTGCACCTCTTTGTGGGTTTGCCGATTAGTCATTTTACCTTGGCCATTTTTAATTATTATTTATTGTAGACTCTAAATATGGCAGTTCATATAACCAACTTCAGAACTGGAGGCCTAGAAATACAGTAGGGTGTGAACAATAATGCAAAATGATAGCGAGAATGTCAGGGGCCGTTCTTTGTTGTGTCATTCATGCTGTCTTCCTTTTTCCATGAAGCGCATGAATATTTCACATATCTGCATCCTCATCCTCTATTCTTCTTGACTAATTTTCAGACTGTCTGAATTTGCATTTCACATGGTAGCTGATTAGGAGATGCCGAATGCAGCAGCGGAGCCTCAGCAGGCGGTTTCCATGGTGACCTTCAGCAGGATTTTAATGATGATACCACTAGTGGTTCGTTGAAGTTGGCCTGCCTGCAGGGCTACTTCGCTGCAGCTAAGTGTGAAGTTGGAGATGTGGATTCCCAGCCAAGGGGCAGATATCAAAGTCTGGCCCAGATAGAAGGTCTTGGAGTTCAGATGGGGAGAGAGATTCCAACTTTTCCTTACATCTCTATAGGTTTTTTGTTTTGCAAACACATGCAAAGCACAACATGTTACATTCTACTTATTTCAAAGCAGACGTGTACTTCTGCACCTTGGATAAGCTAGTTATTTGCAAAATACATATGAGTTATTTTAAAAGACAATGAGAGAATCATTGTTATAAGAGCTATTATAGGTATTAAGATAGGTAAGAAAATAGTTACTTAATAGAAGCCATCAGTTATGGAAACTGATAAACTGGAATATTTTTTATGTTCTGCTATGAAGACTTGTGTCTTCACTAAGGTGCGTGGAAAACATACATTTATTACCTATTGCACCAAAACAGACCGTTTTTAACTTGAATGAAAAAATACTGCATGAGCTTTAAAAAAGAAACGCAAACAAGTGTTATCTGTCATGTTAGGATACTGTCCTAAATGTTTCACCTGTACTGGAAATACAGATGTCAAATGTTTAACCAGAACACTCAGTGAACAGGAAACATCAGGGATCACTGAACAGTAAAACCCATTTCATTTTTTATAAAAAAGAGTTTTGGGAAATAAAAACTTCACTGAGTGTTGATCTCTGCATCCTCTAATATAGGAGTGTAAATACGTTCATCATGAAATACAAGTGTTTTTTCAAGAAACTTTTTGTAAGTACGTTTTAGTGAGCTTTCGGATGCAACACTTCTAAGTTTTGAACCCTCTGTAAGAGTAACCTGTTAGTGATGTGTCACATCTGTGTCATCAGAGAAAAGTGTGACAGAAAGATGCACCTTTAGATGGACAGATGGGTAATGTTTCTAAAAACCTTTGATGAGAAGTTCTGATAGTCTAAGCTGCATTTTTACAAACTGTTACTTCAGCAGTAGACACAAGCCAGGATTTTCAAATGCTTGATAACTTTGGATATCTCAATTCTTTAATATCCCTTAAAAACATCTGCTATTCAGAGTGAGCACTCAGCATTTACTGAAAGCTGTTCTGCTTTAGGGAATTCAAAGCTGGGGCTCCCTTGCCACCTCCAATCAGTACTCTTAAAATCTTGTCAGCTAGTATTAGTATCATGTTGCTTTCATGATGAAGTTTTAAAATCTTCCCTTTGATTGAGGTGCATTTCTTCTAAAGTCCATTGCCACCCTCCTACCCAGATGTGAAAGCAGAAGGAGCCAGCAGTTTGACAATGGTAGTGTTAGTTGCCAGCAGGTCTTGAGAAAAGCTCTCAGAAAAGGCTTCAAGAAGGCCTTCTGTTCAGAGAAAGAATGGTTTTGTGGGTGTTTTTTTAAATCCAAAATTCCCTATATGAAAATTCCTCTTTTTCAACTGGCTAACAATACAACGTACTTGCCTGTCATATTTCTGTCTTTCTCCCCTCCTCCTGACTTGAGTGATAATTATTTATTTCATAGCTGAAAAACCTGCTAAAGTTAAAGCAACTGTGTCCCACTGCTCCCGTGTCAGGCTAAGCTCCAGGCTAAAGACAGTCACTGTGCTAAGTGCACAGAGGAGGTTAAGAACAATAAGCAGACAAAGCAGTTTGCAGCTTGGGGATGCAACAGGAGGTCCCTCTGGTTCAGTCATGAGTTTGCTCTGCCTCTTGGCCAGTCCATGCCAGGTAGTAAAAAAATCACTCCCATCCCTAATGATAGTCTGATTTTAAAATCCCAGTGCCTCATCCCATGACACTGTTGAGCTTTTCTGATACACTGGAAATTTTATTAGTACTAGAGGGGCTGACAGATGGATTTCAGGTTTATTGAAATGGATATTCCTCTAGGAGTAAAGGATTAGTGCTATAACCAAGTATTAGCATCCAATGTGGTCCGAATTTTAGTCCTGAAAGACTGTGTAACTTTTCATCCTGTATAGCAGAGTTAATTCACCTTCTTCCAAGGGTTTGCTGTTCTGTTACGAGGCTCAGAAGGGCTCAAGGATTTTGAAATTACTCAGGAATCTGCACTAGCATTGTGTAGTGTCCCAGGCATAGTCAGCTATGCCTGCCTTACCAGTGAGATTCTGGACCTGCCAAGGGAGGAGGGGCGTTGGAGATTCTGCAGTAATTGCAGTGATCACCATTTATAGAGGTCTGTGACAAGGCTTCTAAAATGCTTCACAGGTAAATTTTTTTTAAGATCTGTTTCTGGTGTTGTACAAACAGTTAAGTTACTGATGAACAGCTAGTAAAAACAGGAGAAAGGATTCTCTGCTTCCCCTCTGATGCTGGCTTTGTAGGTTTCAATCCTTCAAGGACCTGTATGAAGACTTTTTACTGTATTCAGTTCTGTTGAACAAATGGAAGTCTTCACAGAGAAAGATGAATGTATACATTCAGGATTAGATATATTTTGCAGATAAATCATGCCTGTATACTCTTCACAGAACGTTTGCTTATTTGACTCTAATTTCAGGCTTGATGGTGTTGGATGTTCTCAGTCTTCCCAGTTTTCCATGCAGGCTTTCTGAGGTGTTGCATGGCAAGCTGCTCATCTCTGCTTATGCTGTGTCTCCTGCTTGCCCTGTGTCCCACCTGCTTCTTCTGCAGGAGATTGTTTTGCTTGCATGTTTGTATTGCATGCTGGCAATTATTAGTTCTTACAGTAGCTAATGAGTTCTAGCATTCTGTTCTTCAAACAGTTTGGGAGTTATTACAGGCTAATAGTTTTTATTGTCACTGGTATTGTATTTAATTTATTGACTGCCAGAAACAACATGATGGCTTTTATAACTCCATTAGTTAAAATATACTTAATGTATTTAAGATTCAAATAGCAGGTCTGTTGCAGATTATTTTGATTTAATATGTTTATTTTCAATCCAGCAATCTGACCACTGTCTTCAGAATTACCTCATTTTTGAATATTGAGCTCTTCTTGCTAAAGGTTGGGATGTCTAATGGCATAGTTTTTATACTGTTAAATACAAAAAATGTGTACATTATGTACAGTTTATTTGCAAGGGCTAATGGACAAAGATTTATATAGTGGTGTGCAGTGCTTCTTCCTTAACTTCAGGAATTGCTATTCCCATGCCTTTAAATTAATCTTCTGAAAAGTGAAAGGAGTATAATTATAATTTAAAATCCTTCTTGTTCTTTTTATAAAAAGCAGGAAGGAAACTCTCCGATGGCAGGTTTGAAGAGTCAGCCTATGTTACTTTTGAATAATGAGGGTGATGAGGTCGCTCTGTGTTAGTTGCAATAATTACAGATTTTTTTCAATAATCGTACCTGGTAGTAGTGGATGGGAGACCAAACCAAATTCGATATATTGCTGTAGAAGACTGGATCACAATGTGTTTGCTGGAGTGTTCTCCCACTCCCTCCCCTGTCCCTAATGCTATATGGAGGTGCAGGAGGATTTGTCAAAGCTTCTTAAAAGCATAAAGGAAGGTGTTCAGAGTTGGTTAAGTTGTTTTTGCAAAGCATTGTTAACATTTTAATAAGTCAATGTGAAAGAGATAAATTCCGTGCTGAAAAATGCTTAGGAGATGCACACAACTGAATACAGATGCCCTATCAGAAGGTTATCCATGCAATATATTAAGCTCTAATGTCAGAAGTTCTTAGGTATATCAGTGGAGGGAGAAAAACTTGGAACTGTCCTGACAGTTTGTGAAGGCAACGAAAAGCATCCAGGTGGTGTGGAAGCTCCTTGGGGTTGCTTGTGCTGAATATGTGCATTCAAAAGGCCCAATAAGTTGCGGTGTTTCTGGAAGCGTGGGATTTTCTAGTCTTAGTGATTTGTTTGTTCACAGATAGAGGCTTTTGTGAACATATTTGTTAATTATGTGCTTCTTTACAATAAACACAATAAATAATCTAATCCTAAGGAATACATATTGGAATATAGATCAAAGGTTATTTATTCCAGTATCAAGTTATCAGTGGAGGACAAGTGGAGTAACAGGGCCAGCATAATGTGGTACTGTCCCAAAATACTTTCCCAGCTTCCAGTTTTGAGTTCAGAAATTTCCTCAAGGGTGGAGTCCTTATAACAGATAGCCCTTGGTGGGTTTAATTTGTTCAGTTGCTCTATGAATGTGCGCGTATTGGTAGCTGCTGGCAGCAGGAGGTTCTGGGGGTTAACTCTGTGTTAGATGGAGCACCACTGCCTTTTGTTTGCTGGGACCTGTCAGGCAGAAATGCCATTTGTTGCTGGCTAACTCCTGTATAGGGACTGAATGAGCCAGCAGCCCTCGTTTACCTTTGCTCTGTGCTCCTTTCAGCCTTCTGGGCTTTGCAGGCACAGCCCTCCAGAAACACGGGAATTTTCTATAAATTATGTGGGATTGGACTAAATGCACAGCGAAAGTTAAAAGGATTAGAACATAAATTTGCTCAACAGTTTTTCTGGACAGCAGTGCAAAATGTAGAAATCACAGGAGTGTTGCACACGTTTGCATAGAGCTGCGTGCAACGTGTGAGCAGAGAGGGAGGGCTGCCTGTGTGCTTGACTCGCTATGTGGCTAATTTTTGCCAGTCCCATTAATTTGAATGTGGTAATGCACAAATCCTGCTTGTAAGAAGGCCAACGCTCCTGTCATGTTCTCTCCCTCTCGTAGCTGCGACAATTAGTTAATATGTGCATCAACCCGGATCCGGAGAAGCGCCCAGATGTCACCTACGTGTACGATGTAGCGAAACGTATGCACGCACACACTGCCAGCAGCTAAACAGCCACCGGAGCCCGAGGAAAGGAGCAGCGGCAACCAAGTGCTTTAAATAAATCAGCCCACCTCTCCGCGTGTTACGCCCGTGTAATTATTTGAAAGTTACTGTTATGCTTTGAATCGTAAACCAATTTATATACAAGCTTTGTTGTTTTCTGTTTATTTCTGGGTTTTGTATTTTATACTAACTTGCAGTTGTACAACAGGTTTAAATATGTAAAGCATAATTTTAAGATACCGTGAAGCACCGTTTCCATGTTAGTGGGTTCAAAGATACGTTCTGTAATAACAAAATCGTATGCAGTTGGGCCTCAGTTCTAAAACACAGTTGCACTTTTGCACATGATACAGATATTAGGCTTATTATCAAGGAGCAAAATGTCTGAATCTCTCACCTTTTTAGTAATTTATGGAAAGTATGAATCAGCACAGTTAACTTTATTTTAATCTTTGTTCCAAGAGGAACATAATTATTACAGGAGCTTATTGTATTTTATATTGAATCGTAGTTTGCAGTTCTTGCTGTAAGAGTTGACAGGTGATAGAATTAGCTCTCTGCTTGCCAAATGCAATGGAAAAATAGTTTCAGGAAAAAATTGTCATGCTGAAATTTTTGTAACATCCCTTTTTGTTTTGTTATTCTCTCATAATACACATAAAACATTTGTTGGAGGTTTTCTGGGAAAATTTAAGGTGTTGATTCAGCAATCGGGTCGTTTTCAATAGACTTGTGCAGCTCTGCCCTGGGGCAATGGGAGTCTGCATAGTTCAGTCTTAAAACCATGCAGATGCTTCTTGTAGCAAATAGGGTTCTTTTGAGGCTGTCATTTGAGCAGGTCTGATTAAAAGATGTGATCTTTAAGTTACAACTTCCCAACTGTTTGTGTATATGTCACTGTTTGTAGATTTTTGTGTTTAAAATAATTTGAGTGACCTTACAGTATATTTAAATTTTAATTTTTTCTAAATACAGAAATCTTTTGGCAAAAATATAGTAGTCTAGTACAACACAAAATGTATTCTACATACATATATGATTTTTGTATACTGTATCCTGAGACTTAGTTTTACATTTAGCAGAAGTAAATTATAGCTTTTATGTTTAAGAGAAAGTTGCCATGCCTTAATTTGGGAAATAATTATATATGCAAACTGTCTTACAGATACTTTATTAGTTGAAAAGGAAATGCTGAGTATTTTTGTTAGACCTTAGTGCCTTTTGTGGTATGCTTGTACAATATTTTCATTGTTAAGGAAGGAATGTGTCTTGCTTTTTAAATGTGGTAAAAATGGAGAGTGAAATTAAATTTCTCGAGTTTCAAAGACTGAACCTTTTTTACAGAACTGTCAAAACATAATTGTTATCAGTGATAGCAGGTAAGGAGCTGTTATGGTCAGTTAAGTATTTTTCTTTTTGTGGGTAAAAAGTTAGTTCAAATAAAAGCAGCAGTATGTACATACACATAGAGGTTCTAGATGCAGTCACATCCCTGCATGCTCCGATTTTTTTTGCTTATTTGTTTCTCTGTGCAGCTGTAATTTTTATTTGAGATAATGCTCAAAGAATAAAAATCCATTTGTGGAGTTTGTGTTCAAGGGAGGTCAGGGTTGGTTTTGGTTTTGTATTTTTTAAAACTACAAATACTGTGGAAATTGTATTTGGCAAAAAAAGGGGAGTTTTTAAATGGTATGTGCCAGCTCATCAGGTTATCTTAATACCTATTTTTTAAATTTTTGCTTCCAGATTTTGTAGGACAAATTCTATGAAACTGTAGTTTTCCTTCTCACTTCTGTGTGCACTTAATCTTACCAGGCTTCAGTGGAACAATTTGTTGGAAAGAAGTATTTGAGAAACTTCGCTTTGTGTTTAGCAACCTCTAGATTTGGTTTCATTTATTATATGGTTATGCAATTTAAAACATGATGGTTATATTCTATAACAATATTTCATATTTCATAGAATGAAATGCTTTGTATTGAAAAAGGCAGCACAATATTTGCTTGACTGCCAGAATTAGCTCTTAATATGCACAAGTACTCAAATAATTTTTTTGTTCTGAAATGTGCTAGACCATTTGAAAAATAACCAAAAATTCCCCAAATTCAACCCATATTATTTATATCTAGTATTATGCATAAAGTATGACACTTTTCCTGAAAGAAACTGATAATAGATATTCCTCCTCTGGAAGGGTATGTTGAGTAAAAGAATCATGAGTTAAGAGGTACCAAATGTGCATACTTAAGCATTTAAATTTTTTTAGCAATGTGGACTTTTGTTTTAGTATTTATGATTAAATCTTGTGCTGAGGAAAAGAAATAGTTACTCCTGATTTAAAATCTGTGAAATGAATGGTGCAGATGACTCTGGTACTGAACTCTATAATTAAAAAGCCAGTGTGGGTTATTAAAAGTGCTTACATAAGTGGTGATTGCAGAATCTATCCCTAAAGTAAAGTACTTGGTAACGTATGAAAATGATGACTATTACAACACTCCAGTGTATGCGATGTGCTTATAAAATACTTTCTTTTATAAACCACCATTCTATTTTCATATGTTGATGATGACATTTGGCACTGTTTATTTTCAGCTACGGCATTATGTGTTTATTTTCTTTAAGGAGAACATGTTACATTTCTACCCAAAATGTCTGACCAGCTCCTCCTTTTATTTCAGTAATGCTTCAGTATTAACTTGTGTCAGGAGTGAACTTTGTGCTTTAACTGACATTGCATAAAATCTCCTTTGTCTCGAAAGCTCCCCTGCTGTGCAGTAGTCCAATAGAAATAAAACATACAGATATTAAATATAATGTAAAAATTATAGTGTTTCTATGATATTTTTTTCAGACTTTTGTTTTTAGAGATATATATAGATATGTTACAGTAGGTGCTACCTATCTTGTGGACAACTTACTGCTTCCGGTAATTCATTCTAGGTGAGATTTCTTGACTGTAACAAAAGACAGTACGTTAAAAGAAACAATTTTTTGGTATTATTTGTTAAAAAATTGTCTAAAAATACAACATCCAATATATTGTGTGTTTTTAATCTAAAATGTAAAACTAAATATAAAATTATTTTCCAGCCATATGAAAATATGTGATAAAGCATAAAAATAACAATGAGCTCCTGTTATGACCCCAGTCCTGTGAGCTCTTGTTTATATGTAGGCTGGTTTTTATGTAATTTCAGTAATTTTGAGTGAACCGCAACTACACACATGAATAAACAGTAATCAGCAGGGTAGATAGAAATGGTGTGCTCAGCTCACTTTTTATACTCTCTGCATGTCACTGGTTTGAGAGCAGGGAATAATGTGGGTTTTTTCCCCTCTTCTGTTGCACTCCTAATGATCCAGCTCCCAATTGTATGAGCAGGCAATAGAAGTGTGTTGTCTTTTTGTAATGAGCAGAAACTTTAAAAACATGCCAGTATACCAGAAGATGAAATGCAGTATTAGAAGTGTCTGAGAAGGCTGGTGTTTTATTCATGCTCATGATTAAGAAAGCTGTAGAGTGAAATTCTTGACAGAGGCTTGGAAATGGAGAAGAACTTTTATGCCAGTGGTTCTCAGATACCTCTGAGTGGGACCCAAAATCACAGTGATGTTTGTTTTCAGCAATCTGTCTGCTTAATCTCTTATCTTTGTTATTATACAGTGTGGTGAGAGTCCGAACAGCTGAATTGGAATGCTGATGAATGCTGCACTGGGTGTGTGAGTTGGTAGGGACAGGAGGTGATGTCGGGAGAGTCAACAAAGGCCTTCAGGTCTTGTTTTGTTAAGAGTTTAATCTGGACATAAAGGTGCTGGATGGCAGAGGTCAAATCACTGTTTTTTCATAATTTTTAATATTCTTTAATAGTCTCTCTCGACTTCAACAGTCAAAATTTTCCCAACTCAGCCATATCTCCACATTATCTAGCCAGTGGCAGTGTTGGTCTTTCGAGTTTCTGATCTCTGGTATAGTCTGGGTGAGTAACCAGATCTTCCTGCCAAGGAGTGAAATAGAGGTGCTGACCCTATCCAGTGTGATGCTTCTTATGTTTCTTAACATGACTGAAATGTTGATGTTTAGGGTTGTTTTTCAAACTTTTTTTCCTTCTGTGAACCTTTATTCCCTTATCTGATGCTTTTGAAAAAGTGTTTTGCATTCGTATTCACTCCTAAAGTTCTGGGACTCCTGTCTTCTGCTTTGTCAGTCCTGTTGTCAGCTGCACCCTCCTCCTCATTGGAAGCCCTCTGTGCCTAGTTTTTCTAGTGGTCATTGGTTTGCATCTTTCTTTGTGACTTTGCTAAACTCAACCCACTTCTGTCTTTTCAGATTTTATCCCTCCCCATGGGCAAGCCCAATTCTTTTCCCCCGATCAGTACTTAACTCCATTGTTCTTCATTCTGTTTTTCCAGCCCAATGCCTGTGATTTCTAGTTTTAGACAGATTTTCTCACTGCCTCAATCATTCCCATGACCTTGTCTTTACTAAATACTGTTCACTTTATTATCTCTCATTTCTAAATTCCCTTTCTCTGATCACTACCTGCTCTCTTTCAGCTTATCTGTCTTTCTCTCTCCTCTACCCTGTCACTCACTCCTTTTGGGACCTCCAGTCTATTAACCTTTTTGACTCCTTCATCTTCTCAGCTGCCTCCTTCCTTCATTGGCCTCACTTCTTTTGACTCACTGGTCTTTATTTTTATCTGTATCTGCCTCTCTGTACATGGTTTCTTTGGCTGCTTCTCAAATTGCCCTGTCTCCATTCTTCCCTCCAGACATTTTCTCTTGTAATTTCTTAATTTCCATTCCAGCCTTTCTGAATATCTGAAGAGTGTGTCAGCACAACACAGCTTTGGACTCAGCTTTGCCTTACCTGCTTTAATCCTCTTCCCAAATGGACTTTTTAACCACTTTTATCTCACCTTTTTTTTCTTGTTGAGCTTGCTTGCATATCTGCTGTTCATTTTAGTTCTCCATTCATTTTTGATACAAAATCTTCAATCCTGATTTTCTTTGCATGACAAGATCCTTTTCAAAGTTGTTTTTTTTCTCAGGATCTGTTTCTGAACTGCACTTTTCTGCCTCATAACTGTATAAGTTTGCCCCTGTTATTTCTGTATCTTTTATGCCTCTCATTCCTTTCCTTGAATTACTTTTTCCTTCGGTAGCAATCAAGTTTCTCTTTCATCTGTCTTTAAGGGGGTGGCACCCATCATCCTAACTATTTCTGGTTTTTAATACTTTGTCCTTTTTTCTCCCTCTCATCTGTTTTCATGTACCTGAGCACCCTCTCACCAGTTTGTTTTTGTATTTTTTATGTTATGCTTTATTTGAATGTCCCCAAAATCCAGTGCTTCTCCCCTCCTAGTCTGGTTCTCCCATGGTTCTGTCTCCAGATGATTCCTTTAGTATCCAGCCAGGCTCAGACCTTTTCAGGTTCAAAGATGTAATTTTTATTTCTGACTCCCTCTAGACTATATTTTAACATCCCTGACAATTTTACTTGACTGTTTTCCAAGGCCACAACCTTTCTAATCTCTGACACTTCTCCCATGCCTGTGTATCAAGAGTCTCAGAGTTAGATGTATCAGAATCCAGCCCTCTTCACTATCTGTGTTCTTTCTTGTCTTTTATCTTCACTGATTTAACCTCTGTGTCATTTTGACTTCTCCCTTCAAAGTATCAAAATTGTCAGGACTAAACTGTCATTGGGCTTTCACTGTTTTGAGTGCTGAAGAAGGCACTCCACCAAATTACTACTTGTTTTGTGTTTTAAGGAGACCTGAATCCCACAAATGTGGTCTTATTTTGGTACTGTAGAGGTGGAATAGATTGTTTCTCCAAGTACTTGCAAAGTCCTTGAATTTGGGCCTTTAGTTTTGTGTCATTTCAGATAAAGAGATATTTCCCTTAATTGCTTTGTATTTACTGTGTGTACCTTTGTCTTGTCTTGTTCCTGCACGTACAGATAACAGTTGTTTTCTTGTTATGGCAACTTGATTTCAGTGCTTTTAACTCTTGCTTGAAATAAGAATGCCTAAGAGCTTCCCTGGCTGGACCCAGTGGGGGGCACAAGGCTCCCCTTTGTCCCTGTGCCACCTCGACCCTTTGGGTGTAGGACTGAGCTCAGTGCTCTGCTGCTCCTCTATCCACACTACCCTAATAAAACCAAAGCAAGCCTGCCTCTGTGCTGGGTGTGGTTTTCTGTGTAGCTGCACAGTCTGACTTCACACGTTTAGTAGGCTTTCAGAGGTGGAAGATTGTGTGTTTGCAGGGCTTCACTGTTGGTCAAATTGTCTGGCCTTTGACTGCTCGTAATTATCCTCAGTTATGTTGAGATGGAGAAACAAAATTCTCTGTAAAACCGAGAAGTTTGGTGTTTTGGAACTGGGGAGTATAGAGCTGAATGTCAGATTTGGTGTGGGTATACACACATTTATTGACTTTTTATTTGCACCGGAGTAATTATGTTGTTCTAGAGGATCACTTGTTTGTTGGCACAAAAAAATTTCTAGTAATTTTCAGGTTTTATATTTATTCCTTGTTGCCTGCTTGTATCACATTATGCAATTAGTTCTACAGCTGCCTTAGTTATGGGTGTAGGCCTTCCATCTTTTGTTTAGTTGCAATTTTCTGTCACGTGGAATTAAAAATAAGAAATTATTGAGTCCTTCCTGATAGTTCCACTTGCTTCTCATTTAAAGCCTAGCAACAGAAAGAAATAGTCCCTAGGATAGAACAGAGGCATTTTGGGGTTCCTTACTTCCTTTCGACCTCCCAGCCCCTCATTCTCTGGCTTCCCTGGGACACTTGCAGTGTACTGGAGGCCAATAGAAACTTTCTCAGTGTGGACAGGAAATCTCCCAGTTAAAATGACTAGGAATCTGTTTGGGATTGTTATACAGCTGATAATTGCAAATGTGTAAAGAGCAATTAAAAAAATCTGTGTTTGCTATTACAAAAGGAATTTTAAATCACGCGAAGGCCTTTTAATGTGGTGTTGGTATTCTGTACACTTAATTTGCTGCTTGTTTCTTTGATTTCAGACATGCTGGACTGTTGTAAAGATGATCATTAAAGATGAGTATTGTTTTCTTGTTGGGAGAGGGGAAAACAGGAGGCATTCACTGATTTGTTTGAGTTTGGCTGCTGATTGTGCTTAAATCAAATTGTATAATTATTCAGAGTGGAAAGGACCTTGAGAGAGCTCTCTAGTCTGGCTTCCTGCTGAGAGCAGTCAGTGCTGAATTCAGAGCAGGGCTTGGGGCTTCAGCAGGATCTAGAAAACCTCTGGGGAGGGTGAATTGTGTGGCTTCTTTGGGCAGCCTGCTCCAGTGCTTCACTGTAAACCTTGTTCGCCTTCCGTGCGGTCAGAAACTCCTCAGTTACAAGTTACGGCCATTCTTTGTTCTGCCACTCCTCAAATGTTCTTAATATTACAGAAAAGGTAAGTTTAAGTATTGGAACAAAGAGAGAACTTAAGGTGTTTTATTTTCTGAAAATTTGTTGTTGCTAACAGATATGTTCGTGTAGTATTTCGGCATCCTGTATGATGTGTACACTATATTCATTTGCAACTCGAGTGTAAAATAAAACTTTTGGCAGTAAAACTTGATACAAAAGTTCTGTGGTGTTTATGGCCTGGATTTTCTCCATTGTTACCTTTCAAATCTGCTGTGTGTTTCCTGGCAGATTGCAGTTCTGCCCACCTGTGTGAAGTAGGAAAGGTGGGATCCTGAACATAACTTTGTGCCTCTGTTTCTGGAGCCTGCCTTGGGGAAGGGAGCTTTGGGATGGGAAGGGAGGGAAGCCAACCTGCATCAGAGTCACTGGTGGTTATGAGAACTCTACTTTTAAACTCAAGTGTTGGTGGAATCTTGCCTGGAGAGATTTATCAAAATTGAGATGTGAGGAGGAAAATGACTGGAGCAGGGGCAGCTTTCAGAGCAGTAGTTTTGGTACATTTTGCCCTGTATTAAATGAGAACTCAAAATTTGAAACTTCTGATCACAGACGTCTTGGGAGCAAGTAAAGAATATAGCAAATAGATTCCGTTTCAAATGTGTCAAATTCTTTGAGGAAACAATTTCTATAAACCAAGAATAATTTCTTGATGTTATAAAATGTCTTTTAACAGTTATCAGTCTGGCAGGAGGGTGGTGGTGGCTGTGTGTCATTCTTGTACTGGAGCTTTTACAAGGCCTGTGTTCAATTCAAAAGTAAGAAAAAAAGGAGTGGCAAATGATTCAGAGCTTTTACTCTTGTGGGAGAATATTTGATAAGGTAATTTCATATTTCAGGATTCAGTATACATTTTTATCAATAATCGTTTTTGTTCCTTATTCTGGAAGAAGTAATTTTTTTAGATTGTGGTTTCTCCACACTGTGATGTACTAGGAGTAAAACTCTTTCTGCTGTACTTTTCCTCATTGGAAGAGTTTTTCAGAGGTGTAGGAAGTGTAGTTGCACTGATTTCAGCCTCCAGAGAATGATGTCTGGCTTGAGTCTGGTGTGAGCAGTTGAAATACTGCTGCCTTTGGCTGGAAGGCAGAAGCACTGCTAGACAGACATAAGACAACTTTCTGAGGACTACATTAAAAACCTTTATTGAGTTGGCAGGGAAGAAAGGGATCCTAAAATGGTTCAGTGGAGATGTTTTTAATATTGTGGTCTCTGAGACACGCCTTGGAAATATGGGTACCTCCAGCTGCAGGATGCACTAGGCTGAATTCAGAGGAAAGGCTCCTAGTCTTTCTCCCTTAGCTGAGAGGTCTGTACTTCTTGTTTGGGGCTGAAACACAGCCTGGCTGAAGCATCTTGCTTCAAGTGGGAGAGTTTTTGTAGGTTGTTCACATGGAACATCCAGTAATAGTAAGTCAGTAATTTGAAGAACCTTGTACAGTCATCTTGTTTCCATAATTTAGTTGTTCCACTCCAGAGCTTACATGGATACAGAGATGACTTCAACTGCTCCATCCTTGTATAACAGAAATGGGACAAGGGTTCCCCTGTTTTGTGGTTGTATTTTCCTGTGGGGTTTTTTTGTTGGTGGTTCTTATTTTTTGGTGGCTTTTGTCCGTTTGCCACTTTTCACCTTAAAACGATAACAAAAATTGTTCCATATATGTGGAATTTCTATGTATTTACACATACATACACGAGGCTTACAAAATTGCATTCTTCTGTACAGCAAAGCTTTCTAAGAGGATCCATAGTCACACAGATGCACTTGCTGTTGGCTGCCCTTGGCTGTCACACTGCACTGTTGTGGATGTGAATGTGTTTCCTTTGTTCAAATCTAAGGACTGATCCTGTGAACATAAAATGCAAGGTGTACACCTTTAACAAAAAATCCTGCATACTGCAAAGTGAGGCAATGATTTGCCTTTTCCAGCCTCTGTGTCCTGTGTGTGGGTACCTGTGTAAGTGTGGCCGGGAGCGAGGCTGGCGCTGGCTCCAGCATCATTAACTGGGAGCCTGCTGACACTGGCCATTGATCCAGCAGCCAGCACGGGGCCTCTGGGCTGCTGAGTTTCCTCCCCCAGCTCCTGCTTTTCCCTGGGGATAACCAATTGGAAGGAATGACCCACTTGCGTGGAGTTTTTAGAAGCAGTGGGCAGTTCACTGTGAATTGTCAGCTCAGGCAAAAGGGCAAAGGATTGTGTGGGTGACCCTTATCTGTTATTGGTGTTCTGTTGCTGTAACACTGGGCCGTCCCTCACAATGTCACAAATCCCAAGAAGACCTTGTGAAACTCCTCCAATGCAGTAACTAGAAAGCTGTCGTCTTGTGAAGTTGTAATGATACAAAAGGGCAGTGATTGGTTTGAGCTAAAGTGCTGTTTAAAAAAAGTTCTTCCTGTGCTCATGATGTTAAGCAATCTATTCATAAAACTATATTTTATTTGAGAATTGCTTTGTTTTTTGTTTTCTGAGAGTGCACATGTGGATGACAATGGTCCCAAATGGATAGAAACAGATGGATGTTCAGGTAATATCTGTGAAATGGAACATATTACTTCTCATATGTACCATATTCTTCCCGTTTATTGTTGCTTTCAGTCGTGGGTGTTTAAACAGCACTGATAGCTCTAAAAACTGCCACAGATTTTATAAAGGTGACTTATACATACCCTGTGTATTCTAACACAGTGTGGTATGAGAATTTTGTGTATGTTTTGCAATTAATGATTTATATTTCTATTTCTGTAAGAAAATTAAATGAGACACGGTATGTTTTGGTTTTCTTTAGTAAGATCACCCATATTATGATCAGAATCCCATTATAACTAAATGGTGTGTCTGTGTGAGAATATTTTCTGTATTGAGCATAGGTACACCTGCAGTGTGTTGCCTTACAGGTCGATTTGGAATGCTGGCAGCCATTGGCCTGCAGCAAAGCACCTTCCAAACATATAACTTCTTGCTTTATGGAGCTCTTGTTGGAATTTGGCCCTTTTATAATTTCCTCAGGATATTTAATTCCTGGCTTTGCATAGGGCCATCAAGCTACTGCTAAAAGAACTGTAGATCATAATTGTAATTTATTTCACAGTAATTGAGCATAAAATTCTGTGCTTAAAATGCAGTCCTAAAACACAACTTCCTTTTAAATCAGACACTCTGCAGTTCTCTCATAAACTTTAAAATATGGTTAGCATTACATCTTTACATACTTCCTAGTTTTATGTAATGAAAACTTGGAATAGAAATTCTGTTTGACTGCATGAAGTGCCTCAGAGTTTAAATTGCAAAGAAATCAATCGTGTTCTTCAGACCTCTCAATAATTGTCTTTATATTCATTCTTTAAGGTCCTAGCTAAGTTGAAATGCAGTATTTCATTCCTGACATTTAATCCATTAAAATGTCCTTGGAGATGTATTATTCCCTTAAAATAACTTACGTGTACCCTACAGTGAACACCGAGTGCTGGAGGTATTTCAGAATAATTTTTGCTCTGCTACAGACCATAAATAGGAAACATATATACATGCCTCGTTTGAAATTAGTTATATAATTGTCATATGAAAACCATGTCATCATAGTCTCGCAACTACTTTTTGTTGACGTATTTGTTAAAAATAAAGTATCAGACTCCTAGCAGGTCGTGATCGCTGGGTGATTGAAGGTGTGTGGCATGGGAATATCTGTTCCATTGAACTCCATGGATGCTGATCTTTGGCCACGAAAAAGGGACTTGGTTGTTCACAGGTACTGAGCACGTGTTATGTGGATGGGAGTACTTGTAGATGCTCTTAAACTGGGTATCTGAAAAAATCATTTGGCTGCTATTGGAAAGCCTGATCTGCTGTTCAGTATGGAAAAACACGGCACACTTTTCCCCTAATGACCCTGTGTTGTACAGGTTGACCCTAATTATGTCTCACTTTCC
The DNA here is from genome assembly GCA_013397895.1 of Origma solitaria. Classification (NCBI taxonomy): domain Eukaryota; kingdom Metazoa; phylum Chordata; class Aves; order Passeriformes; family Acanthizidae; genus Origma; species Origma solitaria. Next base: position 495,958 of record VZRL01001470.1, read on the forward strand.
ATTTTATTTTTGTATGCACCTTGCACAGTGCAGGTTTCCATCGTGTTCCAGACAGATGTTCCCAGGCAGAACGCTTCACAGCAAATTGTCTGAGTGAGCAGGAGTCCTGGTTCCTGCTCTTTCTGGAGTGGAGCCAGTTCCTACAGTGCTTCTGGCCTTTCTTTATCATTCCCAGTTTCTGTGGGATCCTGCATTTCACACTGTGCTTAGCTGTTGGTTCTGCCTTTTACCCTTAGTTTTGCACTATCCTGTGCTTTGAGGGTCTTCCCTTTCAATGTTGCACCCTTTTCACAGCATCTAGCTTGTACACCTTTTATTCTCCTGTAATTTTGTGCTTGCTTTCTCATGTGCCTCTGCTGTGATTTGAGGGTGAGATGGCTTTATTGATTTCATTCTCCATCTCCCTAGTGGGACACAAAAATTTGTTTCCATTCTGGGACTCTGGTAACATTGCAAACTACTTTGCCAGAGTCCTGGTTACTCAGGAGCTGGACTAGGAGCCTCTGAACAGGCTTTATGTCAGCTCAGTTGAGCACAAAGGATGATCACTAAACAATTTGCACGTGGCAGCTGTCGAGAAAATTGAGAGGCCAACAGTATGAAGGATTTTGAAGGGAAAATTTGCCTGAGTAAAGGTCTCAAGTTGTGCTCCAGGATAGTGTGGGATTAGAGCTTAAGCAAACACTCTTGTGAAGAGTATTTGTGCAGCATTACAAGGAACAAAACAATTACCTAAAGGATAGCACCTTTCAAAATAATTGCTGTAATTTGGCTAGTACTGGTAAACTTGCTGTTTTCTCTGTCTGCATTTTCTCCATTAAGACTCACTGCAGAGAAAGCAAACAGTGATTCCTTTTTTTCCGGAGAAATGATTTTGTTGATAAATGTGGACTGTATAAAAAAGAAGGATTATTCTGTGCTTCTGTAACAAATATACTTCTCTTTGATTCAGCATTAATCTTTATGAACAAATGAGGGTCCAGGCAGTGAATTTTTTTTTAATGGCACTGCCTTTTATTGTTGCCAGCAAAGATAACTGCATGTTTGGTCATAGTTCCGTAATAATATTTTTATTGGAACATGTAGTTTCTCTAGCTTTTCTTTCATCACAAGATCTGCTGCCCTTAAAGCAAAGTATAAAGAGCAGCAGTGTTTTGCAGAATCATATTTGATCTGAGATAGATGTTGTCTTCCACACAGCTACCAATACACAAATACTGAAATGCTTTTAAATCCTTGAATCTGTTGATGAGATTGATACTTACATTACTCTCGACCACTTACTTTTGTGAATCAATATTTCATGGTCTATTTGCTAATACAAAATTAATGTTTCTATTTTTGGCTTAAAATGTGGTGTGTTGCTGTTTTTTCCCCCCCAGTTTCTAACAAATTGCTGCTTTTGATTTTTCAGGCTTGATGAGCCACTGGCATTGGCAGGTGGTGGAATGACACAATGCAATATGATATGCCAAAGTAGTTGGGCATCACTTGTCATCTCGTAGACAAGTGAGGCACAGGAAATAAGAGAATACATGAATCTCTCCAATATGCAAGCAAAAAAGGGGACATCTTCCATAGGATAGAAATCTTTTTCTATAACTGACTCCTTCCATCTTTTTCCCAGAGTGGTCAGTTTCTCATGGTATTTTAGCTACTACACTATATTTGAGGTATTGTAAATGAGTAATGAAACCATTTTACCTGTAATAAATAGCTCCACGTATAATTTCACTTACCTTAAGATTATTTTTTGCTTTCTACAGTGCAAATTAGAGACCATTAAAGATAGTAAAGATAGAAATAATAATCTTTAATGTTACAGCCTATGCTAAATGTACTATAGAAGCATTAAGTGCTTCTCTAAAGAACTACTCCATTCATTGTACTTTCATAGTCATTGCTTGGCTTTTGACCACCCAGCATTATTAATTTTGTTTCAGGTAGAGGCATAACTCAGTCATTTGTCCAGTTGTTCAAAAGCATAAACGCTTCTGCATGGATTTAAGGGGAGCTGTCTGTCAACATGTTTCTTGCTTTCTGATCCCTCTAGAGCAGCATGGTGGCAAATATTTAGCAAATTTCTACCTCTGATTTTTTTGGGGGTTTTCCTGAAGTTTGGGCTCTACAAGAGCTTTATCAAATCCATCACAAGACACCTGTGCAAATGGGACGAGATGGAAGAGCAGCCTGTGTCTGTGCTTTACCTATCTCGGAAGGTGTGCAGCATGTTCTTCCCCTGTGTGAGTGCAGGGGCACGAGTAACGGGACAAAGACAAGGGCAGTAAATCCCGCAAGGGAATAAAGCTCCGGGGCAGCTCCCCGCAGGTTTTCGTCCTGGGAGCGCTCGGCTGCACGCTCCGCTCCTGGGCGCCCCTGAGGCCTGCAGCGGAGATCCATGGCGGGGCTGGTCACCTCTCCCAGGCGGTGCGGGACGCACCTGGAGCAGGGAACTCAGCTCGCAGCCGCAGTGCGGGCTGCAGGCTGGGGTGAGGCTGAGCTCTGCCGCAGCACGGCTGGGAGGCCGCGGGCGCGGAGAGGTGTGGCAGCCAGGTAAGGGCGCGGGACTCGGCCGGGGAGCGAGCCTTTCCCGCCCTCGGGGCTGTGAGGGGATGGGAGCCCCGGGGCTCCCTCCGCAGCTCGGCCTGGTTCTGCCTTACTGTGCCGTGAGCAAACGGCTCTGTGGAACCACAGCAAGCCTCTGCCAAGGGAAACCTGGGATGGAGGCGGTGAGGAAGCCTGGTGCGGCTGGGCGGGCTGTGCGGAGAATCGAACGGGACCCGTCGGGTCACCGGAGCCGCCCGCCGTGAGGGGATCCGCTCCCTGCGGGGACAGCTCGGTATCGGGAGTGGCACTGCCGGAGAGCCTTGGGAATGGGCGCTTCGGGAAGTGGCCTTGACTTGAGATTAAAGAAAACACAGTTAGGATGCTGAGGAAAATGAACGGCCCTGCTCAGAAGGGGAGTTTCCTTTGTGTAGTAAAGGTATAAAGTTCCCAAGGATGGTTTTGGCTGTGAACTCTTAAAAAGGTTGCTCCAAAAGTTGGTGTGGTAACTTTTTCTTCTGACTCTTCCCTGTTTTCAGATTCACCACGCTAAGTTTGGTGCTTTAGGTTGTTCAGGATCTATTGTCTTCCAGATTGCATCTGCATTGCTAAAAGCTGCAGTCGGGTTCCTTTATTTTGGAACTTCCTTCATCTGATGTACAAGCATAATATTTTTAAAGATCTGTCTTCAGGTGTGTCTGCTTCTACAGTTGCTTTAAGATAAATTTTGGAACGAATTTCATTTGGAAGGAAAAAAATTATGCTTTCCATTATTTTTTCTGTAATGCATTACCTTGTGTTTGACCGTAGTGAAAAATCCTTGTTTCTTCTGGTATATGTTGCTCTTTGTTTCCTTTTGATAATTGAAATTTGCAGTTTCTCACAGTTTTCTCTGATTTTGAAGTTCTTCATGAGTCTGTAGTATTTGCAATGCTTCAACCCTATTTTAATTGCAATAGTATTTATGCAAAACTTAGTATTCATTCCAGGTTTGCTGTTTATTACATGCTGTCTCATAGACTGAGGCAAAACTATTGCATTTTGGGTCACAGCAGGTTTGGATTGTGTTTTTCTTATGATCATGGGGCTGTTTTATGCTTTGGGGTGGTGCTGATTTAAAGAGAGTGGCAAATACAGTGTGCACTGCCACTCCAGTGACTTAGTAGTCACCAAGACATCCTCACCTAATCACATCCTTTGCTTTTTAAAAATAATCTTTCCCAGAAGGAGCAGGTGTTAATTCCACATGTTGAGGACGGCCATCAAGCAGCAATATACAAATGTGTCAGAAAGAAATTATTTTAAAAGGCTTTTTTACATGTGGGTTTTGAGTGAAGCTTGGTTGCAAACATTTTCTACAACACACAATGGACGTGTTGGTCTTTGTGGCTGGGTGACTTTTGGTGCTGCTTACATATTGGCAATGGTGGCTTTAAAGCTCATTTAATATCAAACTATAAATCTTTGCTGACTTCATTTAACCCAAATTCCATTTCCAGCATAGCTTTAGCAGTACTGTGAGGGAAGAAGGAATTAGGACATGGTAGCCTCTAACAGGCTTCATTTCCTTGGCCCTGTTTGCATGCACTGGGGGCAGAGCATCCCACACCATCGGCTGCCAACCTCTCTTGCCGCAGCAGGAAGGCATCCGTGCTACTGTGCCTCCTTCCAGGGGGTGGGAAGCTGTTCCTTACCCCCAACAGGCCCTTGGTACTGCCAACGGATATTCAAAGGCGGCAACCATAGTTTCACAAAATACTGCATCTTCCTCTGTGGATATTGATTTTAGATGTGTTTTGGTAGCAATGAAGTTTTCTCTGGTTCCCATACTGGCCTTATCAGGCAGTTAAGGAGAAAAATATCTGTTTCTACCCTCATATATTCCATAATGATGAGGACTATAGAGGCAACCTGTCCATATATGCGTATTATCGCTGCTGAAAATTTGTGCTAAAACTGCTCTGAAAACTGGAGAACTTCTAGGGTATTCTTGAAGTGTGCTGTGAGTTGAGAATTAGAAAAGCCCCTGGCCCAGTAAGCAATGGATTTTGTGGTCTCTTTGTACTGTTAAAATTTCTTTTGGAAAGGAACTCCCACTGTCTAAAGTACCATAAGGTTTTACAAGTGTTCAGAAGATGAAAATGCTACCAGATGTTAACTTCAAGGAGCATGTTAACTACTGTTGTCAGATGGAACAGCTTTTTTGTGTTTGGTAACTTCTCCTTACCTTCTCTCCCTCTCTGCCCCAACCCCCTCTGTTCTCTTGACCACAGCTGCTACCTGACAGCCCATCTCTTCTGCAAGGAAACTGGTGCTTCACTCACACAGCTGAAGGGAGAAATCTCTGTATTGTGTAGGGCATATAATTAGGTTGATGGTTGCTTGGATTAGCGAAGTCTTTTATTGAAATAGGTCATCCAACTGAAGTGCTACAGTTAAATATAGTTTACCTTTAAATGTATGTTCAATAAGCAAAAGAGAAGTCTCTAATAAGTGACTTCAACACAGTGAAAATGTAATAAGGGCACATGAAAAGGATTGCTCATGTCCGGCACTCTAACCTTAGTGCTGCTACAATGCTGCTATTTTTACCTTAACACCTTTTTTTTCATAATGTGATTCAAATACATAAAAGGTGTATGCATTTGAAGCACATCAGAGGTCATTTCCTCCTGTGACTCACTAATCAGCTCTGGTACTTTCATATGTACAGCAGGAACTTTCAGACAAAGGTAAGATTAGTAGCTAAGCAGACAAAGAGAAAATGGAGGAAAATAATAGTAGTGGTGAGTACATGCATCAAGTAAGTGTGGCCCAATATTTTTATGTCTTTTTTGATAGATTGCTTTGGATGCTTCTGGGCAACATTGAATGCAGCATTTTTTCATCTCTATCCCAGAAGGATTATTCCAATGGTTCACCTTAGATTCTGCACAGAATATTACTTTGATACTGTAATAGCTTTGGAAATGCTCTTCTTTGATGTCAAGAGCTGTATGGAACTGTTCTTTTGATTAAGACACACTTACACACTTTGAAAACCTAATAATAGATAAAGAAAAGAAAAGAAAAAAATGATCATCATTTGTGCTTTATTAAACTAGATCTATGGGAGAGATGCAGAACATGTGTGCATCTGTATCCCCTGACTTGATCTGTTATCTTTCTGTTGGAAACCCTCACAGTGTGTCTGTCTCTGTTTTGAATAGCCCAGGAGCCTATTTTTTTTCCCTTCTTCATTTTATGACTTTCACTTTTTTTTGCCAATGAATGCTTGCAGACTGAACAACCTTGCTGGCAACTGGGTTGTTATATCCCCCCTTCCCTCAGCCTTAATTAATTGTCAAAGATTTATTGTTTACAATTTCAGCTTAAAACCTAGCCTGGTCCATACCAGGAAAATTTGTTTTTACTGTCAAGGGGTATAACTGAACTGGTGGCCAATAATGTGACTTTGTTCATGTGTTTGCAATCAGTGGCTTTTCAGGGAAATAAATGGCACACCTTCATGCCGAGGTGCCCAGCCCATGCTGGCAGTGTCGGCAGCCAGAGCTTGGGGTGAATGTCTGGCACAGTTCAGGGCTCATAGGGGAAAGGCCCCTGTGTTGCTGTGGCACACCTGTGTGCCGTCCTGTCAAATTTGGGATGGTAAAAGTGGCAGTGGAACAATATATTGACCTGTGATGGAGATTAGGGGAAAACCTCAGGTTTTTTGGGATTTGTCTGCCTATGGCCAGAGCTGTGTTAGCCTGCATTGGAGTTATAAGAACAGAGAGGACTAGTAAAATAATTATATTTTCTGTTTCCAGCTTTCCTGTCAGGGAGAGTTTCAGGCTAAAGCTGAGGCTTCATAGGCTGTTAGACCCCTGCTGCTTCTTGTGGAAGCTTTGTGCAAGAGGGGCAAAGTCAGAACATCGGTTCATATCTTCACAGGAGAAGATGTGATTATTTGACTGCCTCTTCATTCCCATTCATGGAGCAAAGCTCCCAGACAGCCTTCACCGTGCCCTTCGAGCCCTTTGTATCCAGCACAGGCACCTTCCCAGACTGAGGTGGGTGTGCCTTGTTCACTGCACTTCGGGAACTGTGACGCAGAGTAAATTCAGGCTCTCCCTGGTGGATGAGCGGCAGGGATAATCAGAGAGCTAAATGAAGGCTCTGTGTTCTCAAACACCCTGGCTTGCCCTAAGCAGTGTCTGGGGTTTTGCTGAGCACCAGACAGCAAAGCAGACTGATGTATCCTGAGAGTCTGTACCAGGAAATACATCTTGCAATGCTCTCTTTGCAGCATTTGGAGAAGTGTTTGATGAGGCACAGCTTGATGATTATTTTTGCTAAGAATTGCCTTCTCTGAAGAGAGCAACTTTAGATTAGAAACTTAGCTTTCCTTTATGGTATGTAGTCATACAAGATTTTTAACTTGGTTTCAAGTTAGAAGTTTTGGGGTTTTTTTGAGAATAGTGTAATACAACATGCCAGACATTATTTGAAGGGGGTTTTGTCCTCTGATATTTTATTTTTGCAAGCATTGTTAATTGTTTACATGGCTAAAGGAGTATCCTTTAACTGTTCAGATGGAAATTGTCTTTTCCTACAGTTGAGAAGAAGGAACAAAGCAAGAGTAGGAAAAAAATCTTATTAAAAAAATATCAAGAAGCTTTAAATATTTAATCCTGGCCTAAGAGAAATGTAACATAAAATGAAGGAATGAAGTGAAAGAGAACAGGAAAGATTGGCTTTTGAAAAACTAAGTTAGCTTAAGACAATCTTAGGTCACAAAGAGTAGCTTTAGTAGCCAGTATTGGTGTATAAGGTAGGTGATCCCATGACACTCACTGAGAAAAGAACCAGATACAAACATAGATAATGGAGTAGGAAAACATATGTGCTTAGGAGACATTGAGCCAGCAGCTCAAAGATTATGAAAACATTGGAGGTAGCAACTGGTTTTCTACATTATTACTTTGGATTTTATCCATATGAAATGTCAGGGACTTAAAATTTGTAGGTCTAATAGATCATCTGTAGCCTCACAGTACTGGCATCTTTGTTTAGCCATAAGTACAGACAGTAATTCTTGAAGAAGTCATCATCCTGAGAAGAGTGAAGGCAGAACATGTCTGTGTGTATGCCTATGATTCCAGGTGGGAATGGAAGCAGGCTGGGCTGGGTTGGCTCTGCTTTGCCTCCTCAGGAGACAAGAAGCATCACTGTGCAATACTCCTTTCTCCTGTTTTTTTGGTGGATCTCTGCTCCTCATGGACCTCCCTGAGCTGCAGGGGCACAGCTGACCCACCATGGGCTGCACCTTGGGCTGCAGGGCAATCCCTGCTCTGGCGTCTGGAGCACCTCCTGGAACAGCTCCTGCCCCTCCCGCCTCACTGACCTCAGTGTCTGCAGGGCTGCTTCTTTCTCCTATTCTCTCTTCTCTCTGCCTGAAGTTTCTGTTGTGCCGTTCCTGCCTGTGCCCCAAATGTATTATCCCAAATATGTACCACCACTGCTGCTGGGCTCAGCCTTGGCCTGCAGCCTGGAGCTGCCTGGCATTGGCTCCTTCGGACATGGGGGAAGCTCCCAGCAGTTTCTTACAGAAGCCACCTGTTGCTCCCTGCTAACAAAACTTTGCTGTGCAAACCCAGTTCCTTGGTCTGGAGTCTTGCCTGTCACTTCAATTAATAAGCCAATTTGGAGGTATGTGTTGAAGTGGTATTTTTAATTGCTAAGTGTTTTCTTCTTGCCAATAGTATATGTGTTAAAAAGTACCAGCCCTGAGCTTCCAGTGAGGCAGAGATGACTGAAGCAGAAGTAGAATCTGTGTCTGATGGGATGAGAATGAACCAGGACAAAGGCCCTGCTAAGAACTGAATGTTTTGGGAAGAAAATGGGGGTTACCCTGAATCATGTGTCAAAATTAGCAAAAAAAGTTTGATTTATGAACTCTTGTCTACACAGCTTTCCTGGAAAACAAGATATGATGCCCTCTCAAGCACATCACTGCTGAGCAGCACCCTCAAATCCCCACCCCTGCTTATTGCAAGGTACTAGCTGTCTTACCTAACTTTATTTTCTCTTTTCTCTGTGCATCCAGGATAACTCTTTTGTTCCATTTTCAGCCCACACGCTGACACAGCTCTCCCCCTCTCTCTTTCCCCTTACACTGTTTTTTAAGCATGCTGTAAACTTATTCATTCCCTAAAGGCAAAAGCAGCTATCTGAGCAACACTTTGTCAGCATAATACATTTACAGAATGCATATTTATGAACCTTTGAGCCTTTATTGTTCCAGAGGGCAAATAAAAAACATGAAAAGTAGCAATATAGTGTTTCAAAGGTCCCTCAAGGAAAACAAAAGTAGCTGGAAATAAATTTAGGGAAAAAAAGTTATTCTCGAGAAGAGAACCTTGAATTAACACATACAAAATATGGGGTGGGAAAGACTATTCTCTTCTTCCCACTATCGCAGACTCTCCTAATCCAACTTTTAAGAAAATTTAAGCTTGAAAGATGGTTTAAAGCTTTACAAACTCATATAAATGGCATAGTTTACATATATAATAGTGAACCAGAATTTTTAAAGCAGCATGTCTTGTTCAATCATAATAAAGTAAAACAGTTTTTAAATGGAAATGGTCATCTGCATTGAAGCATACCACACAGATGATCTGTGTGGTATGTGCCACAAAATTGCTATAGAGAAAAGATAACTGAAAAATCAATAAAATGTCCTAATTGTTGTTATTTTAATTGACTCTAGGTTCTCATTAACTTTACAGTGTATACCTCAACTTTTAAAATTAATGGGTTGCTACTCATTATTGCTGATAGTAAAATAAAGCTGGTTAGGCAGTATTTCTGTTCTTACATGTGTCCATTAATGCAGCTGCAATCAATAGGTGGCAACGCCAATGTTCCTAGGTTATGCACCCAAAAAATCAAAACACTAAGTGTTGTCTCCTTGCATGAAGGGTCCCATTTCAAAATGAGAGTCATGAGTGTGTCTGTCTGTAGCTTTCGTCCAAAACTGGAATGTGTGTGCACCCAACAGCAGAGAGAGATTCCAGAACTGTCTGTCTGCAATCCTGTGCAATGTGCTCTGGGATGACCTTGCTTGGGCAGGGGCATGGGACCACATGACCTACTGTACTCCCTTCCAAGCTGACCCATTCTGTGACTCTGTTATTCTGTGAAACTCAGCTGGACTCATCTCTATTACTTTTTTTGGCCTGAATTAGGGAAGAAGACCCATGGAGCTCCCATGGAAGGATGCACGACCTCACTGACAGCAAAAACCAGCCTGGGCCAAGCCAGGAGCTGCAGCACCTCTGCCATAAGGTAGCAGATGATCTCTGTGGAGGGGTGGGGACTGAGGGGGAAGGTTTGTTTCCTGGCTCTGTCCCAGTTTCACCAGTGGATGCCTTCTTCCAAAGGGCTGGTGCATGTGTGGCAATACAGGCTGTTCTGATGCTCACAGGTGCACTCAAAAATCTTGGGTGGCTCAAAGGAAAGAAAAGGGTTGACTTTGCATGGAAGACCTTACTGTGAGCAAGGGATCTGAGCTAGGGGTTTTCTGTTGGTAGGGTGGGTTTTTTCCCCCCAGGATATTGTTTCCATTATAATGGCACACTAGACAAAAGGTGGGAGAGTTGCCTTGTGAAAATTCAACATTGCTCAGAGGAGGCAACTTTATGTACGTGTTGTTTCCAGTAGTCAAAATGTAACTGAATTCACAAATTATTTCACTGCCTCTAAGGCTATATTTTTTGCTATTATTTGCAAATTACAGATTTTTTCCCCTTCTTTCCTCAAGAATCACTCCGTTTTGCCATGTGTGAGTCCTGAACATTGAGACCCCCAGGGAGGGGGGGGGTACTTTACCTCTGAGTATCACTTTCCAGTGAATTGTGGTAATCACTTCTAAAACATGAGAACAGCTCGAAGAATTACAATTGCTCAGGAGTAACTGGAGGTATAAGCCCTCACCTACGACAGTGCAATGACTTTAAAAAGAAAAAAAGTCAAAAGAAGAAGTATAGTTATGTTTCATTAGTTTCTCACATTTTAGGTGTTAGTAGAAATGTTACTTTGGAGCAAGACGTCTGTAATACCAAATGGCTATTTGAAAATCACAAAAGAAACTAAAATTAACTTCTTGCAAGTTCTACTAACATGTTTTGCCACTGGTGATTTTTCTTCTGAGATGGGGAGGATTCGCACTGCTGAGACTGGGCAGATTTCTCCTGGTCCCTATTCTGCAGCTGAAAGGATGATGTCTTTTTAAATGTTGTCCCATTTATAACCACACAGAGTCCCAAAAAGACAAAAAACCCACTACAAAACAACAAGAAACCAAAGCCTGTTGCTGTGATGGTACAATTAATTGTAGGACTCTGCTTTTTAGTCCCATTCATGCGGCTATTCTCTCCAAAATACGACTATATCTGTTTTTAGCAAAACAGGAGATCCTTACAGAAGAAAATGCCATGAATATATAAAATGTCATGCTAAGATGGAAATTACCTTGAGACATAAAGATTGTTAAATATATATATATAAAAGAAAACTCAGTTTTCTGTTTCCTAGCTTTCTAAACAGCTTTTCAAATCCTTTTCACCAATGTGAATCAAGCATAGATTATTTACATTCTTGACTCATTGTAAGAAAGATGGATAAATGAAAAGATCCACGAGTTAAAAAACCATACATGACTGCACTGTCATCTTTAAAGTCCCTATACATAACAAAAGTGGCAGGATGCAAATATGAGGCATTCTAGATCAAAGCGGTAAAAATATGAAGATATTATCCAAAAAATATACAGTGAGTGATAGTAATGATAAATATTTTAAATCCAGTAAAATGAAAAATCTATAGGAATCTTGGTATTTCAGTAGTTGTACAGTGGGATTTCAGAGTTCCAGATTACACCAAGTTTTCTTTTAATTAGAGGTGTCTAGCACTGAAAAAATGAAAATGTAACATTTTACATTATTTCTATATAGCAAAGTAATTAAGAGATTGTCATCTTTTTACATTTTGCTTTTCTCAAAAAAGTAAAAGTGTGGGAAAGAGTCCGTATTGTCACTGCAAATCAAGAGACTGAACTGGACTTCCATTATTACAATGAAATTTGATGTCCTGAGAACTTACTTATTGTTAAAAAAATTGTGTGTGGGGGTATTTCCTTCTTTTTTCCTGATCAGATTTTTCTTAAATACCAATCTTGAATATTATATTGGAAAATGAGTCATATTTGAGAGTCCGGGAGGTTGAAACAGGATCAAAGAGCAGAAACTGAGCTGGGACAAATTAAGGCCTTTTAATGTACCTAATATTTGCTTTGAGAGTATACAGTATATTTTAAAACTTGTAACATTAATATTGTACCCAAGTTGGTAATATTTTGGAGAAAAGCTTCTTAAACCTGTCTGACATGTTTGCTTGTAAAGTTCTGGTCAGGCTGTGTGCCCATGGTTGTCTCTCTGGTGGCAGGGGCTGGCTCTCCAAGCTGCCCATGGTCAGTGTCGTGTCCCCTGTCAGCCATTCCTTGTGGCTCTTCTGCTCTCCAGTTGTGATTGTGTGAGCAAGATGGAAACTGAACCTTTTTCAAATGGCTGTTTCCTATATCCAGCCCCTGCCAAAAAGGCATTTTCCCTTTGAAAAAGATAAAAGTTTCTCTCTGTTCATAATTTGGCTGTGCATCAGTGGCTCTGCTGTAAAAACAGTTAATGGAGAGGCTGATGTGAGAGTTAGGCCAAGTCCTAGCACTGCCCATGTGTGAGGAATGAGCTGAAATATTCTTCCTGAATTGGATGTTTCTCTCTTCTGAGATGTGGTGCCTCCAGTTGGTGATCTTCAGGCTGGCTCATCCCTCCCTGCCTTCTTATTTAGGGCTGTTTAGAAGAATGAGGATCTGGCCTGATATTAACAAGGATTTGCTGGAGATTGCATGCCAAATTAAAGGGGGGAAAAACAAAAAAAAATTAGTTTAGAGAACGTGTTTATTAGAAAGAGACCATGCAGTTTTTGTTTTTGCTGAGAGCACGATAATATGAGATACTGGGAGCCTAAAGTTTTAAGGATATTATGCACCTAAAGGTATTAAAGAGTCTGTAAAAGTGTGTCCAGCCCTATAAAATAATTTTCCTAGTGGAGCTGGTACCAAGATAAATGACAGCCTCCAGTGCTTGTCAGCTCTGTGGGCTCATTCCTCTGGAGTGCAGCTGGAACGGCCACACCAGGAGGTAGATTATTGCCAATAGTCTCTGCTGTGCATCTGCTTTTTTTGTTGTTGTTGCTTTTTTTTCCCTCCAAGTTAGGTCAGTGGCTGCCTTTTTGTCTCCTTCCTTCACTGTTTCTCATTTGTGCATTGTAGGGATACATATCGAATGAATTGAGGAAAACCAAGGAAGAAAATTGGTAATCCTGGCTAATATCCCCAGAGTTATCACCAACAGGTTAGACGACTTCTGTGTAAGGAGATTTTAGGGAGTTATTGTTAGCTGGTTGCTATTACATATGCTTTTTTTTTTTAAGATGGATTAAAATAAATATGAAGATTGACATTCACTGTTTTTATTTTGGGGAAGACTCAGTGATCCAGCTTCTTAAGAGCAGAAAATGAGTTTGGTTCGAGGGTAGAAAGCCTTTTGTTGCAAGCTTTCTGTGAGCGGGTCAGTAATACCACCCATAGGCTAAACCAAAAGCATTGTGCTTCTTGCTTAATAATTAAGTGAGCTCCTCATTTCAGTGACAGTGTCTAACACAGGCTGAATCCAGCGAGCCCACCAGCTGTGTACTCGCTCGCAGAAAGTTACTGCTATGATGTTGTACTGAATTTCTCCCAGTCATCCCAGTCTTATTAATGCCTCAGTGTGGCATAAAGCTTCATTCATTATTCATAATAATCCAGTCAGAGGGCACTCTGAGACCTGATAAATTCTCACCTAAATGACAACAGCTGACAGGGCCTAGGGTTTTATAGCCTTTCTCTTGCCATAGCAAGGTGCTGTGGGCAAAGGTCCAGAATGATCCTCTACTAATGACCACTGTGATATATGAGCAGCTGCTGATTTTCTGACATGAAGTCTACTCTGCTGAGCATCCAACCCACCAGCCGTGTGCAGTGGATAAATATCTGACAGGCAGTATACTTCAAGAACAGATCACGAAAAAAATCTGTCTCAGGTGGGAGAGAATAAAAGGGTTAATCCTGTGCTGGAGCACTGCAACATCAACAACAACAAAAATATCCTGGGGGCAAAAAAAAAAAAAAATAACCAGAAGTCTGTAAATTCTGGCTGTGCTGATGTGGAAATGAGAATACGATTCCTACTTCTGAAAACTCTTCCTTTCTGGCCCCCAGAGGGTTGAATAATCATGACTTTAGAAGCCTGTAAATTGCTTTATAAAAATCAATAATCATCTGCTGAAGGATATTAATTGCACTTTTTCACAAAGGGAAAAAGCTTCATAATATTTTATTGGTTTTTAATGGGCTCTTTGATACCACAGGAGGTAAGTGAAAAGCCTCTTTCTTTTGTTCAGGCACAGATCTAGCTTTTCAAAGGAACGTATGTACCTATTTGAGTTTTAACTTCTCCCTTGTGTTGTGGGTTCAAATTAAAAGCAGGTGGAGTCCTTTTATTTAGTCCTTCTGTTTTACTTTCAATGTGAATAATTCTCTGTTATATCATCTTTTCTAAGTTATATTGATAAATGTATGACTTCTCCCGTGTTTCGTTGCCATGCAAATTGAGAAGTTAACTCTGGAAGTTTGACCTTATTGACATATAGCAGAAAAAATCAAGCTCCAAGTGCTTTGAAAAGATTCAGGACTGACCAGGCCAGGTCTTCTTTTGCTTGTTAAAATAAGTATAGTGAGTACTCATTTTTCACTGTGCCTCATCTTTGCTTTCGAATAATGAGCCTTTGAGGCTGTTTAATGGTGTCATTATTGCATTTTCCACATCCAAAGTGTTGGGTCTCTAGGCCAGGAGGACAATTGGTTGTTCTGCATAAGAGCTTTGCTCAGTATGAATTTCTGTCCACTCCATTTAGCACCACTCAAGTGGCAAAAACAGACTGCTCTGGCCTGAAACCATAGAGAGCTGGAGGTGAAAAGGTGGTCTTTGCGTGGCTGAAGTTCAAGGCTGGAAATGTGTATTTTTTCAGTGGCGTGTTTTGATTCTGCTCTCTCCAGGATTTATATTATAGTAACATGAGAACCACAAGGCCAATGAGAATGTTTTCACCTCTTCCCTCCTTGTGGCACCTTCTTGTTAGTTAATGGAGACATGGACTGTTCCTGGTTCCCAGACTGGACCAGTAGGTGGGATGCCACCAGGCAGAAGTCAGGTTAGAGGAGATGGTCAAGTCTGGCGCTGATTCTTAAGCTCACGTTATGTTGTGAACTCAGAACTTCTGTGCATTGTGGCTGTTGGAATACTTCAGGGCTCAGCCATTGACAGCTACATTCAACACTTTCTTTTCATCATTCTCATCACTTTTGGGGCCAGACTTTCAGGGCCAAAAGCCATAGAATTTTACCATCTACTGGAATTATAGGAAAGCTTTATTTTCCTCTCTGAAGTAATTCTGGAAACCTTACTTGGCCTTGTTTGGAGAACAAGTATTTCTACTGTTTCTATAAAAAGTGACACAGACTATTTACATATGAGGTGTGCCTGAACTATAAGAAACTTCAACATATTCCAGACAAGTTTAGGCTTTGTTATGGGCAAACACATTCCTGGAATCTCCCATGGTTGCCAGAGCAACTTGCCGCTGTAACCAAAACATTTGTCACTCTTGCTGGGTTCTTCTGTTGGCCTCCTCAGACTCTTCTTCCTTCTTTCCTTTATTTTCCAGAGGGAATAAACAAAATATGACCTTTACTTAGGGTGACCCACACCAGTCAGAATACTGACTTGTTGAAGGCAGCCTCACCTGCAATTTGTCAGGCCAAGCTCTGGGGTTTTGTAGTCGTCCTCTGTTGTCTTCACTGATGTCTTCATTCCTTCTCGTCGTTGCTGCTCTGCTGGATGAACACAGTAGGTCAATGAGTTCTTTGCTTGAGTGAAGGGATGGGAAAATGTTCTGATGGGTGTGGTAGATCAAGGAACATGTTTTCTTGTTATTTTTTCTTGTTGAGGTAGAATAGAAAGGTATGTCATTAATCCTCATGGACTCAAAGAGTTACCTGTATCCTTTTTTTGAATGTGCAGTCAAATCACCTCTAATGTGGTGTTGTCTCACTCAAGTGTCCATCACTGAGTGTCTTCTAAATTGCTGACAACCCTGCTTCTTGCCTGGGGATTTATTATTACAATTTTTCAAATGCTTTTCTATCTAAGTGTGAAAATGATGGTTTTCTTTGTGGTTTCGTGGCTTAGTTAGGTTTTCTTTTTTCTTTTTTTTTTCTCCCAGTACAACATACATGCTCAATTTCATCTGCTTGAAGGACCTGGAAGCTACTTTTGTTTAGTTGACTCAAAGTTTCTCACTCCCATAAGCAAGGGCCTACATATGGTCTAAAAATACTCCAAAACCAAACTAAAATGCATTGCAAAAATAACTTTATTAGAACATAGAGCTGTGTCTGTGAATTCATTAATTGTAGTGTATGCTTTTCAAAACCAAACTCTATATTTAAATGTGAACATTCATAGAAGCATGGAATGATTTTTGTTGGAAGGGATCTCAAAGATCATCTGATTCCAGTCCCCCTGCCATGGGCAGGGACACCTTGCACCTTCCACTAGACAAGGTTGCTCAAATCCCCATCCAGCCTGGCCCTGCTTCATTCAGTTTCCTATCATTAAAACCTTTGTCCACAGATTTCAAGTTTTCCTATGAAGTAATTTAATAAAAAGTAATGAAGAAGAGCAAAAGAGGAGAGGAAACTACACCCATCAAAGGTGTACTCAGAGGGAGAAGACAGTTTCATCCTTAGCGCTCCCTTCGGGATGAAGGTTTTGGTCCCATCCTTCAGGCATCATGTACACCATGGAGCAGGAAATAAAGTACTTGATTTCTCTTGTTCCCTGACTTATGGTAGGAGTCCTGCAGAGATTTAATGGTAAATATTTAACAAGGGGAACTCCCCTTTTCTTTTATGGTCTCATATTTTGTAAACTGATTAATGTAATAAGGAAACAACAATTCCCTTTGGTTAAAGCCCTCGGTTCCTCACAATTGGGAGTTCTGTTCCTCAACCATTTCCATTGCAGGGCTCTCCCAGTAGTTTGGTTCGCCTCAAGTGGAAAACAAACCATTTATTTGACAGGAAGGAAATCTCACAACTGGTCTTCTCACAATTAAAGGGACAAAAAGGGCTATTTTAACAACCTGTAGACAGTATTTTTAATTTTGGCCAGTAGAACTCCCACAAGACTACTCAGCCATCTAACATGGTTCTGTAATGTGCCCATGGAATGAACTCAGTCCCACAGTGATTACCACCTTGACTTGTGGGATTAAACCCAAGGAAATATTTTACCTCATAGCACTGTATTACTACTAATTTTTGGTCAAACATTTGAGTGGTTGCCATACCATCAGAGAAATCAAATGTTTCTGGGGTGTCCCCGGGTATTCCTTTCTGTCTGTGGACTCTCCATGTGGATTTTTGTGTATGTGTTCTCTAGGAGGCTCTGCTGTTGCCATCCCAAGCACACAGTGCCAGGAAAGGTATTGTTTCCGTTGTGCCCCCTTTCCCATCTTGGCAGTTAGGTGCTGTAGCTAGTTAAGAGGCCAGAGAAATTCCTGGCACTTAGAGACTGCCTCCTGCCATTTAAATGAGCACCTGTGTGGGGTTTTTTGTTTTCTGGGAAGCCATTGCACAACCTCCATGCACAAGCTCTGCAGAAGCTGAGTGTTTTAAGTATCTGACAGACATGATGTTGCTTCCAGCTCAGAGTGGTGTGCAAGAACCAGCCTGTACCCTTGGCCTGAGTGGATGCATGGCTCCTGGGAAACAGATCACACCAGACTGAGCTGAATCTGCAACACACATCAACAAACTGGTCACAGACAGGTTAAAGCCTTGCTTACATAAGGGTCACAATATACTTACCAAATACCTTTGTCTTCTCTACTGTACGGAAGAAAATGCAGAACAAAAACTGAATTCCAAACTGAAATCTGGTCAATCTGAGTGGGTGCATCCCTGGCTCTTGGCCGTTACCAGAGGAGGGATTGCTTGAAATGAGGCTCTCCAGTGTCACAGAGTGTGCCAGAGCAATCTGGGCAGTTGGATACACCAGTGTCTCATGTTGGTGCTCTCGGGAGGGAGTTGCTTTTTCTTGTTTCCTGTAGTACTGTGCAGTGCTGTGAGTGCCGAGCTGTGCTTTTTGTGCTGTGGGTGAATGGGGACTTTTCATTTAGAATTCAAGATTCTGGGAGATAAAAAGGCAAGTATTTTTTGACAGTTCTGTGGTTTGTCTCTAGGCACATTGGGTGCTTATTTTCATTCCAGTACATCAAGGCAACTCTCTGAGCTACAATCCAAACAGAAATTCCTCCAACAACAAACCACTAATATCAGATGTAGTTCCAGTTGTTCACACTTTCTTGTGCTCTGTCTTTCCATGAGATCTCACGTCCCCAACCCACTGCCTTGGGCTAATAGTTTGTAACAAAGCTCAATCTCTAAAATGTCCTATATAAATGGAGAAGGGAAGATCATAAAAGAGAAAGATGAAAACATTTACCACTCCAGCTCCCACACTCGGAGTCTCTCTTGAGTTTTCTGATTCATCAGCCAGTTAGGAGGGCACGCAGTCACCCATGCTGCCTGGCTGTTGTTGCTCTCTCCAATGCTACAGGGTACCATTCATCACAGACTGCTGGCTGAAGGATACAGTGTCAATGCTGGCAATTGATCCAAGAAAACCTGCACATGTTATTGTGCCTCACTAAGGGACCTCTTCTTTTCTGCTTTTCCTTGTAACTGAAAAAAATTAACCCATTAGGTATTTTTGTTCAGACTGGAACAGGGAAAATAATATCTGCAGGGGGAAGAAACATTGTGTGTTCATCCCATCCCTATGTCCTAATCTTTATTTAAGGCTGTAAATTAGGGGAAGAAAAAAAAAAGAATATTTGCTGTCTTCTAGCATGTCTGATTTAGAATAAAGGAGATCTGCAGGGATTATCAGCTTATAACAGTATATATATTCATATGATAAAACTGAATTACCCAGAAGACAAAAGAAGCACTTGAGATACAGCATTGATCTTTTGTACCACCATGTGCATTCATGTGTTACACCTTGGGGCAAATCCCAGGCAAGTTCTGGGGAAGGGGGTGGCATTGAGGTGGGAAATCTGGCTTTTCCTACATCAGCAATCCTAAATGTAATTGTTGTTCACAGTAACACACTGTGCAGTACCCACTCATCCAGACCCATGGGGATGTTCCTGAAGTAAGGTACTATTAAACAAGGGCTCATGCTTGGACTTTGTGTTTGGAAGCCTGGAAGTGAGAACAGAAAGATTTGTTGGTAATTCAGACTCCCTTGGAGGAAGTCCATTTCCTCCCAGGAAACACAGAAGCAGACAGTCCATAGGGCACCAATTTAAGTCATCCCAAATTAATCATATCAATGCACACTTTGGTGTCCACTGGCTAAGGTGTGTGCTTGCTTCCAAGTAATTTGCTGAATCAGGACTGTAGGCAGTGTCCTGCCTCTGGTCCCATGAGGTACAACACCAAAGCAGGAAGTCAGGCAATTTTGAGGGGTTTTCTTTATAGCAAGCATTAAATTTTATAGTGGTTTTCATTGAAAAATCTCAGCAAGCTAAGCTACAGTGATTAATTAAATTTTACAGCTACCCTGTGCACTAAGTAAACACTGCATTATTATTTTTTGCTTTAATAAAGAGCAAATGTGGGATGCGGAAAGAAAAGGATTTAGAAGTGTATCCAATCAGCTGGGGTGGCTCCTTCTCTCATTTGTAATCTCCCCTCTGACGCCTGGTAGGATCAGCGTTGCTTTTTTTTGGTAACTAGAGTCAGATGGACAGTTTCATCCTCAGCGTGTTGAAGATCAGAGGTAAACTCCTGGACAGCAACCAGGACAGATATAAATCTAACCCAAAGGAGAGCCAAGTCCCCTTTTAAATGTACTTAGGCTTTTTTTTTTTAGTCCTTTTCTCCCTAAAATAAGTAGATTTTGGAGCTCATTGTAATCAGCATGACTATTTAGCCCGAAGGATACAAGTCTGAGTAGCAGATGTTGGGGGAGCCTTTGTGCCTTGCTGGACATAGGCAGTACCTCAATATAAGCTCTTCTTTTTAGCTCTCAAAAGAGCAGGGATACCCCTTCCTGCCTGCCTGTGTTTGGGGCATGAGAAAGTGTGTTGGAGGAAGGGCCGACATGTGGAGTCTTTTATCTCAGCAGATTCTCTGTGTAGAAGTCCTTGAATAGAAGACACTCTTCCCACCTCAGAGAGAACACAGGGGCTTTGGAAAAATACCACCAAAACCAAACAAAGAAAAAAGCAACAAAAGAGGGATATTGAACATGTCAGAAATAAAATCAATGTTTTCTCCATTGCCTCTTGGTAGTAAGACAGGCACACAACAGAAAACTCTCCTAGCTCAGGGAACAGTTCCTGTACTTTGTGCTATTTTGAAGGAATCGTTAGGGAAACACCAAATATTCCAAATGAGCATCATGACTCTGGAATGGGTGGGTATCTAGTGGTGGGATTTGGAAAGAGTCTGAGCACAATAATGGAAGGAAAGCTTCACTAAGGGCTCTTAAATAGAAGGAAACAAAGGCCACTTGCAGACTTTCTCTGCTGCCTGTGCAGCAAAGTGTCACTGCTCATGCTGTTGGTGGGACACTTGTCTTTGCAGAAGGCATTTACCTCTGTCAGCCAAAGGAAACCTCTCCAGGCAGAGCTGCCTGAAGTGTGTTGCAGCTGGAAGCTGTTCTTGGCATTATTTACATTCAGCTCATTGAAGCAGCACACCTGTCACTGGAGGTAGTTTGTGTGGAACTCTATCATATGTGTTCATAGCTGGGCCAGCCTGGCCTCTCCAAGACCGCTCCTTTCTTCCCCTGTGCCTCCACAGGGGTGTTTTTTGCACAGTTTGCTGGACTTCGATGTACTTCCATAAAGCCTCATGTGCCATGCCAGAGAAGGACATGGAAAGATGCAAAGGGATTTCATAAAGCATCAGAAAGGTAAGTCCTTTATTGCAGTTGAATGCAGCTTTGTCAGGGTGTGGAAAAGTTTTTGTTCTGAATCTTGTTAACTCGTGGTTGCAGGTTAACTGGGCAAATGGAAATGTATCATTACGGTTCAGACACAGCCAGAGCTGCAGCCTTCCTTCCAGCAAGCTAAGGCCAGAGGAAAGGAGAATGACTGAATGAGAGGTTGGGAGGAAAAACTGCAGGGTAGCAAGGAGTAAAGATCTGGAGTTGGATGCCAGTTTCCATGGGATGCAACTGTGCACGGGGGCCGGGTTCTGATTTTTCCACAATATAAACAAGGGGTTGATGGGGTCATGGATACAGGGACAATCATCTCCTAGATGGCAAAGGACCAAATGATACTGAATGTGGGAGGAGTTGGCAGCACCGTAGTGGAATTACAGGTCTCATTTGTCAGGGCTCTGTAGGTGAACTGCTGGAGTTCAGAGTGACTGTGGAAAAGCAGACTCTGAAACGTGGCAGAGAGAGTGCTGGAAAATGCAAAGCCCAGCCATCAGGTTTGACTAGCAAGAGTGGTTTTTTGGGAGAGCAGGAAATTTTTCAAATGGGAAATTGCCTCTGAGGTCATTCTGGCTATGCTTTAGTATCTTGGATTTACTCAACCGAAATGTTATTTCCCATTTTATTTGGTTATGCTCTTATTCATTTGCTGTCTTAATAACAGTGTTTGAGGCTGAGTTTTACTGAGATGCAGCCCCAAGATGGCTGGTACTTAGGCCCAGATGAAGTGAGTGAGTCCTTTGCATTTTCAGTAGGAAACTTGAGAGACTTAATTATTTAGACATGGAAAACATCAGAGAAATTCATGTTAAGTGTTGTTAATGGAGTGAAAGCTGGTTCTTAAAGTACTCTCTCCTGATCGCCTTCTGTGCTAGCACTGCTTTGCTGATGTGACTGCCCAGAAACCTCTCACTCGTTACAGGCACTGCAGGGCTGAACCTGGAGAGATGTGTTTGCCATCACAAGGCTGTGTGACCTCCCTGATTTTTGGATCCAGGTTTCCTACGCAGCTTTGGGAATGCCACGCCAAATCCTTTTTCTTGTTCTGAATCGGCTTTGGCTGCTCAGAGCCTGGTACGTGGTACCATCTGCCTGGCTTATTGAATGTGTGAGGGTGTATAGCTGCTCTGGGAAAAAGGGACATATGGAAAATGATAGTTGGTGAATCCCAGGAAAGAAAAGTCACGGGAAACCACCTAATTACCAAGGCTTAATAGCCAGTGAATCGACAGTAAGGAGCTTGGTCCTGAGGTCCTGTGGCATAAATGCGTGATTACATTAACGCCCCACTGCTACTGGGATACTTTTGTGTTTACAGGCCTTTCTCCCTTATTGCTAGAGGCCTTCAAATCCCAGATAGTCAAAATCTCTATTCAGTGCTGCCTGCTGGGCGTTTAACAAGGGTCCTTGTAACGGGACTCAGTACAAGTACAAACATGAATGAAGAGTGCAGGGGCCACCACAGCACCACAGGCTGCAAGGTAGCCAAATGGAGGCAGCCGCAGAAAAGCAGGATAAAGTAGACAATGACCCTCAGCGCCTCAAGGCATTGCTTCAAAAGGTGTCAACACCAATTAAATTGTAAAGGCTCTGTCAGCTTCTGAAAAGTTATCTAGGCAGGGACAGAAAGTACAGAATCAAAGGGGCTGCAATGAGGTTTTGTGTGTCTGGCAGCAGAGCGGGCGTACACATGCTCCTGGCAGTGTGGGATCCGGCTGGGAGCCTCCCAAAGGCAGAGCCATGCTTGGGGTGGAAGAGAGGCAAGAGAGCCAGTGTGGGGTCTCCTGTGCCACTGGTTTTTATCAACAGCGGGGGGAGTGTTTAGTAACATGGACCAAGGTTGGTTAAAGAAAAAGCTGAACATTTCTCCCCTGTCTCAGTCAGGGGTTAATACATTTGAAAACTGGATGCAGTGTCTTCCCCAATAAATTTGCTTTCTATGTGCTCCAAGCATTTTTAATTTGCTTGTAATTAATAGCAACTCTCAAATTTATTTTATGCTTATTTATTTTATTCATTGCTGTATAAAATTGCTCATTAGAAAAGGGAGTGGTGCTTTAGCAGCTAATTTCTTTTTGTGGTTAGATATGTATAACTCCTAAATTCTCATGCTGCCTTTCCTCTTTACTCATGGGACAGTGACAGAGTCTCATCCTATTCTTTAAATAAAATGGTTGGAGGTGCAGGGTGGAGGTACACGTCGGCATTACTCTGTGCCTTATTGATGAGGCTGTAGTGATGCACACAGATGTGTACTGTGGTCTTTACAGTGTGACAGCCTAGCTGTGGAGTCTGAGGCACAATGAAAGGGGGTAATGTCTCAGTTTGGTGTTCATATGTGGTTAAGGGGGAAGAAATCTGTATCTTCTCTGTGTAGAGCCGAAATTTCCATGCAAGAAGGTGAAATGCTTTTATGTATTAACTAGTTTAAATGGTTTGTGCTAGAAGAAAGCTTCTAACTATGATATTTATTCTTGTCTGTTGCTCAATAAGAAAACTGCAAAAAGCTGTTTATGCTCTCTTTAAAACCCAATTTAAAATGTGAATTAAAACAAGGAATTAAAATTGTTGTTTTTAGTCCTAGAGTTTGCTCACGAAGCATTGTTACTGCAATTCAAATGGCCGAGTGATGTTGATATTAACTCATCTTTGTAGGTTTACACAGCAAATCAAAGAGATCGTTCATATTTTTTGTACAGTGACTCCTAAACACATTATTTTGCCAAATCCCCCTTGGTATTGTAACAAATTGTTTAATGAAAAAATTGATTTGGGAGAAGGAATCTGAATTGAAAGGTTTGGGAATACGGTTTACATGAAAAGATATAGAACTAAGGGCTTGTTGCTGCATTATTTTAAAGCCTTTTCCAGAAAAGTATGAGATTTTATGACAATAAT
This sequence comes from Origma solitaria, assembly GCA_013397895.1. Taxonomy (NCBI): domain Eukaryota; kingdom Metazoa; phylum Chordata; class Aves; order Passeriformes; family Acanthizidae; genus Origma; species Origma solitaria. Next base: position 519,624 of record VZRL01001470.1, read on the forward strand.
ATAAAAGCAACAGTCAAATTTGCTGGAATACATTCATCTATTTACAGACAATTTTTTTCTCTGACTAGAAGTTTGGATGGTGTTTGTTTTTCAGTATCTGATTATTATCATGTCTTTGGAATTCATCATTTTTAAATGTCCCGATGCCTGAGAAATCAAAAGGGCTCTTTCTGACGAAATTGAAGGATGTGTCAGAAATATTTTGAGTCTCTTTTTTTTGGGTAGCAGCTCAATTTAGCAAACATAGTCCTCTGAGAGTGGAGCAGAAGTACTTTGGGGGTGGGTGGGAAGTCAGGCTGTATGGGGCAGTGTTAGGCAAATGGCAGAGGAAGGATGCTGGGGATCCCTTTCTCTGGCCTTGCCAAGAGCAGACACTTCCTGGTGTCTGAGAGGAGAGCAGGCATATTTGTACCAGCCATGAGGACAAGTTGTTGAGTGTTTTGGGTAGTCAGCCATGCCCCATGGCTGTCCCAGCTGTGCCAGTGGTGAGCAGCAGCTGGCTGGCCCGGCAGAGCAGCCGGGTGCTTTGGCACAAATACCCAGCTGATCTCCAAAACCCAGCTGAAATGGAACAGCCCCGACCGGGGGAAGAGCCTGTGTCTTATGGAAGAGCTGGCAGAGGAAGCTAGCCTTGGCAGCAAATTTCTCACTGTGCATGAGGATTTCCAGGCTTTGCACAGGAGTCAGGATGAGCTTTTGGGACTGACCCCACAGTGCACCTGAGGCAGCACCCAGTGCTGTAAGCACTTGAAATGCTGAGAGCAGGAGTCGTGAGTACACACTGTGTGCAGACAGCAAGGAGGCTGGGAAGGAAACAGGAGCATGCTTGGACAGGTGCTGATTAGTATTTCTCCACAAATGATGATGAAAGATTGTGGCTGTGCTTTGTGTTGGGAACGAAGAGAGGGAACATGGCAGAGCTGCCATGTCTGCAGTCAGCACAGGTGCTGCTGGCGAGCTGCTCCCCACAGTGGTAACTCACAGGGAAGGGGGATCATCACCCCAGTTATAGCTCAGTACCAATTTCATCCTGCCCATTTGTCAGCCGTTTCTAGGTAGCTGCCAGGTGGGAGTGGAGAAGTGGGATTATTTCCCCCCCACCCCCTTAAAACGGTGTATTGCCAATTTTCGTCCTTCTGTGCAGATGGGAAGAACACATCCCGGTGCTGCTCGCCTGCTGGCTCCAAGGAAGCGTGGCCGGGAGCACGGCTGTGCTCCTGTCAGCCTCTGTGTCCAGGAGACGGCATGGATGCTGCGCCTCATCTCCAAACTCTCTGTAAACAACTTGTAGCAGGCTTCTCCAGTTTACAAGAGAAAGGGATCAGTGTGCATAAGGCCACCAGATTATGGCAGGAGAGTAAAAATTAGTAAGGTTTTGCTGTGGTTTGGGGCAGAGTTCCTCAATCTAATGCTGGTTTGCTTTGTACTGATTAATTTTTCATGTGGAACAAAAGAGCTGAGAAAGAAGATATCATTTCCATATAGTGTTTTGCTCTATAAAGCAAAAGCATTGGAGAATGGTGAGCGCATCAATTTTGTTGGTAAATAACAACGTGATCAGCATTGCAATTTTTGCCCTTCTGTAGACATCAGAAGAAATTGTGCAAAGAGATCATGATTTTACTGCAAAGATAAAATAATGCTGCTTCTTTAAAGAACTGTCACAGTGCAGCCATTTCTGGCGATTTAGCGAAATTCCTCCATCTCTCCTGGCCAGCGAGAGGAGAAGCAGGACCGTGCTGTCCGGTGGGCGGGGAGGGAGGGACTCCTGGGTGTCCGAGGGCTGCTCCACTGCCTTGCCTTTGTGCAGCCACACAGCACAGAGCAGGTTTTACATGGCTGAATGCATTGTAAACTCTGTCACTTCAGGGTATCGCCCACTTAAACAACATCCTCATCATTTTTCTTAGGAAATGATCTGAGACAAAATATTGAATTATTTAGAGTACCGCTGGGAGAGAGAATTGATTCCTTGCTGTATCAGAGAGAAATAGCTGCTCTTTTGAGGCTTGATCCAAAGCCTGGAGAAGTCAATGAGAATCTTTCCATTGATTTCAATAGGCTTTAGATCATGCTCTTATTCACTCATCAACTATTTCTCTTTAGTTCGAACAAAACAATGCAGCCTTTCATTGCAAGATACTTTGTTTGCTGTACCTAAAGGAAATACATTCTGTCCCGTTCTGCTGAATATAAAAATCACTTATGGCCTGCTGAAATAAGTAAGTAGCAAACAGCTTTCTAACATTGCTGAAACTTAAATTTATCCCCTCTGCATTTGGAATTTTCGTAACATGTGCACAGCTACCTGCATATGTACATTTTAAACTCAATATGCAATTTTGTGATCTTGTCATAACATTTTCTTTCTTTTCAATTAATTCCTCTTGTTTGGAATAAAAAGATGCATCCTACTTTTTATCTTTCTAGGCTTTCAGATGTGTTTCAGCCTCTTTTCTGCCAAAGGAAAAACTAGAGTAAGCTTTCATTAGTTTCCAATTACTATCCTATTCCTGGGAAAGTCAAAATGCAGCATCTCCGTTGGACAGCACCAAAATTTTCCATTTTGACACCGAGTCTGAAAGGAATAGCCAAGCTGGGCAGGCTTCTGCAGCTGCCAGAAGCTTTTCCAGCAGCCTTTTTTGAAAAAGAGATGCAAAAGTTAGTTTCTTGAATGTCTGACTTACACCTTCTCTTTTCTTGTGCCATGCATATTTAACCAAAATTTAGCCCCATGCAAACAACACCATTCCTATGTGTGCTTCCACAAGGGAGCGTGAGAGCAGATCCATAGTCCAACCTCAGTTTGCTGTCTGCATGAAATGACTCGAAAATGGACCTGACACAAAATACAATAGGAAAATAAATAGCAGTGAGCGCCACACTCAACTTTTGACCTCTTAGGCTGGGCTGGAGTCAGGAGCAGGGTAGATTCCTTGTTGACCAAGGGCAGCGTTCCTGTTTCTGAGTGCAGGCTGCAGAACACACCTGAGGGCTCTTCTGAGGTTGATGGAAATGCATCGTAGGGTGCAATTAAGGAAAGGTGACAGCTCTGCTTTGTGGCTCAGCCTGCAGGGATGGCTGAGGGCTTCTGCCAGTGTCCAGCTTGTGCACCTCCAGGGCAAGCCCGAACCCTGGGGAGGGAGCCAGAGCCCCAGCCAGTCTGGGCTCTGCTGCGAGGAACACAACTTACAGAATTACATTCTATCCTTCAGGAAAGCAATTTTTTCCCTTTAATAATTTAATGTTTTCAGTATGTTTTGCATCTTATCTTGAAGGAAGTATTTTCAGCTATATAATTATTCTCTTATCCAGAGGGACTCCTAAACAGCAGATTTTTAGTACTCCCAACAATGTTATTCAGAAAATGGGTCGTATCAAATTGTAAATATTTCAAAGTGTAAAGAAATCATGAAAGCAAGATGAGATTATCGCAGCACGGACAGAGACAGTGCATTAAAGCACCACCTGTGAAGACTCCTGCTTTTGGGAGCTATCTCCACAGTCAAAGGATGGTGAAGAATTATGGACCCTTTAAAGAAAAAAATGAAAATATTTTTGATATTGCCCTATGATGCTTACCTACAGATTAATGGGAAGACTGGACAGGGTTGAGGTTATTTTTGTTTTTAAGATGTGTGTAGCAAAAGTTGAAAGAAGAGAAGCAGAGTGTGGTTTCAGAAAAATGCCAGTCAGTTTTCATTGCCAGAGGATTTCTGTGAGGGAAGAGAAGAAATAATAGCTCATATAAAATTCTGAAGTTTTATAAATATTTACTAATACCAAAATATCCCTCAGAATCAATCATAGAATTGGTAACAGAAGCACATTTAAGTCTTGGTACAGTTTCTACTGAAGCTAATCTGATTGCTTGCACTGATTTTTTGGGAAAGGATGAGAGAGATGGAGATATTGTCAAAGATTTTGCCAAATATTTTTCAAAAGAAGCCAAGATATTCCACCTAGAAGTCCTTCCAGCTTGGCAGTCACAGGGTAAGGCATGGAGATTGTAATATCAAGAGATGTTGCTGAAAAATTCTCATAGCCATTTTGGGGGGATTTTATCGGCTGCCTTTGTCAGTGAACTTCATCCCTCAGCTGAGAGTTAGCAGAGAGCTTGTTTCGTATTTCGAAATATCTGATGCTGCACAGACTAGATTATAGCCTACTCGTACAATATAGACATGCTGATAGCTTTACCAAGATGAAGGGAAAGAAATGAATCCTCTTTGGATAGGATAGTTAATCTTTGAAACCCTAAACTTGCCAGGATGTGATTATTCAGGCAAGTAAAGCAAGAAGGATATAAACTGTTATATAGCACAGTAATATTATAGAAGGTTTAATTTTCAATGTGTTTAATTAAACTGTGAACCAAACACATTTAGTTTTAAAAAAAATCTTTAACATTTCAGATGATGGCAATTTCTGTTACCTCTTTAAATCTGGAACTTACTGACAGGAATCTTTGTGATTTTTGTAGTTGCTCAAATCTACTTTGTCTTTAAGTAGGCGATCGTTTAGCAGATAAGAGAGAGTTTCTTTCCAAGAGCAATGACGGGAGCAGTTGTGGCAAGAGAGAGTGGTGGATTTATTTTCCTACCCCATCCCTGCATAAGTCGTCTCTTTCCCCTTGCTGCTCCCCTTGCGCTACAGTGGAGATTAAGGAAAGCAGAACAGCTTTCAAAATAAGCTGACAAACCTGGTCTCCAAAGCAGGCTGCCTTTATTCTGAGAGTTATTTTCTTAGAGACCAATTAATGGTCTTTTATTAAAAATTTTCTGTTGATGCTGGTGACTAAAGTTTGCAGTATTTGAATGAATGAACCATTCTACATGGATACACTAGCAGACTGAATTTGGAGCAAAATAGCTTTACTATAAAATTGGATTTATTATTTCCTTGAAATATCAGAGTAATAAGAATATTACAAGACCCAAAAATTTGGAGATGTGGCTGAGTGTGTGGATAAGCAGCAAGGAGTCAAACTGAATTTCCTGGGAGTCACCAGGGCTGGCTGCGCTTGAGCCAGCCTGGTGCTACGGCTCTGCTGAGATCTCTCTGGATAAGAATTCGCAGGCTGGGTAGTGCCTGAGTCTCTTAGCAGCACAGAGCAAGTTCTCTGATTCGTTTGCTTTTAAAATTTCTCCTTCAAAAAGAAAAAGTTCAGAGTATTCAGTAGAGTTAAAAATCTGTCAGTGATTGATATTTTTGTGAATACAGAAAGAAATTAAAGATAATGTTAGACTCAGAGATGTCTCATCATTTTTTTTTCTTTATTTGACTGTAATATAAACTTCAGTAAAATTGTGATTAGTCCAGGCTGTTTGCATATCTTGACAGCTATAGAAAGACACTTTGTTATCCATTTGTAAGCTTAAAACATTAAATAAATGAGCTGAAAATGGGGTATTTATTTTACTAGTGCCTCCTATACATTTATACATGGTAAATTGGAAAAGTATCTGGGTTTTTTTACTTGTGTTTTTAGGAAAGTGTTCCTCCCAGGACTTGTAGAAATTAACATTTTGGTTAACGTTTCAATTTTAAATTGAAATAGTACTAGGCAATTTGACAGAAATTTTGATAGGGATGCAATTACCTTTAGTTCTTTCCTTCCTGTATTGAGTTAAATTTTGCTCTCATTAACATTAAAGATGTAAATACCTCTATATGAAAGCAAACCATATTGATTTGGGGGTTTTGGTGGTTTTATTTTTTTTTTGTATATAGGAAAGAAATTATGCGGGAAGATTTAAAAGCCCCTTGTTGAATAGATGCTTCACAATTAACAGCTATGATTTTGCCTATGAACAATGGTTAGAATTCTGCATTGTGATTGCTGGTTATTAGACTAATTTTTGCTCAATCATCTGCTTCCTTTTATTATCTTATATGCAGTTATTTTCATTAGAATCTACAATTAATGAGTTTGCTGAGTTGAGATGACTTGGTCTTGGAAAATATTTCATATTTATTAATATTCATATATCCGTCCTCCTGTGTTTGGCAAGTTTAGCTTAAGAATGTTCCTTATTATTTGTTGATGAATAATATTCAGATTTGGTTGGGTCAACACTGCTGACTTAGACCCACTGCCGTTTTCAAAAATATGACTATGAATTTTTTGCTGCTGGAGTCCATTTCTGGAAGGAGACCTAGATCATTAGCGGACGGGAAATGGCATAGTTACGTTGAAAACAATTTTCACTAATTGATTATCTGCCTGATTCAATTTCCAGTCTTGGCTCCCACTAGGACCAGATGTAATATTATCTCTCAATATAACTCATAGTTAAGTTTTACTGAAACGATATCCCTATGAAATTTCTATTTGTGCAACAGACTTAGTATTTATCTATCTATCTTGTTAAAATCTAAAATAAATTGGGGCAATCCCATCCCACATTCAGGAAAGTGTCCTATTTTTGGTCTCCATGCCAACTCTCTGGAGAAGTGTCTACTATTTTGTACCATCATTATGAGTACATTCTCTTGTTACAGATAATAAACCTGCTCTCCTTTCTATCGCCCTAGTCTATTCATTTAAAAGTTGTTTCATTTTTACAACACTAATGTTATTCTCACCAGCTTGGCAACCCTGGGATAATAGCATAAATCACTGAATTATTATTTTTGTTTAAGGCATTTCTAATTTTTAATTAAAAAGAAAAGTCAGACTCTTGCTGATCACCTACAGGATTGTGACTCTCCATGGTTACCTGTCACTCAAAGAGATCTAGCTCTGAGGAATGCTAATTAGCACTGTTAAAGCACTGGTAATTGAACTGTGGAGACAGCCTGCAGAAGGAGGCTGTTTGCATTCAGCACTGCTTTGCCATTTAAATGGACGAGTACAATCATGAAGGTACGGTGGATAAAAGCGAAAAAAGCACTCAGGCTGTAATTTTTCATTTTGACTTCAAAGTTGTTTACCAAAGTGTTTCCTAGAAACGAGTGCCTGCACCAAAAAAGTGTCAGGCGTAGCGACATTGCTGACAACCTACGCCTAAAAAGTGCACGGTGCCCTTCATCTCCAGCTTTCCCTGGTGCCTGGAGCAGCCGCCTGCAGCAGTGGAGCTCGATATGCTGCCTGGGGTCACCCACACTGCTCCCCACTCAGTGCTGGGCTTCCTAGCAGAGGTTAAAAATTAAGGAAGTACCAAATTTAAAACAAGCCAGAGAAAAACCCTGAAGGAAGCTAATGTTTCCACTGTGGTTGATGACTTTTCCAGGTATTTATTTGACTCCCAGTGCTGTGATATCCACATGTCCTGGAATAAGGCACCTTCCATCATAGTTTTTACAAGGTATTTTAGAGGCTTGCTGAGGTGAGGCAGAATGGCTCTTGGCACAGTAAAAGTGAAACTCAAGGGCAGGCTGATTGTCAGATGGGCTTGATTTTTCTCTGAAGGTAAATACTCAGAATCTCCTGAATGGCTAATACGTTTTTTAAAAGTGAGGTAGCCATATCATGCTCATCTTTGTCATCTCTTTGCTTGTGTGATCTCTGTTTCTTTTTCCATTGTGCAGCTTAATGTCTCAAACTATTCCCCATGCCTTCAAAGACTCGTATGTTTCTTTAGTTTAGCAAATATGAACAACCTCATTCAAAAGTATGAAGCTGCACAGTGCAACACTTACATGAGTCATACTCATACACTTAGATGCTTTGGGAATAATGAATACTGATATTATTATGTGTCATTCAGCCAATAGAATCATAGAATATCCTGCATTGGAAGGGATCTACAAGGATCATCAGAGTCCAGCTCCTGGCCCTGCAGAAGACATCCCCAAGAATCACACCGTGTACCACAGAGCATCGTCCACAGGGATAAAGTTCATTTTTTTTCTATTTATCAGGTAAGTGTGTGCATGTTTTAGTACCTGCAAGATCATGAATTGGTCATTTGATTATGTGAAGTGAGTATTTTCAGTGTATGACAGTTGTACTTAATTGAGCTGTGAATATTTCTGAGAGATACTAAAGCATTTCAGGACACTTTTGTGTTAAAACACAATTATATGATAATGCAGAAAGTTCCCAGGTGTTATCCTCACTGGTGATTTAAACTTGAAATCCCTTTTCTCTTAAGTGGAAGACCCCATTTATTCTTGATAGATAAAACTGACTCCAAATCTCAGTGAGGCCAAGACTTCATGGAGACATTTCAGTCTGTGAAACTGTTAGATGGGTAGCATGCAAATGCTACCTTTATGTATCCCCACCTTTGTTTTTATTTATCCCAAACCATTCCTGTGTGAGATGTTCCCAGTGTTTTTAAATTTTGCTGCTTTGTGTAAAACAGTATGGATGCACGTTTTCCATGTCATGTGGAAAAAAAGGTTGATATTTTCATGTTCATGTGCTGGCAAATTCACCATGTTTTATTCTCACAGGTATTTCACAGGACGCACTATCTGTTTTAGCCTGCTAACCGTGGCCTGTGCCAGCTGGGTGGAGAAGGACACACATACCTTTTCACACGATTTACACTTTGCTATTCAAACATACCAGGGGAAAAATTCACATCCCAAGGTGTGCTCAGGAGTATAATGGCACATCACTGGCTTTTAATCTGAATCATCTCAGGCCATTGCCTTGGGAGCACTGGCTTTTTTCACTTATTTGCAGGTTGGGTTTGAGGGGGGTACCGTCTTCCTCTCGTTTGTGTCAAGCTGTTATCTGCTTAGCCTTCATGTTGCTTGGCACTTTCCGTCTCTGAAACACTTCTTCCATGCCAGGACCCCAGTGAAAGGTGGGCAGGGTGCAGTGTGTGTTCAATATAGGGCATTGTGCAGGGTCCAGACCCAAAGGGAAGGGCACAGGAGAGCTGAGCTCTTGAGGGGTCATTTTGCAGCATGGCATGGTTCCCCCACTGGTGATGCCAGGATGAGCATGCCCACTGTGGAACTCCCTGCTTAGAATGCCTCAGGGTGCTGTGGAGGGGCGGGGGTGGAGGCTTTGGTGCTTCTCACAGTGACTGGAGCCTCTGACAGCTGTGCCCACATCCCTTTGTGCTGGCAGGCACCTGAAAATAAGAAGGAAGATTGCCCCTAGATACTATCTGTTAGTTAAGCAAGCAAAGAAAGTCAGCCTCAGAAAAGGATGATCTGACTTAGCTACCCCAAAGAAAGCCTGAACTAATTTTGGTAGTCCAGGCATCCAGCCCTCAAATACATGACATTATCCATCCCCTAAATTTGAAAGCCTCCTGGTTAGAGCATAGGTTGGTGTCTATATAAAGCCTTTACTGGGAATAGGGAGCCATGGCTGACAGAGGAATGAGAGATGCTGTATCAGGGTCTCCAGAGGCATACAGTCTCCTGTGAGCCACTGCTTGGCTGGGAGGTGCTGCTGTTTCTGCAGCCCTTCATGGTCTGGAACAGTGGCACAGCGCAGCTCTTGTGTTGTGGTGATGCTGATAAATACACGGTGTGGGTTTTGAGACTAGACCAACACCAACCTATCAGCAAAAATACTTTAAGGCCATTTCAATCAGATAGTGACCTACTGTGTGTCCCAATCATTTAGCAGGGTGAGATAGTGTCCTGAGACCTACTTTTGGAGATCTGGGATGGCGGTCACCACATGCATCTCTGCAGCACTGCAGGTAAAATGCTATGATGAAACAAAGAACTTCTTCCTCTGTGGCTTGAAGGTAACAGTTTTACTCTTCCTCAGCTGTCTCTAGAGACTTACACTGGTTAGACTCGCACAAAGGACCTGAGTTTTGAGCTCAGATAGTTTCTAAATTTGCAAACAATTTGCAACTGTCAGCATCAGGTGCATCGAGCAGATGAGCCATTTCTGTGGGGAATGTGGTAATGTGGAATGCTGGAGCAATAGATATTTTGTTTATTTTAATCAGTGTTAAGAAGAAAAAGCATTTGAAATAGGAGAATTAGACAGTGACTATTAAATTGGCATTTTGCTTCTACTGACTTGCCAGAAAAAATACTGGTGCTACTAACAAACCCAAAGGCAAAAAGAACAGGTGACTTACCTGCTGTCAGTCAGCATGTGAAAACCAAAGATAAGACACTCGTTGTCTTAAACCCATGCCCAGTCCATTAGCTCAGGCTTCCTGACGTGTAGGCTGTTAACAGAGACCGGTAATAGGAGTAAGAAAAGAATCTGATGATACATTATTTGTATCTGCCTAGTCTTTTCCAGGGCAGAAAAGCCTTTTGCTTCTTAGAACTTGTCTGCAAAGGGATATTTGCTGTTATGATTCTGTCAGTGTAATAATTATATTGCATTCAAAGCAATTTAATCCGAACTGCAGATAAGTACTTCAGTACTAGGAGTTGTATCAGTGTGACTGTAGCAGGTTAGTGCCTGCTACAGCAGGATAATTGCCTCAGTAAATCTTCCCTGTGTTGACAGACCCTTAAACAAGCAGAGTATCCATTCCCCATAAGTGGCCATGTTTCAGGGCATTGACCTGCCCCCAGTGCCAATGACACTGATGGTTGGATTTTTGAGCAGTGGGATGTGCAGATACCCTTAAAGCAGCACGTGGCTGGATTTCACACCCGCCGTGTGGTGTATGATTGGGTGCCTTGTTTTGTGAACTGGGCCAAGCAAATGCACACAATGTGCTCCACAGGAAAAGCCAGTACAAAGGCACAGCTGGTTTTGCACCAACAGCGATTTTCCAGTACTTTTTATACCAGAGGAAAGGTTGCAGTGTGTCCATTTCATTTGATTGCACAGAGGATGCTGGAGGCTGGATCCCTTGCTCCTGTAAATAGGCATTGCTCCATTCTCTTTGGTGCCTTTTTGTTACACTGTCACCTGATAACATTTGGTTTACTTCTCTGGTAAAGAGCTATAAAAGCCTTCTGCTTTTGCAAGTGAACATTAAGTAACCATACCAATTAAAAAAACAGCTTAATATGAACATTAAGAAACCTTTCTCTGCTAATTGTAAACAAATCTGTGTTTACTTACTTGAGTATTTGTATTGTTTTTTGAAACAGTTTGAGATGAGCTGGGCTGAATGTCTGTGCAAGCACCCTTAGATGCTGTATGCATCAGTGGTGCCCAGGTACAGCCCAGGTGCCTGTGCCACATCCTGCCAGGCTCCAGAGAGCTGTGTGCCTCTGTGCTGGGGAGGTTACTGCCTGATGTGCCAGCCTGATGGGATTCATTATCCTTTTTATATGGAGTCTGCTCCAGCAGGCAGAAGGAAAGCACAGTATTTAGAGCTGCTGTGTCCCTCAAACTATTGCTTTTTGGGGCATTCATGTGATGGTATAAATGTTCCCTGGTGGATGATTGCTGGAGGCTGCTGGGCAGGTGGAGTTTATGGTGATGCACTGAGGGATGCAGCTGCAGCCAGAGTGCTGCTGCTCACCATTGACTGCTGTGCTGTGCTAGGAGAGGGACACCAGCCCCAGCCCCCTGGGCTTCTGTCCCCCAGGAGCTCCCCTACAGCCTTATTCCCTACCAAAGTCAGCAGATAGAAATGTGTGACTTCAGCAGGTGCTGCCCATGCACATCTGCTCAGTGCTAGAATATTTGCATTTTGCTCTTCTGTGCTATTAGAGCAGGTCTTGCCCCATCACCTTTAATACTGAAAAATTTAGCCACTTGATTTGAATATCACATTTCCTCTTCTGATTGTTAAGCCGTTCCTAAAATAGACTTGGAAACCAATTTGCAGTTTTGTCCCTGGAGCTCTTACACTGGTAGTGGGACAAAGGGCTTTGTGTCAAAGAGATACCTATCTCCAGCACCAGGCTCAAAGAAGAAATGATAATAAAACACTTTAAAGAATGCATTTCACAGTTTATCCTTGGTGTGAATTGCTTCTTACACTGTGAACTTTTCGGACTGTAGGGCTGCGAATTTTCCTTCAAGTCTGTCCTGGTTTCCAACCAATAAAGGTCTCAGAGCAGAGATGGCAAACCTTCTGCTCCGATCTCCAGAGAACGTGGAAATAGAGCTCTAATGAGTCCGTCTGTCCTGTGACAGTTTTCCCAGCAAAACAACAAACTGGCCACGCTCTGGCTGAGGACTAGAAACCCTGAGGGGATACTAATGTGGCATGTACTCTCTTCCTGATTAACTATACCTGTTGAAAAAGCTTTTTTGTTCTTGGGATCTTATGAATTGCTCCAGCCTGAAGGATTACATTACAGAGCAGTTCATGAGTATGGCATTTCCTGGAACATATTTAAAGAAATATGGTGCAAGTGCATATATTGGCATACAGTCTTCAACCTTCCTGTAAATGAAATATTATCAAACCCAGAAAACAACCCCCACAAAGAAAAAAGCTCCAAACCATTAAGGGTCTCTGAGGTGTCTAAAACTAAGTGTAGACTGGGCCATAAAGTGCATTTTGTTAGTATGATACTTTCAGCTTGCTTCTGAAATCAGTTCAGATTACTAATATGCAGCTATATGTTTTCTGGGTTCATGCTGACATTAGCTCACTGTTACATTTGAGGAGTTAGATGCTTCTTTGCAATGAAATGCAGAATTTTGGCAGGCTGTCCACAGCTCTGTGGCTGACAGTTTGAAGGTGTCCATGCCTCTCAGGTTGAATTCACTAGATTCTGGTACTAACCTGTGGGAAAGGGCTTATGGTTTTATGAATATACTTCAACCTTCTGTCTGTTCCACAGCCCGGGCACCTTTGGAGGATTGTTGTATTACTAGCAGGTAGATATGAAGCCTGCTGAGGCTGGTGGGATTTGTTTCCATCATCTTCTGTGGATGTATCTGCTGCCGGGTGACTGCTTGCTTCCCGTGCCTTGTGCAGCCCTGCAAGTGGAGGTGCAGTAAAGCAAGGGCAGCTGCAGAGGTGAAGGGAGCGAGGGTTGAGAAGGGCCCTGAAGGGACTGTGTGTTTGGGAACAGGGAATGCAGAGAGAGAACTTAAAAAAAAATACTTTTTCAGACTTTAGTTATAAATCAAAATATATAAGTAAGCTCTTGAGAGAAGGTCCGGCAAGCAAAAAAGCTGATGACAAAGAAATATCCTTGATAATTTTAAACTGAGTGAACTGAACAGAGCTGTGGGTTTGCTGCAGTTGCTTATCACTAGAGATAGTGGCTAAATTGTAATGGAATCTGATTAATTTGGCCTTGTTTTCTTCATGTGAAATATTAATGAAAATTCACACATACCATGTTTATATTTGTCAGATAAAATTCTCCCTGAATTACTTAGCTTCACTTCTAAGGGCTGAGAAGCAGTGCTTACAATGAAAATACTGCTTCAGGCTCGAGACCAGCCATTGCAAGTCTCCAATATTGTAGAGGCTGTCTAAACAACAACCAGCTGCAGGTACAGGAAAACTGGAAATATCAGCAGTTAAGAAAGCCATAGAGTGGTGCTAAAGGCACGTCCCAGACTGCTGAGGTGTGCTGGTGGCAGCAGGGGGGTGCTAGCCTCACAATCTGCCCACGGGAAGCAGAAGCTGTGCAGAGGAACATGCACTCCAGGTGTCTCCAAGACGTGTTTCAGTCACTAGTCTAAACACAATCTTTTTGACTAAACAAAATCCCCAATGATATCCTACTAGAGACACCAATTATGTTAATTTTTCAAGTCATGCCAAAGAGATTAGTTTTCTGTTTTCAAGCAGTTAGTTGTAAAAAATTGTGTCCAACTTGAAGTTGGGAGAGAACTGCACAGAAAACCTGTTCTGGTGAGGAGAAAAATATAAGGGAAACAGTCCCATATTGATAATGAATGAAGTAAGTGTGAATGAATGGAGTAAATTTGTTAATATTGCTGCTGGTCACTTTCTCCTTTCTATTGAATTGTGTAACATCAATTCCCTGTTGGAGCAGAGCAGAGCAGCAGTTGCAGCTGGTGTATTTCAGGCTGACTCCCCAGCAGGTGGTGGCTCCTGTTTTGTAACTTTCTGCTCTGTTTTAAGCAGGCACAGGAGGCTGCTTTGGTGAAGACGTTGGGCATCGCCTACAGATTCTTTGGCACCAGTTGAAGATTGTTTTTCCCACTGGTGTGGGTTAGAGGCCTCAGGTTTCAGCTAAGACCCCACAGTCCTTGATATCATTCAAACATATGTTGCTTCTACATGGGCACAGCCCTGTAACCACAGAAAGCAGCAGTGGTACGGAGGAACCTCCTTGCAAGCTCAGGGGTTTGGCAATGGGACATTGGCAACAGGACTGTGCCAGTTGTCTGCAGCCTTTCCTGCCCTGATGTTTTGAAAGTAAATAAATAACAAGGAGGAACAGGAGGATGGATTCATACCAGAATGGATTTGTACCTGAGGTCCTTTGGAAAATGGGGCACAGAGAGATTGTCTACAAATGCAGTTAGTTTTCTAGTAATTACCATTGTCACTTCCATTTCATGGGCAAGAGGTGGAAAAGCTAAGTAAAAATTCAAGACTACCATTGCAATGTCTCTGACAGATCTGAGAGCAGATCACAAGATTCCTGAGATTTGTACCAACCTGAGGGATGGTCTGAAGAGGCAGGGAGGCAGTGGCAGCACATCAGCAGGTACAGGCATACAGAGCTGTCAAGTGAGCAGTGCCCGTCATCCCCGTGTACTACTGAAACAAAAGGAACAAGGAACTCCACAAACCTACGGCCAGCCTGAAGCATTGCTCCACAAAGTAAGTATTTTTTATTCAACATAATGAAGCAGTAAGTTGCTATAATTGGATCTTGACCTTATTTACCAAGACTTTGAAATGTTGCTGTTCACTCTTGCACATGCATTTAAACTGTTTCCAGCACAAATCTGGGAAAGGCAATATCAAGGTTTAAATTTTCCATCTGACTCACACCAGGGGTTTGTCTTCCTGTCTGAAGCAAAGGTGTCTTCCCTCTAGTCTGGGAGGATATGGTAGCTATCAGGCTGCTACAGACAGAGTGCACCTCTAATTTCATCTTTTTTCCCACAGTTCTTTCCCTGTCTGTGGAAAACTTGGCTTTTCCCTGGCACTAGGCCTGGAACTGTGGTTGTGTCTCTCAGGTGACAATCCTAAATCTGTCATTACAGTCTTCCTGGCCAAAATATCTTTTATGGGTCCATGTAAGCACATAAGAGCCTAAAGAGCATTCAGAGGAAAAGATTCTCATGTGCAGAGGGCTCTGCTGTGGTGGCTTGGGCATGCTATTGAAAGGGCAGGTATGGGTTCAGGGTACCTCCTGTCCTTCGGAAGAATGGTGTTATTACCAAGTTAGAAGTGTGTAAGTGGCCTACACAACCTCCTTGGATTTACAGCAAGCAATTATTTTGCTTTCTTTTTGCCATTTGGAAGTGAACTACACTAGTACAGCAGGAGGGTAGGCAGGAGTTATGCTTCTTTACAGAGAGAAAGAGTTAAGAAGAGTTGGATTCAAAGCAATTCTACTGTTGTTTTCCAGTCCAGTTTTCAGACTGGAAACTGGCTGCAAAGTGAGTGAGCAGCTGGCCATGAAGTTGTATGGCCCATGGTTTTCAGAAGAGCCACAAGCGATTTTGCAGGTTTTCCATCAGAGTGTTGGTACGGATGGCAAGACTTCCACAGGGATGTGCTCCAGGTCTTCCCCTGTGCCTCTAGCAGGTGTCGTGGGGAAGCCTGGAATATCTGAGCCTCGGGGATGATTTAATTCCTTGCTTCTGCCCTGTCATTTAATCTCCATTGTTCTGCCTTTTCCCTGAGAATATGGCTTCTGACAGTATGTTCGCTGCCTTCTCCGTCAAGATCACTTGTGCCTTGCTCTAGGGACAAGTGACATAAAGCCCTTCTTGCTCAACAAGCGAGGCCCCTTGTGCTGCCATTACAGAGCTCTGACTGAATGCAAAACCCAAGCTGGTATTGCTCATACTTAATCAATTGTGTCACTGCCGAGGTATTGGTAATTCCTGAGTTGTGCCTGCTAGGCAGGCTGGGAAAATAGTAAGGAACGGCCAGGAAGAAAAATCACTTTGCAACAACCAGACATTCAGAGTCTGAAGTAGCAAAAATTTACTGCATCTGCTCCTTGGGCCTGAGACAAGATGACTCCATGCAATACAAGGTAAACTCATCTTTTTACTGTTGTGCTCCTCTCCTCTCTAAATTTTAAACATCAGAGTATTCACTTCTGTGCCATGGCTGAAACTGTTGATTGAATGCTGTCTTCTGTAGGGAAAATTTCTGGTTTTTGCATGGTAGGGCTATTGCTTCTCAGAGCAATTCTTCTGTTACTGCAGGTTTTAATTACTGTTCAGTGAGAACAGGATAAATGGAGCTTGAAGTCCATAGCATTAAAGCTATTCACAGAGTACCTAACTGTGCCTGTTACTGTGCTTAGATGATGTCAGCAGCATACCATTTACCTAACCTATAAATGTCACTGATGTGATTTGTGCCATGGAAGAAGATTTGGGGAGAAATTCTAACACGCAGAGAAAGAAAGAAACCTTTAAGGAACAGATGGACAGGCAGGATTTTCACACTCACTGTTCATATGTAAGAGCATGGAGAAGCCCATATTTAAGGCAGCAGATTTTTGCTGGGGGTGAGCACATCTTGCACATCCCTTGGCGTGTGTGCCAAGGAACCGCCTTCTCCTGGCACGGCATGGCCGCCAGAGAAGCCCTGTGGGAGCCCAGTGGGCGTGAAGAGGAGCCAGGTGGGTGCCAGCTCCACGCCTGCCGAGAGAGTTATCCTACCAGCATGGGTTAGGATGAGCATGGCTGGGCCAAGGCAAGAGCAGACACCTAGACACACCAAACTGCTCCTCTGAGCAGAGCTGGCTTCCTGCCTCTGCTGTGGAGCTGTGGGCTCACACTGTGCTCCTTCAGGGATGTAGGGCGCTGGTGAGGGAGACAGGGAGGCTACCTTAACCAGCCTTTGAATTCCAAGTAGAAATTTTGCTCTTTGGGTGGAAGAAAAAAGTCTTGCAAACTCTTCTGCACTTGCCTGCTCTCAGCCTGTGGTTCTCTGGGTGGACTCTGGATGCCCTGTGACTCTGTACTTGTGCTGCAGCATGACCTCTGCAACTGCATCTGCAACTCTGCCTGCATCTTCTCCTCTGAGCTCCCTGGTGTGTTGCTCCTGGGTCCCCCCTCCAGCCCAGGGGAGGCCTTCTCCTCCAGAGGTGCTGCACAGAGCGAGGGGAGGTCAGAAGGAAAGTTGGGATTTTTCTTTTTTTTCTTCTTTTTAAAATCTTTTCAGGTTTGTTTTTTTTTTTTTTTTATTCTCACAGGAGGCCATGAGACAATGCAGGTCAGTGACAGGGCAAGGCTGAGGACATTATAGGTGTAGCTGCTCTTTGTGCATCAGGGTGTCACATAGCGTGTTCCACAGCCCATTTTATTTTTGGAGGGGTGGCGTGAGGGGAAAGTTACACCCTCTGAATTTAATTCCTGATTTATGTGTGTCAGGTTTGGTGTATGCTTTTTTCCTCCCCCCCCCCCCCCCCCCCCCTGCGGGG
>VZRL01001470.1:537097-681552 GCA_013397895.1 Origma solitaria
GGATAAATTTATACTTCTTTCTGGTCTCCATCCTGTTTGACGAATTCATGGTGCCATCTGCTGATTAGAGATGGAATTAACACTGAGTCCTGGTCGTGGATAGCATTCTGCACTACATTTCAAAATGATATTTAATTATGTGATTAAAGAACATCTTTAAACATGGAAAGCAAAAAAAACATGGATTTTTTTTTAAGAAAAGCTCAGCACCTCTAAATTGCCTTGGCTACTTTGGCATATATTCCTGTCTCTGCAGGAGCTGGAATAACCTCTGTACCTCCAAAGTGTCATTCAAAAAGTACAGTGGAGCCCGAAGGATTTCTCCATGCCCTTGTGCTCAGAGCATTTGTATACTTCTGTCCCTGCTCTGCCCCTCAGAGTGAAAAATAGCTTTCGAAAACCTTTTTGGAAAAAGGAAGATTATGTTTTTTTTCCTCGTTTAAAAAATAGCAGTAACCAAAACCAGCAGATGAAAAGGTATGCTTTGAGTTGGTTTATGAAGTAGACAAATTCTTTCCCCTTTTATCTGAATCAGCAATATTACACAATATGATCGCATGGGAAAATCTGCAACTTAAAACCCAAACCAACTACCAGTGAGTGGGGGAAAACCGATCTCAGCTGTCTTAACATAAGTTATTTTTAAATTTCAGATTTCCAAAACCTCCAAACCTTTTGGCTGGAAAACAAATAAATAATTTGCTGGCTCTACTGACGGTACATGAACAGGGATGAGCTTTGCTCCAGCAGATCTCTCCTCCAGCTGTCTCCTGCTATTATTGTCTTTTCTGTGCTGACTGCTCTTCTCTCCCAAACCATCTATTTCTCCTGAAGCAGCCTGCTCTTCAGGAGTTTGTTTCCCATCCTCAGGCAGATGCACAGCATCACCAACCTAAGAACTTGGCAGCCAACCTGGAAAACAAGGTATAGAGCTTGAGTTAGAGATCCAGGACACCTCCATCCTCAGGTGGCTGTTTTGACAGGCTCTCTATGAAGAGTGAACAATAGAAATGTGTGGGAACCAAGGGGAACCATCTTTAAAAAATAGAAGTATTTCACTGAATGCAGAAGAGCCAAGAGGCTTAATTGAGATACATTGGCTTTGCTTCTGAAATATCTGGTTATTTTCCTTTAGAAGAAAACACAAAATGTATTCAAAATGGCAAACATTTTCCACATACACTTTTAAAGCACAACCCCTTTTCTGTCCTTTTTCTGTAAGCACAGTGATTGCCCATAATAGCTTGCTGGTGTTCCTAAGGTTAATAGATAAAATAGATAAGATATAATAGTGTTCCATGTAGTGGGGCTTTAGGGAATACCGTGAATATTGAGGTAATTGGGGAAGCCTGTAACGGGGAACGGGGGGTCACTGAAGGGAAGTCAAGGGAAGATTAGAAAAGCCGAGCTGCAGATCTCGGGAATACTTGATAAAGGTCAGAACTAGAGGCCACCGGATCACTTTCTCTTGAAATATGGAGTCAAATAAAAAAAGGAGAGGGTAGAACTAGAGCAGCACCCATTATTTCTGACATCTAATTATTGTATACATATTGTTATTTTAATAAGATTAGCCAGCAGTAATGGTAAAGCAGTAGGCCTTTCCCTTTATATATCTGACAGACTAGTCTGCCTACCAGCAGTGCAGTGGCACACTTAGAGATGGGCATAAAAGGTGATGGATTGGTTAAGAAATAACTTTGATGATTTCCTCCTCTCCTTGTACAATTAGGTTTAACTTTGAAAAAGCTGTTAATGCTGTTAATGCTGCTTCAAGTTTTAAAGTGGTGGTGAGCCAGTTACAAGTTAAGAACTGGCTTGAATTATGCTATAAATGGACAGCCAGTATTTACATTAAGAATGTTTGGAATTTGGAGGGTCATTATTTTTAATCCAGGTCAGACCTGTTAAATTAAAGTCTTTCAGTAAAAACAATGCAAATGGGATTTTTTTTTTAATAGTATTTTTTTTTTAAATCCTACCCCAGGGATAAACACAAGGAATATTTTTTGCTTTCTACTGAGTGTAAGAGGGACAAGCTAGAATTAGCTATGGCTTCTCTGTTTAAAAAAGCTAATGCCCTTTTTCAGCCTGTCTGCTCTTTGCAGTCTAACTGGATTCAGCAAACATTTTAAGTTGTAAGTGTTTTGGTATAGCTGTGTTGATATAAGTAGGCTGTAAAGGTTACTTCAGGAAAGTCAGATTCGCATGTGCCATAGTGGGTGATGCTCTGAGTTCATTAGCACCCAAACACATGCATCAGACTTGCAGACCAGCTGTTCTATCAAACCCTATACAAACTCTGTTGTTTAATAACAATAATTTGTGTTTGATGACTCCTGGGCACTACAGTCATGGACCAGGACTGCAGTGAAGGTGGGACTTCGAGCTGAGGTCGGAAGGGCGGATGGTTCCTGTCTTCAGAAGTTTGTAGCACAACGTGGAAACAGATCAATGGGGAAGTCAGAAAACAAAGAAATTGAAATGCTGTTGAGTTGTAGCCTCATAACACAATTTGTTTTATGGTTGCCATGCCCTTTTGGTAGGATTACTAGAAGTGCAGAGAAGGAAAATGAAGTAACACAATGTGTGTCTATGATGAATTCCTGTTAGAAAAGGAGAAAGCATGTAGATAATTATTTGAAAAATTAATTAATTAGAGGATAATGGAAGCTGGATGCATAAAGTAAGTGGAAATTAAGGAGGTTAGGGTGTGAATAAATTAGGGTACACATTATATGTAAAGAGAAGCAGGTTGCATTTTGTGTGAGAGGAAATGCTGGCCTGATGAAAGTGAGAAGCCAGGAAAGTTTTGGGGGGCCTTATGTTTATGGGTTTTTTCACTCTTCACAATGGCATTAGTGGTTATGGGAGAGGGACTAAGCAACAAAACATTGCTATAGCATCTGCACTCCCTTGGTGAGGTAGATATGCTTAATTTGAGCAGAGATCATGTGAAAGGCAGATGAAATCAGTATATAGAATTATGGAGAGATGACTTCAAGTTTTTCAGTCATGTCAGCAGTGGGATGTTTGGAAATAAGACTTTTCTATCTCATCTGCATTACAACAAATACACGAAAAATATAGGGTACCCCAGTGGTTGGTGAAAGCCCCCACTGTGCACAGGAGCTGGATACTGCACCTCTAGCAATTTCCTTAGGGCAGTAGCCTGAGGCTTTAAGTCAAGATCTGGACCTCTTACAAACCCATGCTGTTGGAGTGTGCTTCCTCTCGTTTATAGGTCTGTGTTCAGATTGCTCTTTCAATTCCCAGCTCCTCCATAGACATGCTGAAGCCTGAACTCCAGCAGTAGTCTGTAAGGTCAGCAAATGCCTGTGCATGTACCGCTGATGTCTTTTCCTGCACAAACATTTGTAAGCACTGCAGTGCCAGTTTCTGGGCTAACTCCTGCACTCTGCTGTTGGTGCTCTGCATGCTCCAGTCTCACACAAGCAGCTGAAGGGAAGCAGGCCACTGAAACACAAATTCAGACACGCTTGTTAGGTGACACACACCTTCACACTGATCTTCACCTCGCATGGACCTGAATTTACAAGGCAAAAGAATAGTTGAAAGAGTTGGAACCAGTTGCAGAGGGGTGAGAAAACAAAGAGGCTCGTTATACTTTATGTCTGCAAGTCAACTGTAAACTGCATAGTGCCATTTTTGTTAATGCGCTTTGAATTTTAATTGCATGCTCTCTTAACTAGTACACATTTAATCTCACCTTTTCCATGTGGTATTAGAGAATGAAACACAAGTTTAAAAGCTGAACAAGGTTTTGAGGAATGCTGGCATCCATGCTAGTATGTGGGATACAAGTTTGCTCTCCATTTCAAGGAGAGGAAAGATATTTTCACTTTGAAGTGTAACAGGGACTTGATTTTACCATCCACAAAGCAATTAATAACGTATTAGTATATATGACTACACTCAATGTTTGCTGACAAGTCCACATGCTTCTGTGTAGAACATATTTTCTTCTGAATACGATATCTTTCTTAACCACCAAAGAGTATAAATATTGGTCTTAGTGCTTGAACGAGTCACATCTCAAACAAGTGAATCATTACTAAACACCATGCTTTACTGTGGAATTACTGAATTTCTGTACAGATCAAAGCTGTGACAAATTTCCATGTTTCACTGAACATGGCTGTATCCATTTGTTCTGTTCAAGCAGACTTGGTCCAGAGGGTGTTGCAGAGTGTTTCAGAATGAGTTCTCTTTATTAAAGCTATTCTAATTGAAGATAATAGAGCAGCACAATTTAAATCTTGAGCTGATTGAAAAACTTTTCATGGAAAATTTTTTTTCTCAGAAAGTACCAATTTTCCTGAGAGGCACTCCCACTTTGAAATTGTCTTCAGTTCTCTGGTGTACCCTGCAGCCCGTGTCATTGGCAGTGGGCTATTTTGGGCAGCAAAGGAACTGCACACAGACCTGGCACAAACTGTGACCATGAACATCATCTTTCTTGTGCCCTGTTAGGCTAGCAACCCCCTCCATCACAAAGTATTTTTCTTACTGAATCTAGTTTCAGATAGGAGCTATAGCATCAGCAGAGCAGCAGACGTGCTGGGACATTGTGGAACAGCACAGCACAGAAAGTGCCAAAGATAGATGCAGAGTTCAGAGATTTTCACAAATTGGTGTTGATGGCTACTCTTGTTGGTATCATCTGACTTACAATGATACCCAGCAGCTGACAGTCAAGTCTTCGGTGTTTTTCTCACAATAGTTCTACATAAACAAAAGCTTGGAAGGAATATTTCCAGGAAACCTGTAATTGCTTTGGAGAGCATTCTCCTCAGGTCTAAAAGCCTTTATGGTGAATATTGGCTGTTTTTCGCAGAGACTGAGAGGACACTGATGAGTCATTCAGGCTTGAATTTGACACAAACAAATAGGAAAGTAATTTCTGTTTATTTTTCCAAGGCAGGTAAATAATTATGATAAGAACTAGAAACTGAATGTATAATGAAAATTACTTTAACTTCTTTAATACAAAGGATACATATGGGACATATTTTTATGTTCATATATATTTATATCAGAAAGTAAAAATTGTGTAAGTTAGTGGGAATTGGAATACTTACAGAAATGGGTGAATATTCTGCAGACTCTTCACCTTGGAATAAATTATTGTCTCAACGTCACTTTTGTGGGAGACTCCAAAGGATGTAGAAGAAAAACTGTTTCAAAACAAGAAAAAAGTGCCGAATGCTAATTTGCTTATTCCAGAGTTGAATGGAAATGCCATTAGGGAAAATACCCTGAATGGGTTAGACAGCCTGTGTCATAAGAAACATTGCCCATAGCACATGCAGGCAGAGCAGTTAAGTGTTAATAGGAAACAATTTTTTTTCCTTGAAACTGATTTTGGTAGATATGTTGTTAAGACGTGTCAATGTTATAAGACACAATTATTTAATTCATTAAATGTTCTTCCCTACTGCTAACAGCTGGGAAACCACGAGTAAGAGGTAAAATATATCCTCCTGATGCTTGGGGAACCAGGTTTTTGGAAAGACAAGGGTCTGTGCTTATGGGCTGGTAAAAGAGCAGCGTTGGTATGAGGCGCAGGGCAGCCACCCTTGGAGAAAAGACATCGATCAGAATTCATGGCAGGAGCAATTCTGAGCACACACCATGCCCTGGCAGCCTGTCCTTGCTACTATGTCTCACTTGTGCACTGGGAGCTGCCACAACACTTCACCTTTACTGCATTTGAAGCATAGGTGTGGGTCAGCCCACTGCCAGCAATGGGACCACTCATTTCCCCTAAGTCTGCATGGAAAGGAGACTGACACAAAATGCTAGATTGATTTTCCAAAGTGACATATACATAGATTAAACTTATGTTATATATCTGTTTTTAGCTATCTGTCTTTTTTTTCCTACAATAAATCAGTGCCATGGGATTGTTAAATAAATATTTACATGAAATATATACAGAAGGTTATACAAATTAGGTTATATTGACGATGTGTTTTATATTAATATTTATGCTCTTAGGTTTGTTACAAGTGAATTCAATTATAAATACTGTGTTTCTTAAAGCAAGGTCTATTTAATAGCAAGTTTTGAGGCCATTCTTCTGGTGTATTTTATGGAAAGCTTGTTTTTGGAGCACAGCTCTACTCAAAAACCCTGTATTTCCAAAAGTGATATGGAAATATGGTAGCATATTGGAATCTGATGTCCCTGGAAATAAATCAGATCTGGGGCCAGAGGAACTTTCAGGAATCACCCAGGGTCAGGTAGTTCAGTTGTGGCATACCTTTCATAAAAGCAATGAGGAATCTCAGTAAGTTAATAAGCTTGCAAGTCATCAGATTTTCCACATGCAGTCATGTAGTGCAAGTGCAATAGAGTGTATTAATAGTACTCCAATGTAACATTTTCCAAGTGTTTTGTAGTAATACTGGTTGGGTCATGTACTTCTAACAAGCGTTAACGTTCCTCGGGGAAGACTCAGGGTATGAAGTGCCTTATACCACCATAAAATGTGGAATAATCAAATCTGTGAAGGACAGGCCACAGTGAAGCTGACAGGAATATATGACACTCGTGTATTGTGTAACAGGCATTCCCTCTGTTTCAATGAGGAACTGGAGGAAATTATTTTGAAGTATATGCATTGAATACATGAAGCAGAACTTAACTTTACATAATGCTCAAGTTTCCTACTTAATCAACATATGGCTGTAGGGAGGTTCCTGGAACAGAAAAGACCTGGAATTGCTGCTGTCACCCCAAAATATTTGCCAGAATACTTTCCTCCTCTTATGTTTATTTTCAATAGCACCTGGCTCTGCACTGAGTTGTTGGACAGCTGGGGTCATGTTCTTTCGCCCAGGATATGGAGAAGGTGATGATGAGATGCCACATAGGTATCATTCCCATGGGTCAGTCTTTTGATGAGGACATCCTAGAATAGGAACCTGGCTTGTGGCTGAGACTGAAGAAGAATTGTGTCTAGGTAACTTTTGATTAGTTTGCATGCTGTTATTTTGAGAAAAAACCCAAATCCATAGTTGAAAGATGCATCCAGTTAAGAGAAGTTCCAGTTGAACATAATATTGGACCATAGGGGCAAGGTTCATTCTTTCTTTGGTAAGAGCTGTTACTGTTCATATGTCTTTCATTGATGGCAGTATAACCTGCCTGTCAGTACAGCTAGTAGCCAGTGCCGCTGCAAATGTTGCAAAGTATAGCTTAATAGGCCTAACAATGTCTTTATATTTCAGCCCCAGACTCAGTCTGGTGTCTAACCCTGCCTAAATTTGTACCCAAAGTTGGACACAGCCCCTTGCTGCAGGAATGCTCAATATATCCTTACACGTAGACATCTTTCCTGCTTTGTCTGCAGCTATGGATGCTTCTGGGCAGGGCTGCGTGTGAAAGCATGGATCTGCAGCTTCACATCTCCTGTGACTGAATGTCATGGCAGTCTGTTGTCACCTGCTCTGGGGTGGCTCCTGAGCTCTGCAACAGCAGGTCATCCTGTCCCAGCTTACAGGAAAACATTCCTCACGGTCCTGGAGCTACAAAAACCTTTGAAGCCAGGGATTGAAATATTTTGTTCTGTTAAAACTTCACACGCACACACTTCTACACTACATATGATGATTTACAAGAACAACTTATGTTTTACAGATTGTATGAACTTCCAAGTATATTTTAATATGGAAAAGTTTCAGTTAATATCATAATCCATGTAATGGATTAACATCTGGTTCTGATTTCCCAAACCTCGGCTTCCAAACTCTCCAGAAATTAATGGGAAAGTCAGTAGACAGCCTCAACATAGAGCATAGTATTAATTCTTCATGTCTGTTTCATTTTACTTTATTTAGACTTGAAAGATATTCTGTCCTACTGGCATGAGTTCAGAGATCTTCCCTCATCACCCATGAATGGGAACCACATCCCTACATCCTCATATATTATAACTCAAAGGAGAATTTTGAGGGGGAACAGCCAGAGAAATTCAGCCCAATCCATGTCATGAATTGTATAAAACAATTCTTGTACTTTCTGCTGGCATGGCCTTTTCCACTAGCTGTTATTTGAGATATTTTAATCAGTTTAGAATTTATTGATTAATACATCTCTTCATTTCCAGACAGAAAAAACCTTGCTAAGCCCCATCTGGTAAGTCAGTGAAGAATTGGGCCAATTTAAGGAACTCCCCAAGTTTGTTGTTTCAGTCCCAGTATCTCACACTGTGGGAGTCTTGCAGTTGATTTCAATGGTAATTATGAAACAAAAGAGAAAGATTTATACGTCTATGAGTATCAGTGCAATCTCTGTGTGGCTTTTTATTTCTTAAAATCTGTTTGTGTTGTGATAAGTGAGATTGTTGCCATTTTATTTGGCAACTGCATTGGTACTTATTAGGTAACAAAATGTCAGGGCACTGTGAGGACTTGGAGGCTCCCTTGGGTCTGGGAATATCCCCAGAAGATAAAGGGCATTTGTAATCATCCCTGGTAGGTGACTGCTAATTCAGAGCAACCATTTTTACCTTTCTTTTATGCATTTAAAAACATTTTGAAATTAACCATCCTTCTTTTTCTTTCACATGGGACAATTATTTTCCATCATCATGAATATGTGACTGTCGCATGAAAGGTACTTGGTACGTTTATAAATTCAGCATGTGTTTTCTTGGAACCCCAACATTCCATTGCTCCAGCTGGTAATTTACACTCTTCATTTAAAAAGCTCAGTATCTTGCCAGATTATATGAAGTTTAATTTGACCCTTACCACTGTAGAGCTAAAAGTGATGGTATGACCAATTTTCTTTCTGTCCAGAAGTAGGACTAAATGTAGAAGAGAGTATATGCTCAGAGTGCTCAAAGCTCTCATATTTATAACTTGAGATCAAAGACCTAATCATATCAAATTAATTCCTTTTCCATGATCAGTAGCCACTGGCTGGCCAGAGTTCAAGAACATAATCATGTTCAAAAGAGTTTGAGTACGTAAGACTCCATGTGTATCTCAGGTATGCGGGTGATAACAAGGACATAGACAGGTCACAGCTGTGACTGCAGAGCAGAAGATATTTAAATAAGAGATGTGTGTGGCCGTTAGGACCAGAAGGGTACAGACAGCCTTAAAATCTTTGCAAGAGAAGCAGTTGATGACAGAAGACAGATTTTGGCAAGAATGAGGGGAAAAGGGATTGTCATAAGAAGGAGCAGGGTAACAAGGAAGACAAACCTTTATTTCATGTAACTTGGGTTGCCTGCTGAGAAGCTGTTGCTTGATTATGCTGCCCACCAGGCTGTGGCAATTCTGCTCTCACCATCCAGGAGTGTGTGTCTTTTATCCCATGCAGCTGGCAATGGAAGCGCCATTGCTTTAGTTCTGCAGCTGAACCTGTATGTTTAGAAGCGATAGCTTGAGGAAAGAGTGCTGAGGGAGCCCAGAGGGAAAGCAGAGCAGTCCTGAGCACTGCAGTGAGACCCTGTGAAGTGTTAGTGTCCATTTTGGTAACTGTTTAAGTTCACAGAGAATACATGTTTCACAGCTGGGCACTGCACTGGGGCTGCAGCCGTGACCCAAGCTGGAGGGATGTGCCCCTGGGCAATGAGGCAGCC
Source organism: Origma solitaria (assembly GCA_013397895.1). NCBI lineage: Eukaryota > Metazoa > Chordata > Aves > Passeriformes > Acanthizidae > Origma > Origma solitaria. The sequence continues at coordinate 546,717 of VZRL01001470.1, forward strand.
CTGACTGCCCCAAGCTGTGGAGGAAGGTGCCTGCATTGGGTCCTGCACATAGGCTGGGACTGGAGTTCCTTCATCCCCTCAGGAAATCAAAGCCTATCACAGCTTGGTTCAAAGTGCTCCTAAATAAATGGGCCTTTCAGCTGGTGTCAATAGGATTTCTAGTTTCTTTCCCATTCCTCAACATCCTTGGCTCCCCAGAGAATATAATCAAGCATAGGAGACCAGGAGACTGTAACAATCAGGGCTTGGAGATTATGTAGTATCCAGGCACAGCCTTGAGGAGTCATGTTTGCTGACATTATGTTGACTACAGCTTTATGGTCATTTTACACATGACAGCATGTCAGCTGTGTAAACCTTGCTGGAACAGGAGATTGCCTATGACTAGCTGCTGTGAAATTGAAATGATTTCTCTGTGTCCACGTGGACTGAAAATCATGGCTATTTTTTGCTACTCATTGTAATTTCTCAATCTTCTTTTCTAATTTGGTGTAATTTTATAGTGGAGACAAGGCATTAAAGGAGCTCACAGTGCAGTTGGGTGTCACATCCCCACTTCATCAATGCCTTCCATCAGCTTCCCATCAGACTGAATGGGCTTCACCTTGAGAGCACAGATCATATTGTATTTTCCTAACTTCAGTAGAATTTATTCCAAGGGAAATCTGTGACATTGCAGAGGGAAGTATTACCCAAGGTCATTTAGGGTAACAGAAATAAGCTGTAGCTGATGCAATTTCTGGTGAGCAACCTGTGGATTCGGGCACCCTTTAGCATAACTGGTATAGAGTTTGGGCCCGTGGATTCCTGAGCTTTCAGAGTAGCTGTGTAGAAAACAACAGATGTGCCAGTCTGCCCCTTGTACCGCAGCAATTTTGAAAATAATGATTATCCCTGTTCTCATTTTTCAGACTTAACAAAGTATTAATAAAGTTTGTGATGTGGTTAAATATTAGGACAATACTTTGACTATGGCTTTTAAGCATAATTTTGTACAAGTCAACTATATTTTGCTTTAAATTAATATAGAAAAGTTGAAAATGTTTTGACCTATTCTTTTTGACCAAAATCTACAGGATTCCTATAGGGTCCATAACCTGACCACTCCATGTGTCCCAAGGAAAGCAGAAGTGTTCTAATTTAAGTTTTTGCGATATTCTATTTCATGTGACTTGGAGTACAATACAGATTGGGATAAACAGACTTAATACAACATAACATCCGAGTACAGAACATTTTATAAGACAAAAGGAACAAAGACTCCCACTGAAAACCTGCTGGAGTCATTTATTCTGCTGTTGTTGACTTGCCCTTGTCTAAATGACAGGGGCTTAGCTACAGGAAACAATATTCCAACAAATGCTTGTGAAACCCTGTATAATCCCTGTCACATCAAAAGCCTGTGTAGAATTATGTGCTTTTGGCTTTAGTGCTCTTTTTTTCTCACACATACAGAAACAATAGATGAGGAAGTATTTATTCTTATCAAGAAAGAAGGCTACTTTTTGCAAACACAGCACATCAATAAATCTCAAACAGCAGGTCTGAAGTTTGGGTGAATTTCAGGGCTGATGTCACATATTGTGCTCAAGAGCTTCTTCATCATGCTCTCCGTGTTCCTGTGGTAGCTGCTTGTGAGGTTTCGGATGGCTTCTGTTGTTTGCTCTTCTATTTTGGCAGAGAGGTTACCTTGGGAGCCCATTACCTGAAAAGCAGGAGACCTCTGAGCAAAATAAGAGGTTATACATGACCATGTTTATTGTACTTTTCTTCATCATGTAGCACAAGCATAGCACAAACACATCACAGTGCTTCCAAACAGTAAGGGTTTGATCTGTGTTGAACTGTATGCATAAAAACAGGATTAGAGGCAACTCTTTCATATGCTCATTAGCAATGGGAAGCTCCCCATGTAATGAAAGTTTCCCAGCTCATGGTGGGAACAACATTGTGTATGTTTTGTCTTTTATATGGCTCATTTTAATTTGTTTTCTATTTTAATGACTAGTCAACTAAGTTCTATCACTACGTGCTTCGTTTGGCCTCACTGAAAATGCCTGTGAGTGCAGCTAAGGACCAATCATGGAAAAACCTTCCTGAAAATGCATAATTACAGTTTCAGAGTACTTGAAATGTCTTCAGCAGTTAGTGATGTATAACCCTCAACAGGCCTCAGACAAGGTCTTTTAATGTTACATTTTCTTATCTGGCTAAATACCAGACAGCTTCTGGCACAGTTAATATCAGGACATTCGCTTAGAATTTAATTGACTCTAGACTCACTGAACATTTTAGCAAGGTTATGTTATAAACAGATGCACACGTTCCAAATCTGTGACTTTGCTCCCTCCTCCCCCACTGCCCCAACATCCCTTGAATTCCTTCCTTATGGAAAAGTCCTTCAGATACCAGCAGAGAAATTGGTTTCCAGCTAAAAAAATCCACGTGGAGAGAACAAGACATTTCTGCAACTGTTCTTGTTCCTGCCACAGTTCTCTGGGGTGGACTAGCAGGTGGAGCTAACCTGTGATATATTAGTGGGGTACCTAGAGCATGACCAGAAATAAGGGTGGGGTCATTAACTCTACTTTCCATGTGGTTTCAACCAACTTTCCATGTGGTATCCCAACTTGGTCCTTAAAAGAAGGAAAAACATCTTTTGCACAAGCCACCTTCCCTATTGCAGTTATCAGTACCTGGCAACGTAGAAAGACATTGGTCCATAACCCACATGTAAAATGCTTTTCAATTTGGAATAAATGTAGGTTGTAGACATAATAATAAGTATTGTAAAAAGATTATCGTTTTCTATAAGAACTATTTTTAGCTGACATTTTATTTTAGCTTTTAGACAAGTTGCAAGGGTCGTGTGTGGGAAAGGTTGTACAGCTTAGATCAGATTTATGAAGCTAATTTTTTCCACTGGGGAAAATAACTTTCTAGAGATCCCAGATGGTTGCATGTTATCCAGCTACTAAATACTTTTGAAAAGCCTCAAGAAAAATATTACAATTTAAAGAAGAGCCTCTGCAGACCTGCTCTCTCAGCTCATGCTAATATTATAAATTGAGATAGTAAATCCTTACTCTTCTATGTGTTTTTCCCTCTTTTTTTCCTGCTTCTGAATTTGAAGACCCTTTTCTTGCAGAATGCAGGCAGTGCTCTGCTTAATTTATGATTTCTGCTGACCTTGAAGGTCTGTCCCTTATTTTGCCCATACAGGTTTTGTCCTAGTGTCATTTCAAAGCCACTAAACTATTACATTGGCTCAGAAACCACAAAATTCAGAACTAGGCTGCACATCTCCAGAGTTAGGTGACCTCAGACCCTGAGTGAAAACCCCATGAACTCTAGCAAAATTGGTTTGAGACCCAGGCGAAAAATTTTGTATGTTTTGAAAAAAGATTTAGCATACTGTCATTCTAACCTCAATCATTATTTTTCTGTTGCTATTGCTATTCTGAATGGATGTGAAGTATCTCATCTTACAAGAAAATTTGCTCCAGTTTGGATACAACACAATGTAAAGGAAGAATGACATCAAATGAGACTATAATAAAGCATTAAAAATACTTGTGTCCAACTACCTGAGAAAGTAAACTGAACTGGACATCAGATGTCCATCTGCACTGGCTTTGCCGGAGCTCCCGACTGCCTTCCAGACACAGGTTAATAATGATGGCATTTGTCTGGGTAGATAAATGTACGACATAATGGGGTCAGGGCATGTGGAAGAGGACTGCAATGATCTTGTACAACATGCTGTCATTTGAGGAGCAATATGTGCTCTGTCCTGCCTGTGTGAAATGTTTAGACACAGTCGCATTTCCCTGAAGCTTTAATTTTGTTTGTGATGAAAAAATTGAGTTTGCAACAAAGCCACATTTTTACTCTTCTGCTATCAAGACCTAGAACAAGAAGTCTGGCTTGACTGAAAAGGTGAACAAATTTTAGAGGTGTTTTTACTTTATTTCAGGGTCAATAAACATCTGAAATTGTACATTTGAGTAAGTTCTACCTGGCCTGCCTGTGTGACAGTGTGTCTGGGGGCTGGCAGGGTATGATAGAGACTTAGTGTGTATAGATGATCCTAAGGGTTGCGATCCATGCTGGAAAATGTTTTATGTAAAATGTGACTGAAATGACAGGTTTGTAAAGCAAATCTTTTTTTCTTTTTTTCTTTTTTTTTTGATGTGGCTCTTTTTGCACAAGTAGTTTTCTTGCCTTTGCAGGATACAAGGTGGGGGAAAAAACAAGACCAAAAATGTAAGAGGAAGGTCACCAGGTAAAAAGAGAATGATTTATGAACTTTCATGGAAATACTAGAGAAAAATGAAAAATGGCATAAATGTATAAAATGGCTTTATTCAGATATGAGAATATCAGTCAGACAACTTTTATTATGGAAACATTGTGGAAAACTCCAAAGTTTTGGTGATTTCAGTTTATAAAGGATGCAGTCTTGTATGTAATCAAAAGAGGCTGCTGAAGTGGAACAGAAATGGAGAGAAACATTTTAAATTTTGCTTTTACTGACGCATCCACTTTACTGAATCCTCCAGCTTTGGGGCAGGAGATAGGTCTGTCTGTAGTTATAGAAAGAGGACCCAAAAGTACTTTTCCTTAAGGGACATATGTCTTCAAAGCAGTAGCATGAACCAAATATGGAATCTGGACAATTTTAATGGTGAAAGTCCACAATTTTTTCTACAAATGCATTCAAAGCCTGAGAAAAAGTCAAAATGAAGCATATAGGCAGAATAGATGGTACCACTGTGTTTAATCAGTATGAACACACTGGTTTGCAGGAGTCTCCATGTAATACTGTTGGAAGCTATTTGGTTTACCATTGAGCAGATTGGTACAACGAAAAAACATACGCAGGTTTCTTACTTACATTTGTTTCCTTGGTTCTAAATTCCTTCTCCCTCTGTAGTCTGTAGTGGTCTATCTCAGCTGTGGCTTCTTCCTTGGCCTGCTTCAGCCTTTTTCCCTTTCCTAGAAGGGGAAGAAAGAGGGATTTATTTCATAACATCACTGCATCCCCAAAGATCAATCTCTCGAAATCAGAGGTATTTTAGCTGCCATAGTAGAACACTTGACTTTGCTGAAAGCCTTGTCTCAGATTTATTTGCAAAAGAATGGTCAGAAGAGATGACGTGATTTACTTAGAGTACTTTTTGACTGATAGCCAGTCATGCAAGTACCCATCTTCTGAGACCAACTTCCTGTGCAAAAGCACACATCAACTGAAGAGCTTCTTGGTTTGCTGACAGCAGAAGTCTTTTTGCAACTACACTTCTTCTTGTAACACAAATGCATTTTTTTCTAATCACAGCTTGGTGTTTAAATAAATATCTATCTTTTCTTCATTAGCAATAGTAGCAGCCAGATAACAGATTTTAGTTGTCACGGATGGGAAAAGACGTTATTCTGTAAGATTTGCTGTATTGATTGGTTGCCAGAATCCCTTCATCCCACACCAACTGGATTCTGCTTAGAGCTGGCAGATTTCCAAAATACTGCAAGATATGTCTTAACCACTACCAAACTGAGTTACAACTTTCAGGCTTTGTCCTTTTCTTCCCCCGCCCCTTTCCACTAACATTTGTTAAATGCAGAGGTGAGTGATTAAGAGAAGGAGGTCATTGGTGTTCTCTACCAGCACACAGAAAATATGAAAATGATTAAAAATTTTTTTTTGCTTTTAATTTTAAACAAGAAGGTTTAAAAGGTGACATTTTAGGGTGTACTGAAAACTACACCCCTCCTCCTCACCAGGCTTGTTTACGTACTTAATTTTGTTTGCTGTGAATAGTTACTTTGTTTTAGGTAAAAAGCTATGGGCTTGTCAAATCTAGAGCACGTAAATCATTGCAGGACTGGGCATAAGATGCTTCCTGGATCTAGTAGGGTTGTCATGTAAAGCATAAGAGTAAATGGTTTGATGGGAATGTGATGTTTATAGGTTTTACATGAAGGAGCTGGTAAGCATGCCATAAAACTCCTATGGGCTTCTCTGTCACTTTTAAAGTCAGTAAAGTTGTATGGATCTCTTCAGGATTCTGCTACACTACTTTGTGAGGAAAAAGTAATTTTCTCTCTGCAAACCTCTTGCACGGAATATTGCTATATTATACTTGAAACATCTGGGCTGATGCTGATTTTTGGGGTCTCTTTCTGCTGTACACCTAGAATTTTAGGAGTGGGGAGAATAAGGTTGTTCCCTTTCCTTAACTGGAGAAGTATCTTCATTGGCTGGAAAAACTGCTTAGTTGCTTGAATTAGGATATCACAAGAGTGAGAGAGTGGTGGCCTAGGCAACTGAAAGAGCCATCTTGATCTCGTGTGGCACATTGATTTATTTACTTACTGTAACAACCTATTTAACATCACTGAGCAACAAGACACTACCCCCCCCCCTTTTTTTTTTCAGGCTTTCAATTCAAGCACAGAAGATGAAAGGTACCTTTCCTCCTTTCCTGAAATTTTAGGTAACATTCTCTGCCTAGGCTAGGAAGACAAGACTAAGTATTTCTGATTTGTTTTCTCCAAGCTGTCACACTGGATTGGTTACACCTGAGCTGGACTTCTGATCCCTTATCAGGTGTGTCATATAGCAACTGTCTTCCACTGAGTATGGCACAATGAGGAGGCTGAAGCTTGGGAGGAAGACTGTTTTAATATATCTGCGATTCAGCAAAAGCCTGGGTAAAATACCTGGTTCAGCAGGAAATTACTTCCCCAGTCGATGGCTCCTTCTAAAGTGATTATCTGCAGATGGGTGAGTAGAAGCAAAGAGATGCATGAAATGTGAATTACCTTGCAGATCTTGGATCTTGAGTCCTGGACTATTTGCTTTTGGGGGTATGTTTATTGTGGAACCTTAGGGGTGGCACTGTATACAAGAAGAAAAACAATACTGTGGAACTAGGTATCTTTATTGACTGCCAGTCCATCAGTGCAGGGCACTCTTGCATAGTAAATTACATTTCTCAGAGTCCTTCTGCTGTGCTTATGTATAAAGGAGAGGGAGTCTATTTCAAAACTAGTGGATACTTTCCAGAGTTTGTATTTGTTCGATAAAGGCTGATTTCCCCCAGCTTCTGCCACTCGCTGGATGAAGTTTTGGGACCGGGATGAGTGAACCAACAGATTTGTGTAAGAGCCTGACATCAGTCTAGACAACAAAATTTGGAAGCAGGTTTTGGTCTGTATTTTGAAGCTTCCCTTATTCTCCTCTCCAAATTTGGAGCTTGATCAGCCTTTTGTAGAGTTTCCACTAGGTAGGAGTGGTGCCGGGGGGTGATTCTCTGGAGCTGGCAGTCGGGGGGAGTGACTACAATGAAGGTTTGCCAATTTCACCAGCTGAGGAACTGGATCTCTATAGCAAATTAAATTATTTCAAAATCAGTGGGATTTTAATTTCAAATTCCATCTGGGGGGCCATCTGTAGTAAATATGTTGCATATTTGGCCACCAGATAGATAAATATATCCATTTAAAATGCACAAAATGGAAAGAGATTAACTGTAAAACAACAGTTCTCTTGCCTCTGACAATGCAGCTAGTGAACCAAAAAGTATATATATACATACGTGTCAGCTCTTGACTGTGCACTGGAGTAAGCACAATACATAGGGTGTCACTATAGGGTGGCAGCCATTTCATTTTTCCATGATGCCTTTAGGATTGGCACAGCAGGAACCTGCTGCTTCCTATTTAATTAAGTGGAAAAACTGTGAGTAAATTACTGCTAGTTCAACAACGTTGTGGACAGAATCGGCAACTGCCAACATATGTGATGGTGCATATGCTGCACCTGATTAAGTTAAGCAGAAACTAGAGCTTAACCTGCTGTTCCACTAGAGACAAACCAAAATTAATTAATCAGTCTGTTGTTAACCACTTGTCTGCTACCATAGTTGTGCAATATGGGACTGCCTTTTCAAAGCCTTACTGATCTGCTGGTTGGGTTCTCTGCGGAGCACAGCCAAGCTGAAATCAACCCTTACACACTGAAGGGTGGCAGAGCACTGAAATTCAGCCAAAATCATTCAAGAAGAGGGCAAGAAATACAGGAAGATGGGCAGACTGGCCTGTGCTTGTGAAATTTCCCCTAGGATCACAGAGATGAGGTACAAAAAGTCCCAGGTTTGAAGAGATTTTTGCTGCAAAGGTCGTGCTATGGGGGCCAGGTTTGCCACTGGCTTTCTCTCACTCCTATCCTGGAAGATGGGGAGCAGCAAAGCAGCTGTGCTATGCCTGGCTTCCTTGTCCACAGCCTATCCGTTTTTAGGCGTTGTGTTAAACTGCCCAAATCTTAAAACACTTCCTGTGACCAGTCAGGCCTGTATGGGATTTTCTTGCCTTACATGGAAAGGTTATTAGCATGGAGAAAGGCTGTAATTCTTCTTTCTAGGTATTTCTGTGATATAATGAAACACCTTGGTGTGTTAGATCCAAAAGAACTGGTGTCCTTTAGGTTGTTGGAGTTTTGTATGTCTTGCAAGAAAGACAGTAGGAGGCAAAAATGTTGCATTCTAATTTGTTCAAACACTGTTACCTTACTTTCTAAAAACTGCAGTGCTAAAATTGGGGGTTTGTTTCTAAACATATCATCTAGACTCCTAGCTGAATTTCTGCATAGAAATCAAGTTGTTTGAAGAAGTTGCCAAAAATGAATCACATTTTCTTAAAATAGAACCATTTCAGTTGTCTTCGCTAAATTGTCTGGAAAATGGGATTTGGGGATGTGCATTCTGAAAAAACTATTTTGTACTTCTAATAAAATAGAGTAGAGGCAGCTGAGCATTATATATAGCTTTTTCAGTTGATAAAATATGTCTTGGATATTATCCAAGAGTGTGCCATGGATATATTTCTGTTTACAATATCTTATTTTGATTAACATTTGGTTTTAATCTGATTTCCTATAATCTTTCATCTGAGTTTTCTTTTTATTAGGTATGAGAAATTCAAGTGAAGACATAAAATCTATAGGAAAACAAGTTTTGCTAAACCCAGTGTTCACGACACATTTGTTTCCCTTGTTTTACCCAAAAGGATTTTCAGGAATTGATGTCTTGGCTCTGACAGTGCTCAGTTATTTCTGGGATCCAAATTATCCTTAAAGTAAAAATGATAGATAAAGCAGCCCCATGTTCAAAAGGCCAAAGGATTGCAGACTGGTTTGGTGTGTGTCTAATCAGTTTAATAGTTTCAGCCTTGCATATGCTCATTTACTAACTAAATAATTAAACTATTAGTAATTTTTGAGGTGTAAATGATATCAGCTAATGATATAGTAATGATATGGCCTGCCAGGATAAAGGGTATTGAGCAAAAAAAGCGTGTACAGAGGAGCTTTACCACTATATTTTTGCTTTGTTTTGTGCGTATCAATATAATTTTATTTACTATTTTTTTCAGTTATTCAAAGTGGCTTTTGCACTCCCAACAACTGCACATATGTCAGCAAAAGCTAGGCCCATTATCTGTTTATACACAATATTATGTGTGTTCACACTACATTTTGATTGGTTCTGTGAGTATCAACTGTAAACACTGAAGGGCTTGCATAAGGGTAGTTTTGTTAGTCACATTTCCTTGCAAATGCCTTTTCCTGGTGTGTCCCACGAACAACCTGCCAGCTGATGTTCCAGTGTAAGCACAGGAGCTGCACTCATTGGTGCAGCGGTGTTGTGCAATGCCTGAGGTGACGAAGGTGTCACAGGGCTAGGGTGCCGTGGCACAGCTGGAAGGGTTCATTGCTTTCCCTGGCAGCCCAGAGCTGCAGAGTGTGGGCCCTGAGCAGCAGCTGCTGATCCGAGCTGGCACCGGGTGGATCTGAGCTGCCCATTCTGGGGTGAACAGCGCGTCCTTCCTTGTTCCAGCCAGCTGTGTGTGCATGGAGCAGCCAATTGCACTGCAGAGATCTGTTGCATTTCATGTAGCTCCTTTTCATTTAGCTTTTATGCTCAGAAACATTGCAGTCCTTTATTTTGATGTAACTGTGGAATCAGTGCGGGGAAGAGAGACTGTTGAAGTAATTCCAACTTGGCGTAGCCAGATTTGCCTCTAAAAGAATCCCTTTTCTCCTTGTCCCACAGTATTCAAGTTATGCTGCAACAGTTAGTTATCTAAGGTGATGCAGTGACATTGTTGTGAAAAATACTGAAATTAGGGACAACATGGAAATGTTTAATTACATTTTGTACCTGCACTGCAAACTTCTTGTAATGTTGAATATAATGGTTGTATAGGTATAATTATTCTGGTAGATCACCTATAATACTTGGTTTAGCACAAAATCCAGGGTGGATTTATTTAAACTGTTTGCCCTTGATCTGCTATACCTAGGAATAAAATTTTTCGGAAATTCTTGAGATTTTTCATGGGATCACACTGAACTGCTGAGGCTGGAAATAGTCTATAGGATACACTTCCTGTTGGGAGCAAGGGCAGCTTGACTGGGGCTATATCCAGTGGGTGTTGAACATCTCTGAGAATGGAAATTCCTCAGCCTCTCTGGGCAGCCTGTTTCTCCCTTGCAGTCATTGGTCTGTTTTCTTACGTTTAAGTTTGTGTATTGAAATTCTAATTTTCCTTAATAATTTTAATAAATGCAAGAAAATTTTGGCCTTAAAAGTAATAGAAAAGAAAGCCAGAGTGACAATGTATTTTCACTCTAAATAATTTTACTGATAGGAAAACTCTTAATAGCTGTTTTTCTGCAGCTGGTTAATAACTCCTACCAGTGTATTAGTGTTGAAGTAAACATTGGTAGTGGTTTAATTCTAGTTTCTTAGAGGGGTCTGGAATATACTTTATCTGAAAGAAACCCTGTGCTTATCACTGAGTACTCCAAGTGAGGCTGAGGTGATGACAAGGGAGTGTGTCTTTTGCAGAGCAGGGTAAATACAACTGTAACTCTGTCTGGATTCTGCAAGACATTCATCTTTGGTCATTGCTTTTATGTTATAATGATTCTTTTCACTTTTGGGGTTCCTTAATTTATGAAGCTTCTTTTTTAACTCACTGTTTTGGAAAAAGCTTAGCTGACTCTTCTGATTTTAAAAACAAACCCCAATGAAATTAAAGCAACCAAAAAAACCCCAACCCCAAAAGTAAAGGGTAATCAACTTCAAGCTATCATAGTTAAAGCCTGATGCTGCAGTCTGTGTTCAGGCCAAACTCCCTCTCCCTCTGCTGGGGCTGAGCCTTTCCAGGTCCTGTGCTCTCTTGCTTTGGGGAGCAGTGTTTCCTCTGCCCTACACGAGAACAGAAAAAATATCCCTCCCAGAGCGCCTAGTTTGGCTATAGATGAGGTCATAACACTACTTAACTATCCATTGCTTTCAGGTTTCTGCCTGAGAGAGTTCTGTTTTATGAAGATGGGAGGATTTGTTTTAATCTCTATTGTGTCTGCAAGGCACAGGCAGTGGCTGGGTGCTTAGGGAGGGGACTTGCCATTCCATTTATTTTTGTGCGCTGCTGTACAAATTGACACATCACACAAAATTAATGAACACAGAGCAATGCTGAGTCATGTGTAGAAGGGATATGGAAACTACTCAAATTATTCTGTTTAGCTTCCATTCCTCCCTGGAAGACAAACTATATTCCTTTAATCACACTTTTTCTCCACATGACATCATTGTCATGCATTTTCTTTGCCTTCTGCAGCACAGCGTTGTTTTCTGCTGCTGGTTTCTAAAGCAAGGTGACTCCAGAAAACAGTATTAATGTTTCAGTGCTAGTGCAGTTCAGTGAGTCACGTGGTTGGTACCTGCACTCAGGAGAATAATTACTTGTACCATATAATAAAACTTCTATGAATGATCTATTACAGTACTGAGAGTGCTTGGGATTTTATTGTGACTTTGATTACTATCAGGATGCTGAAGTCTCCCTGTAGTTTTTATATAATTCTTTGAAGCCCAGCTGAAATTAGGAGACAAGTTACTGGATTTTGCAAGTAAAGAGGAACGCTGAAAAATTTTAGCAAGACCTATAAAGACAAAGAATTTGGAGTCTGGTCCTCCAGAGCTGGCAGCCAGAGACGTGTAGGATTTTAAATAGCTAAAGAAGGCAGTAATGGCATTACTGGCATTGAGATAAAGCAAGAACAAATCCAGCTGAGAGGATGAATATAACAAAGAAAATATTTTTTAATGTAATAAGGCATGTGCACATGCATACACAAGCATATGGAATTTAAAGCAAACTCTGAATGGTCAGGTTTGGATAAATGCCTGGCTGCAGTCAAGGCACAGCACTAGTGCATGTATACAGTTGAAATAATCTTTTTCTGTGAGCTACTGTAATTCTGAAGAACTTGCACTTGAGAAGTACAGTAAAACCAGGCCAGCTACTTACTTTTTTTGGCTTCCTCCAGTTTGTCCTTGGCACGTTTTTCTGCCTGCAAAAGCTGCTGGATTCCCTGAGACTGGCTGGTCATGCTGATTGCTGCGGCTGGTGAACTTCTGTGGCGACTGGAGCTCAGAGGGAGTTTTATACAGCTGCCAGGCTCTTCCTTGTGTTTTTTGTTCTGTGTGTTATTGCAACAAGCTTCCAGATTGCACTGACCCAGCCGGCTGTGCCTGGATTGCTGCTGGGCGCACAGGCCTGGGAGTGCCACCGGAAAAATACAGCAGCGAGGCTGAAAGGAATGTTCTCCTCTCTTCAGGGTCACAGGGAACTTGAAGTGTCCGATTAACACTTTGGGGAAAAAAAGAGCACCTCAAATGGCTTGTATTTTAATGGGGATTTTTTTCTTTTTTAAGCTCTTATTTCTGAAGCAGAATAAAGTTAATCTTCTCAGAGGAACTGAGGGGAAAAGAATATTTTCTTGGCATTTCCTTTTAATAAAACTTCCCCTCAAAGCAAAGAATCAGGTTCAGTCACCAATTAATTTTGGTTGAGCACCAAGAATTGCTTGTAGGCTTCTGTTTAATATTACTTTTTAACACTATTCATTATGGTTTTCACTTAAAAAAAAAAATCTGCAATAGGAACTAACTCATTGGGGACAAAAGTTCAAAAAGAATGAGGTGATTGAGGTATGATCTACCTTGTAATGTGCCACGATGGAGGTTAGTGGAGATGAGATGGAAACTGTGGGATTAGCTCTGAGATCCAGACTCTTGGAAGGTCTGAATGGTGGCCTAGGTTTTACTTTCAAGTCATAACACACACAACAGTCAAATGGATGCCTGAGAATGGCTGTAAATGCACACCCTATTCCCTGCAGAAGGAGACTGTTTTGTGAGCTACTGCATGAATAGGAAGCATGTTCATATTCTGAATCCTCATTAAAAAACCCAACAAATCCCACTTGTTACAGGTGCTTTGGCCATTGCATAGGAGAGGAACATGCCAAGTTGCATAATTAAAATAATTTATTTTTGTAACAAAAAACCCTCATAGCATGAGTAAAGTATATTTATTTGAAGTTCTTGACAGAGCTCTGCCACACCTGGAGATCACCTTCTGATATAAATGTTTCTTTCATGCTGCAATTTTATATTCATAGCTATATATTTATGCATGTAGGTATGATTTCTGCATATACTATAAAATATGTTTATATAAAAATTATTTGGTGCTCTCTATTAAAGGTCCTTGTTGTAGGGCCCTTTCTTTTCTGGGGCTTCCCAGGACAGCTGTGTCATGCAATTTCCTTGCTGCTAGAGTGTTGCCTGGTCCTGATGAGGAAATGTGTACTATTGGTATGAAGTATTTTTTTCCCTCCCAAATAGTTATAGGTTTGAGAGAAAATGGAAGGAGAAGCCTCTTGCTCTATTGCTGCCTTCAGCTGTGCTCTGAACAACAGTAGAACTGAGACTTGGAAAAGGAAGTTGTTTTGTTTTCTGTTCTGTGATAGTACAAATTCAAATTTCACTCAAGCTCTGCCTTTCTCACATTAATCCTTGAATTTATTTCTTCATCCAGAAGCTGTGTGAGATGCTTGTTCATCTCCAGCACTGAAACCAAGGGTTCACTCTAGCTGCAGGAGTGCGTTCACGGCACTGTTTTTAGAAGATTTTAATGCCTGGCCTTGAAGTATGTTCTATTCAAACACAGAAGAAGAAGTGATGATCAATTCTACAGAAAATGTGGAAACTGTAGGGTTAGGACTTCATTCGCCACTGAGACTCAGCTACAAGTAATATTACTGGCAAAGAAAAGCAGAAGTGGAAAATGAAAGTAGAAAATGAAGAGATCTGGTTTACTTGAGGGAGGAAACTTAGGCTCAGAACTTTAAAGCAGAAGTCACTTAAAAATTAAATAGGAAGTGGAAATGTCAGGCTCGTCTCAGACATCAAAAGTACGTTCCAGGCAAAGGGTCTTGTCAAGCAAATCTCATTGCTGTGAGAAATGTTACAAAACTACTGGCAAATTAAACTATTTCAGTTTCTGGACTTGGCTGAAAGCATCGTGGGCCAGACCCTTTGAATTTTCAGAGCAGTTCTCAATGCTGTAATTATGTTATGTGGGTCTCATTAATGATCTGAATTTTGACATTTACAATCTGTTAATTAATATTTCACAGAAAATACTTCTATATGATGAATTTTTATGGGAAAAAGATCCAGTCTTCAAGAGATTATGAAGCTCTTCCATTGTAAAAAAATTAATATATTTCTTAAGCAGATCATTTGAGCTGCATATGTCACAGTTCACGCATTTCAATGTTTTTCTGATTTTCAAAAAACAATCTCAGTTTATAATTTTCCTTATGGCTGGTTCACATACAGTGTGGTGGCATGCCATGCTGCCTTCCTCATGGCATTAGGCAGGTACTAGGGCACATCTGCAGGGGAGAAGATGATAATTTCTTTTGGCTGGTGCTTATACACATTTTGTTAGACTCCACACGAAGTACTGCCACTTAGAACTAATTTCAAAGCTTGTCTGATGATGTTGGTGATGACCTCAGACTATGCTGACATGGCACCTCTGTGTATCCCACCTCATGGATAATTCATTAAAATAAAGTAGGTTAAGCCACTGACTGGCCAAGCAGGCTCCTACTTCATCACACAAACTAGTAAGAAACTTCTCTGTCGTAGTTCTGGCTTTCTTTCCAAGTCAGCCCCAGACTCATTTAATTAGAAGAGAGAAGCGGATGTGGTAACTGGTGATGGGGGCAGGAGAGGTGTTACCAAAGTGAGAGAGGGCAGAGAAAAGGCTTTTTGGTTTTGTTTTTTTAAAGTCTCCTTTTTCTTCTCAGCATTTGTCTATCTGTCTCAGTCTCCAGAATTTCCTGAGCCTTTTCTGATTATCCTCACTGACAGAAAGGGAAAAATGGGCTCAGTTCTGGCATTCTTACTCCCTCAAAGCAAAGCTGTAGAACAAGAGCTCTTGAAGCGTGTTAAAAGGGATGAGAGACCCTGCTGAGTTCTCCCTGCTCACCCACAGCTTGAGCAGCAAAAACACTCTGAATCAGGTATTTCAAGTTTAGATGGAGGCTGTGCAGCTGCTGTTTAATCTCTGCAGTGGGAAGGCCAAGGCCAGTGGCTAAATTCACCCTGGGTAATTCAGATTATTTTATTTGGAAAAAATCTGCTTGTTGTAACTCAGATTGAGCCTTACCTAGCATGAGCTTACCACCTTCTCAATCCACCTACTACTGAGCAGTAAAGGTAGTGCCATGGAGTCCTTTCATTGTGGTTTAAGTGTGCACAGACTCTCCTGTATGTAGGAGGGCAGCAGGCAGAGTTTCCACTGAAACGAGTTTAACTTGAAGGTCTCCCATGCATTGTCTCTGGGGCTGGATTTCCCAAGGCACACACTTCTTTTAATCACTTAAAAAAAAAATTACAAACCGAATTCTTTCCAAATGAGCTGCTGTGACTGCTAAGTAGCACACTCTGTTCAGACTGCAGATTCAAAGCAGTGACATCGATTCAATGATAAAGCCTTAAGATCAGCAGTGTGGCAGTCAGGGCAGCTGGCTCAGGTGCTTTTGTGGGTCTGTGTGCCTTTTGTTTTGTTGCTCTAGAAAGGCCTAAGTAAGGAAAAGCAGGGTGCACACCTGCTTGGCTTCCTGCAGCACAGTGAGGACTGTTCCTCTGAGGAAAATGGAGCACCTTCAAATGCAGTAAGATCTGGCACGCTAAGGAGTGATGGGCTCCTGTTAGCATTAATAGCAAAAAGTCTTTGTGCACAAATTAAAAAGTATGCCGCGAAAACCATCACACACATTGGAAAATCCTCGCCTTTTCCCTCTGAATTAAAAAAACATGTTTGCTTACATTAGAAGAAAAAGTTATGAACTTTGTACTGAAATTGTGATTATGTAATAATTCTTGCTACTGCATTTTCTGACACTGACAGTGTCACTCTGTTGACATCACCACAGTTGACCTCAGCAGCCTGAATTTTACCCATAGGCCTGAAAAATATGGGAACAAAAAGGTATGCAAAGATGAATAAATATTAAAATATTGCTGGAGGCAACTTGCTGCCACACTGTCGAGATGAACTTATTGACTGCTGGCCAAGTCTGCAACACAGCCCCAGCTTCAGCTGGCACAGCAGTCTGATGACCCTATATTGAATATGTACTTTAAACCAACTCAGATTTTTTCCTAAATCTGGCCCGTGTCTTAAAGGAAGTAATTATGTTTGCAGCTGTAGGAGGTTTCACATTCAGAGAAAGCCAATGTGAGGTGTGTATTTAATTACTTTTCCTAAAGATCACTTCAACTTCTAGAAGAAAAATTAAGAATAAAAAAAGTGTCTTTTTTCTCCACTACCCATGTGGTAATTCAGGTAGAGAAAATATTAATTTTTAAAAAGTGCAAAAGAAAAAGCAGCAGAAAAGAGCCATAGTTTCTGTGTCTCTAACTTCCAGGTTAATTTATAATTTGACAATCAGTATGGTTGTGGTTATTTCCTGTTCTCAGTGTATGGTGTGATCACCCCAGCCAGCAAACCCTCGTCCAGCAGATCACTTACTCCCCCACAGTGGCATGGGGGTGAGAATCAAAAGGGCAACCATGAGAAAACTTGTGGGTCAAGATACAAAAGCAGTTCTAAAAATGAGGGGAAAGGGTAGGGGGATGCCAAGTGATGTAAAGGAAGTCACTTCTCACCTCCCACAGGCAGACCAATGCCTAGTCAGCCTCCAAAGAGGGGGCACTGTGGGAAGGGCAAATCCCCGGTTCTGTTGCTGAGCCTGGCACTCCATGATACAAAGCACCCCTCGGTCAGCCCGGGTTGCTGTTCTGGCTCTGCCCACTCCCAGCCTGCACCTGTGGGGGACAGAGCCGCGGAGCAGAGAAAACCTTGACACACTGCAAGCCCTGTTCAGCAGCACCTAAAGCACTGCTGTGCTATCAGCACTATTTTAGTTGCAAGCTGGCAATGTGCAGGCTGTGATGAAGCAATTAACTCCATCACAGCCAGCCCCAGCACATAACTTCATTTCAGATAGTTTTTGTTTCTTTTTCTTTTCCCGGTGCAGCTATTTGCTATCTCCTTTCCCACTCTTCCGCACTACAGTAGTGCCTCCTCCCTTATTCCATCCTCTCTATGATTTCTCACGTTGCTGCCTGTCCCAAAAGAAGGTTGTAACTCCACCAGTGTATTTGTGCACTCAGGCAGGCAGGGAGGGGAAGTGGGGAGCCATGTAAGTATATTTTGAACTGTGTAGGCTAACTAACAACTCGCATCCGTTTCACAGCTGAAGAAAACCACTTGAAGAAAAGCGAGTGTAGTATATTAGAAAATTCCAGCTCTGTCTCAAATTAGACTTAACAATATCAACAAAGATATTACAAAGAAAATAATTCAACTTTGCAGCCTAGAAGAGCTGAGCCTGTGCTCCTCTGCATTGTACTTAAGTGCTGCTGCTTTGTGTATAGCTCAAGGTTGTTTAATCAGTTTTCTTTCAACAAAATCCTAATTTTCTACTCAGTCATTTCATTGTATTTTATTCCAGCTCTGAGCGACACCAGCTTAAACTGAAAGTGAAAAAAAGGAATAAGAATTTCCTTTCTTGTACTGAAAATATTAATACTTCAATAGGAAGAAGGAAAGCTTTATTTGGAAAGGTAAGACAGAAAACCTGGGGTGGAAAAAATTACGAATACTGGCATGTGTCTTTTAAGACTAGAGTAGAAGTTCCTTAGCTAAGCTAGTCCCTGTAAATTTTCCTGATACAATTCTGAAGGTGAATGGGGAGCTCTCTCCTTACTTTGTAAAATCTACTTTTAATTAGTGTTCCTAAACACTGCCATACACATTTACTTATGTTAGTACATGTGTACATTGAGATTTAAAAATCTCTCTTCCACCACTTTCTAGTGGCGTCTAGGATTTTTGGTTTAATTAAAAAAATAAAAGTAGAACTTATCCTCCCTTCATAAAAGAAATCAGAACATTAATTTTAGCCTGTTCACTGCTTTACATCATGTCTCTGGTATTTCTGTTCTCTGTTTCTCTTGCTTGTCATGTGGCTGTGAGAGTAGTGAGTCTTGTGTCTCAGGCAGTTCCTCATTTTAGAGGGGGAAGGATTTTTATTGTCAAGCCTTTGTGCAGTGTAAACACTTTTTCTCCTTTTTTTGCCATTCTGTTGGTAGCTCATAGGGGCTTGGGTTTTGCTTTGCAGAAGGTACTTCTGCTGGTGAGGATCTCTGTATGTTTTGATGTAGAGCATTTGTCCCTCTTACAGGCCTGAAAAGAAGGTCGGAATTCACTATTAGTTTTGCTTTTCTTTCAAACACTTCGCTTGCCAGTAAAGTCGGAGCTCAGTGAGGCTAAGCACCACTACAGTGTGTTAAACATGTCCCGAGGTCTGGCGCCAGGCCCTTCGGAAGCCTGGCTGCCCCCACGGCTGCGCGCGGCGCCATGGCCGCGCTTCACGCCTCGCCTTCCCCTACCCTGAGCAGCCTTCCTGCTCTACCCCGCGGAGACCCCGGCCTGGGGCTGGCCTGGTGCGGAGGAAGAGAGGAGGCAAGGCAGCCAGAGGTGAGTTAGGGGCCTGATTCCAGGCGGCGGGGCCAGGCTGGGAGGGGGAGCTGGCGGGAGCTGGCCACAGCAAAGCTGGGCCCTCACAGCACCTGCCCAGAGCAGGGGCGGGGCCCGGCTCCAAACATGCCTTAGGCCCGGTCTGCTTTGGCATTGTCCCCGGGATGGGATGGGAAATAACAGGAGTGCTGATCCAGAGATAGGTCAGAGGTGCTTGGTGTCATTGTCCTGGAAGTCTAATGGTCTGAAAAGGCGCATTTCTGACAAGAATTATGCTTATAATGGTGAGCCATGGAGCATGGGCCGCCATGGGAGAGCTCCTTGTGGGCCTCCCTCAGCTCCTGTGTGGGGATGTTGGCACTGTGTTTCTGTGGTTATGGCACAGAAGTTCTAGGGGTCAAACTTTGGCTGGGAGAACAAAGAGGAACAAAAGATTGTACAGAAGAACATTTTGGAAGATCCTTGTCTATCCCAGGGAACATTTTCTGGTCCTGCAGAGAGCCACAGAATAAAAGAGCCTGAGGATTTCTGGTATCACACAACATATAAAGAGGAGCCTCACTGTTATCTGTGCTATTCTGAAGTCATAACAAGAACAAGGTGAATAACTTAATTTTTTTTTTTAATATGAAATGGAACTTTATTTACATGCAGCTAATGTAAATATGTAAAGTTTGCTCTAGTAAATATATGGTCTGACAGGAGTTGCTGAAATCAACAATAAAGACAAATTATTATCCATCTGGCAATTCTGAGCAGCTGCCTATTTTATCTTTGAAATAAATGCCTGGAAAGGTTTCTTTTTTTAGAGAAAAAATTGGAATTAGGCTACTATGAAAGCACAAAAGTATTCTCTCTATTTCTGTCTGAGGATATTGTGAATATTTGCATTGCTCTTTTTTGACACTATGGGTAACAGCAGAAGCAGCATGGATTAAACCTTTCTCACAGAGCATGGCATAGACTATAATAGAAACCTCTCAAAAGAAAAAATCATTGCTTTGAAAAACCTCAAAAGATACATTAAAAAAAGAAGCTTCATGCTTATAGGTATGGTAACCCTTGATAAAAGGCTACACAGTCTTGGCTCTCAAAACACACTTGAAATTAAATTAAATCCATTGAAATTTTTTAGTAAAGGCCTAAGAAGTAATAGCTTTTCTTCTGTTAGTGTGCTCTACTGTATCTTTCCCTTCCAAGCCACCTGAGATCCTCCTCTTAATAGCAGAGGTGATTGTAGATATGTGTCCCAGAATTCACAACGTTACAGCAGTTCATCTGTCCATGTCACTTCTCCCCCTTTTTGAGGTAGGGGTGAACACTGTGTGCAAAGTACTGAGAGTCTCAGAAATTACTCTTTCTCTGCCTCTTTCTGGCCACTTGACTCCTCCTTGCCTTCAGAACAAAACCAGCTTTGCTTTTATGAAATAAGCTGTGATAGTATGAGCAGCTGTTCCTGCATTTTGCCCATGCTGGCAGCTCCTCTCAGCACTGCTGCACATTGAGTCTGACCTCCAGGCAGGCTTCTGCCCCCAACTGCAGGTGTAGCACTGCCAGTCCTTCTGCTTGCTCCCACAGCCTTGTTTTTAATGAATCCCACATGGGAAGAAGAGGGATAAATGTGGTGATGAGAAGACAAAGCTTTCTCCTTTCCTGCTTCAGTGAGGTGCAGGGGCAGGCACTCACCTGTGTGTGTCAAATAACTGTTGTGCTATACTGTCAAGCCTCATGGATATTGTGCAAACTGACTGTAATAACAACAGGTTGATATATTTTTCATAATGTGCATATTATGTCCCATGTACTCCCAAAAAAACCCCAACAGGAATGTGTGCTATTACACAGGGGAGTGCTCTGAAGCATTACAGGTAGAGCACAATCATTTCCTTGAAATTTCCCAGTATATATTACCTCATCTCATTGTAATATCTTTGATATCAATGTTTTCTTCTGACTCTCTCACATTTCTGTTTTTGCAGTTCTGCAGTATGTGAAACACAGTTACAAGTATTGATGATACTGAAGCAATAACAAGGCTCTACAGCATAGAAACCTGTGTCAAGGGGTATGTGAATTAAAGGGTGGGAGGGGAGCTGACGGTAAGAACTTCAGAAACCTGACTCTTTACAGTAACTTTGACTTCCTCTGTAGGCATTTTTGCTGTTTTGAAGTTTGCAGGTTTAATATATAAAGGGATGACTTGGCTATGGGAACTTTCCCCCTGCTCAGACAGTATCTGATAAGGTTGTTACCAACAAATCAAAGGTTTGTGTGAGAATGTGCCTGTGGTTAGGTGTGTGTTATCCTGTTATTTGGCTTATGAATCTTCGTAGCAGCTTTTCAGACTACCTTGTCAAAGAATCTCTTTGTTTTAGAAACCTGAAAAATAATTTTGAAATAATTTAAAAATAATTTTTAAACCTCCAGAGTTCTCTGCAGGAGCACGATTTGAGCACATTGGCTCCTTCTGGCAATTGAGAATGAAAATGTTTTAGTTCCACATCTACCAGCAGTTTGTTTGACCTCTGAGGCAGCAGAGTAGTGGTGCAGCAAAGAGGCGTCCTCAGCCCCCAGGGTCAAGAGCCACGAGTGCTGTGGCATGACAGGGCCTCTATTGCACTGCCTGTCTGTGTCCTGTCCTAGAGAGGATCCAGAGATGACCCAGTCCTTTCCTGCACTCCATTATGTCTCTCAGGCTGTCTAACAGCTGCAGGTAGCAGTGGGGAAAATGTGGTGAAGTTTCCTTTCTAAGGTTTGTTCAAGGCATAGAAAGAGGAAAAACTGCTGCACTCATCTAGTCTGTAACAGCTAGACTTAGTGTACTCTAGCTTGCACTGATATCCATGTGGGAAAATGGAGAGGCCTTAGAGGCTGCATTTCTTCCCCTGTGAGATCACCAAGAGCTCAGCTAAATGTTTTCAGGCCCGTGGTTTTCAGTCATGTTACTGAATCACAGTCTCTGCACAGAAACCATACAACAGCAGACTTCAAAATCCTAAGGAAAAGTCTCAGTACTGGGCAAGGGCTTGAAGATTTCATTGCATTTACTGCAGTGGTTACATAGACTCTGAAAGTTCAGAGTTTTGGTAGCAGGTGAGTAGCAATAGGCTCTGTGTTTGGAGGAAACCCTCACATTAAAAACAATATTTCAAAGCAGAAGTTTTTCAGATTCCCATAAGAATGGGAAACAGTTAGGATCACTCCATAGTGGCATAAGCAGAAGACTTTGCCTCACTTTTGAAATTATAAAGTAAAAAATTTCAGAATTCACCATCCAAGTGTCCACAAGAAGCAATGTCACTTCAGAGTCCTAGAATTTCAGAGCTATCTTGTTAATTATGCCAAGAATAATTAGGAGATGCTTGTGTCTGTAGTCTTCTTGGTCACCTGTGTAGTTTTTGCAGCTACAGAACCTTAATTTTTCATAGCTTTTGTATGCTGGGCATGATGTGTAGAAAAAAAGGTTTTTATATTTTTTCGTCTTCAAATATGCAACATGTTTTTAAACCGTCTCAAGCATTCAGCCAGAGTGATTGATTTATTGGGAACTGATTGATGGTCAGTAATATATTTGAATTATTCAAGACAGTTTTAAAAATTAGTAGAATTTTTATTTAAATATACATTCCCTTTTACTAAAGGACATGAATGGAAATGAATTCAGACATAGTGTAGCCTTATCTTACTTGTCGGATGTTCTTACCACATTGGCAAGCATTGCCAGATTCAAATATATTATTGTGTGTTGGCTGAATGCTACTATAGTGTTTACTCTAGTGGAAAGAGATTCCTTTGTTGAAGTCTAGAGAGCTCCCATACAAAAACACAGGACACTCATTCTACCCTGTTTTGCAGTGTGAATTTTTTTGTTTTTTGTTTAATACTGGCAGTTATGGATCAGGGAAGACTCTTCAGTGGAAGTGTGATTGGTGTGTGCATGTGGTTATGCATGCATGTGCACACAAATGCTGATAAAAAGCTCTACCAGTCCTACTCTGTTGCAAAAAAATTTTAAAGTCTCTCCCCTTCCCTTGGAAACGTCTTAGGGCTGATTCCAGAGATATGAAGAAACACTGAGGCAGGATTCAGAAGGCAAAAGTAATTGTGCATAAACTAGAAGGGGAAATAAAAAACAAAACAAAACAAAACAAACCCCAAAAAACCCAACAAAATAAATGCATTGATCACTTTGAGCTACCTAGCTAGACCATGCTGCATATGTGTGCATTTTAGCTCTTTTACCTCTCTCTTCCTGAAATACAGTTCTAATGAGTTCACAAAGCTGATTTGAAACATGCAGCAATAAGACATGATGGAGTCCTGTGCCAGGGAAGTCCTAGCTGATGATACCAAAGAGGGTACTGGTTTCAGTGTATTATGACTAAAATGAAGAAAGCTTTTATTCTGGATAGCTCTGTGTGGAATGATGCAAGAATATACATGTGCATATATGTGTCTGTACAGACATATGTATAGTCATATAAATGTCAACAAAAGCTGCTCAAATACATGGTAATAGGTCTTTAGTACTTATTTGGTGCATTTTAAATACAAATTTTCTTTCATATACACTGCATTTTCAAGATCCTTTTCTTTCTGTCCTTCACCTCATTGGAGTATTCTATTTCTTTGCACAAAAGACCAGCAGGAGGTCTGTAAAATGACTTTTTTCAGTAAGAACTACAGGCTTTGGCCTATAGTTTTAGTGTAGATGAAAGAAATAATGGATTTCTTTGAAAAAAACCCAAGGAAAATCAGGACCATTTTGTTCAATACTACACCACTGTTTCCAGTAATTGCCTTGGACAGTTTGCAAGTCTTTCCACTTTATGTAAATACATTAACTTCTGAAAATCCCGTGTACCTGTGAGGTGGGGCCTTTTGAAGGAGGTGTTCTTTTGAAGGTTCAAGGGTCTCTTAAACACACATTTTTTTTCTTCAAAGTAAATCTTGTAGACTCCTTGTCACAAATTCTTCTTGTTAGGCATTCTGCTCAAAGAACTGCTTGAATTTCAATATCAAGTATTTCAAACAAATACCTCTAATGCCTCAATACATTTTTCTTATGGTCAGTCAGTGGCCCTAAATAAGAAAGGGAACCTCTGATAATTTGAATTCTATTCCAAGCAATCATTTGAAGAAAAGAATAAAATAAAATCTGAGGCTTTTTATAGTTACGCCTGAAAACCAAGAAAGGGTGAAGTAACTGTAAACTTCCAGTTTTTGAAGTTGCTTTCTCTGTTTCTTCATTTTGTGCTTCCATTCCCCATATTTTTATAAGTAAGATGAGTGAGAGGTGAAAAACTCTGTAACAGAAAATAATGCAATAACATATAGGGAGGTTTTGGTCTTGACTTCTAAACAGAAGAAATAATTAAGCATAAGCATGTCTGTCACTATCAGTTTAAGCTGTCAAGTGAATAACAGTTGTATTTGAGTTTTCTGTAGTGAAATCGTGTTCTAGCAAATTTTAATGGTTGCAGGACAAGTGGGCTGTTTTACACATCATGCAGGATGAGGACATAAGACCTTAAAGCATTTATCTCTGAATTTTTATTGTAGCTAAAAATACCTATTTTTCCTGATACAATTTTGAAAATTCTGGCATGTTACAATGCAAGATTTGGTAGGCTATAAACACAGAAAGAGAAAAGGCACTTGTAAAACTTGGATATGGAGAAAAAGAATATAATAATCTCAAGAAATCTTCATAATAAAAGCTAGAATTTTGCTCAGTGTCTCTATGCGTCTGTGAATGTGAAGACGTACATACCTAATCTTGGTTTTAAAGCCTTTAGTTATAAGACAATTAAGGAAGCACATAGATTTATTGAAAGATTGTCTGGTTTATGTTACAAGATTAATACAGCTCAAGGACACCTTGGTAAGAAAACCACAAATGAACTTTGTTCTTTAGTTCCAGCCTCATTTTTGCAGTAAGGGTCTTCAGGAAATAAAATAATAAATATGGAATATTATAAAATACTTTGCCATAATTCAAGGTCAAGATTTTTATCTTGTTCTTAGAGCTTAAAGCTTCCAAGAAGTGACCCTTTAAATACTATTGACAATAGCAGTTAATGCTATTTAAATGCTATTGACAATAGCAACAAATTTGAACAATTCCCTGGCTGAGCTGAGCAGTATGAGTTGCTTAAAACAAGTATATGCTCAAAGGTTTTTATGTAGCATGGAACACAAAACCTGTAAAGGATCCTCTTTGCCTGATAACCTTTCCATCTACACGACAACTCTTTTGCAGCTTCATACAGGCTTACACACCCATGTACATGTTCCTATATGTACCTACAGATGCACTGAGAATCCTGGGTATCATTGCCCCTTTGCAACACTCCTTGAGACTTCACAAATGCCTGTGGAGCTGAAGGTAGAGCCCTGACACCTCCATGGAGCTGGATGTAGGCGAGCACACTGCATTGTACCAGGGTCCATGCTTTCTCTGCTGAGACTATTACCAGCATCTTTCTTGCACATGTAGAGCTCTCAGTGACTACCACTTTGTGCTTCATGATCTGCTTTTCTCCTCTGCTCTCTTCCTCACTCTCCTCTCCTTCCCTCCTACACACAATTGTTCAACCGGAACATGTGTGCTGCACAGAGCTGGTTATCAAAAGGGGCATCTCCCTGAGCAGTGCTATGATCAGGGGACCGCTGGGGAAAAAAGACAGACACTCAGTGCTTGTCCCCAGCGTAGGGGAAGGACAACACAAATCTCTGCGCTAGCAGTGTATGTCTTCCAGTGAGAAAAATATTTGAATTATTCCAAATAATCCTGCAGAAATGGCCATAAAGTGACAGCTATATCTTTTTAAACACAGAAAACACAACCTCACACTTCATCAGCAGGTAAAGGGAGGAAGAGATGCTGGTAACTGTGTATACCATAGGTACATTAAAATATGTGGTTCAACTAGAAACCAAGATACCCTGAGACATAAAAGGCATCCCATCAAATGTAGTGCCCAAAAGTGTTATTGGGAGGACTGTGTAATGGATAATTTTGCTCCATACAATGTGTTCAAGTGCTGTCTTGTCAAATGGGTGCTATTGACAAGCTGAAAGAGCAGCCAGGGGCCAGGGAGAGCAAGGGATGCTTTCTCAGCACTTGGACTGGACAGAGCTTCAAATGCCTGAACACTTCTGCAACCTCTCCCCCTCCCCAGAGCAGGGTTTGTTGGTCCTGCAGGACCTGGGAGTCAGTGTTATGTATGCTTTAGTTCAGTGCAAGCTTCAAATCACCCAATGTATTGTGACAAGAGTTAAGAAATCAGCTTATCAATTGAGAAAAACCTGAGGCATCTGACTCAAAAAGTTTTGCTGAACCTTTAATGTTGTCCTTAGATGAGAATGTGGACGGTATTTATCTGTCTCTACTTTTCTATTTTCAGTAAGAAAGTGCTGACACCTGTGGCAGCCAGACTCGTGAAAAGGAGCTTGGTACCTCTGATGTACAGTATGAAATCTAAGATATTAGATTGGTCCTTTGGGGACAACCTATCTTTCCATCCAAACGATCCTAAGGTAAGAAGACATGCACTCAACTAAAGAATTTCAATATGTTAAATTGAGGTTGGGGATCAAAGGCCAGGATATCAGCTCTGCTGAGGGACCAGGAGTGGGCTGCATCCAAATGCCTTAGCTCATCTCCAGAAAGTCCATCTGCAAAAAGACCTACCAGAGACAACATAAATTGTGGCTTCACTGATGTAGCTTGTTTCCACTTAGCTGGAGAAGGAGGTTCTATTCAGACCCTCAGTTATGAATTTTGCTGCTCTGCACCATTTCTGGGCCTTGGTAATTACCATACAGGATCCAGAAAGTGAAACCAGCTTGGAAAGCTGAGAAGCATTGATTTACAGGCCAAGCTGAGGCAAGAGCAAAAAGCAGCAGAGAAAAGTTTTTGTTGTTTTTCAGTTATAGCTTTATTTGGTCTAATAGTCTTAATTTGACAGTCCTGAAAAATGCTGCTGCTGATCTTTCATGACAGTAAAGGTATTAAATATATCTAATGTTGCAGTTAAACAAAACTTACTTCCACTACACACATTTTTAATAAATACAGCATAAAAATTAGTATCAATAGTTTAAGTGTGTATTTGCTGGGATTCAAGATAAATAATCTATTTGACAGGACTTTGGGGTTTTGTTTTTCCTTTTGAGCTCTTTCTTGTTCAATGAACACTTGTAGGAGGTTTTGAAGATTGCTAGTTAATTTATAAAACTGGTTTCACATAATTCAACTATTGTAGATCATGAAAACCAAAATATTTTTCCCCTTAATTGATCTGAATGTGAATGAAAGCATAAAATTCTTAAAAATAGGTAAACAAGTATAGATGCATGATCTTCAGAGAGTTCCCATGGTTATATGGTTGTACAAAGAACACGTACATTTTCCACCTGCTCAGCTTTCTAATATTGAGCTAGGACAAATAAAACCCATACTTTCTCAAAACTACTTTTTCTATTTCCTATTACCTTTTGGAGTAGAGCATGGGCCACTGTGGAAGCAGCAGAGAAAAGCTCTTCCCACCTTGTTTTTGAACTTCTCTTTTCTCACTCTGCTTGTGTTCCTCATGCAAAAATTTGCACAGAGCTTGTTTTCCTCAGGACTGGTATTTGGTGCTCCCACTGCCCAAAATTTTTAATAGTATGTGGAAGGTATTATTTCCAGCTAGAATGGAGTGTATGTAAAGCTGACCTTACAGCTTCATCATTCAAGAAGGTGAACTGTCTGTGAAGAGCAGTGAGACAGTTCAGTATTTTTTTCAGGCTGATGTGGGAAATTTGGAGAAAGGAAGGTTCTGAGAGCAAGGAATAGCACAAAAGATTTTTGGATCAGAGACAATGGAAGGCAGGTTGGTCTTGTTTTGTTCGCTACCATCTGTCTTTAAATGGTTCCTGTTTACAGTAGAAGAAGGAAAGGAGAATGAACAGGTTATTTACTTTTCTTAGACAAGCTTATTTGTGAATCTCTATTTTTCCATGGTGGAAAAATGACAGTGTGCTGATGGATGAGGTAAAGTCTCAGAAAATTCAGCCCTCCAGAATGTATCTCTGTGGATCAGTGTGGAGAAACTTTCTGAACCTCAGTAAACTGAAAATTAAGCTGGGAAGTCAAACTAATATGAGGTTCATATTACTCAGTATAACTGTCTGAAGAAAAACCCTTAACTTTTGTTTACCAGTTTACAGGCTTGGAACTGAAAATGTTTAACTAACAATTTATTTTTGTTTTGCATCAAATTCAGTTTTAAATAATGCCTCTTAATTTTAACACAAAATTTCAAAAACTCTAAAGAGGATCTTATGAGAAGAAGACTAAACCAGACAGAGCCTCTTGCTAAATAATTGTTGCATGAAGTTTCATCTTCTGTGATATTTCCTAACTTGCTAAGTGTAGGAAGTAACACTTGCTGTAAGGCAGAAAGAGGATGTGCAAATATTTTATGCTGATCTGTGGAGTGAGAGCATATTACCAAATTACCATGTTACCCTGAGCTTGGTATGGGAAATATGAGCTATTCTTGCTAATACTTTATATTGCCAACATGTTATCACTTTTTAGAATAAAACTAAAGAAATAATAGTGATACTAGGTTTTTGGCTTTTTTTGTTTGTTTTTTTTGACAGAGACCAGATTTTTGGCCGTGTACGCATGGGACACATAAAATAGTTGCTGTGAAGTTGTGGTATTTCTTAGGGTCTTATTTTATGAGACAAATGAAAGGGTTTTTTTCTTGAAATAAATGAATCTGATACTGTTTTACTCCTGTTGTGATTCAACTGTTTACACACTGTGAGAATTCCAGGTGTTTGGGATATACCACAGCATGGACTTTCTCAGCATGATGGATTACTGGCTTTCCCTCCTCCCCTTCCACCATCCTTTTTTGGCTATTTTTGGCTTTTCTTTTGCATTGTACGTACGGATTGTGTGTGCTTATAAGGCCTCAGCAATATGTTTCTTGAGCTTTCTGACCCAATTAAAATAGCCAATTTGTGCTAGATGTCTGTGAATGTTTATTATGAAATGTCATATAGTAAAATAGAAATACGCTATAAAACCCAAATAACAAAACAAATCTTTCTGTTTCAGTGTATGACTTCCCAATGCTGTCTTTTCTCTTATCTGTCTGCAAATCATTCAAGTATTTGCTTGACACTCTGCCAAAATTTGAGCTTTGCACTAGAATCGACTGTTTATATGATTGTTACTTTAAAAGTGTATTTCCAACATTTTTGCACCTCTATTAGCTGACTCTAATTATGCCCATTAACAAGAAGTGATAAGAGAAATACTTGCAATTGCATGAATGACTTTTGCATAACGCTTTTTCTTTAAAGAAGTTTAGAATTTACTGCCTTTGCTAAATATTTTGGTGGTTTTGTAGTGTGAGAATAAACCAAGACATCCAGTGTATCTTTAGACTTCTTTTTTTTTCAGAGTATCAGCATTATGAAGTTGTCACATTTTAAGATGGCTTATAGTGTGTGTGTGAAACAAATAAACTGAATGGGTAAGAGGCATGGAAACTGAGGGAGGGAGACATAAACCCTGATGTACAAGGTAAATAAATCAGTGGGATCAGTTTGGTTTCCTAACTGTTTCAAATTCAAAGATGGCTATTGCAAGTTTAGATTATAGAAATCTTCTAGACTCTTTTAGCTTTGTAGCAGTAGTTTCTTGACAAGCCACTGAGGAAGAAGTAATGCCTGCCACATGCTTATCTTTGGAGACATCTATCTAACCCTTTTGGACAGCCCCAGAGAGAAAAATCATGTCACAATGTGAAGAAGGGCAGGAGATGGGCTATCAGAAGATGACCGGCAGCATCACTGTAAGCAGACCAGCCTTCTAGGTAAAGATTTGTGGTTTATACTTATAAATACCTTGCTTAAAGGCATTTTTGTGCTTCTGTACCATAATGACTACAATCAGCTGTGGGACTACATTTCCATCCAAAAAATAATCATGGTTGGGATGTTAGAAAAACATTTGCTCTAGAGTAATCCTGTATTTGATTGGAAAAATGCACACAGATACTCTTAGATATAAGCACTGTCATCTGACAGATAGTAAAACACCAGGATGAGTTGTAGACCACAGCTAATAGGGTATGAGAATAAATCCAGCATCCTAGATGGGAAACAGTCTGGGTGGAAGCAGGATACAGTGCTAGAAGCAAAGAATACAGAAGTTAATATTACAGAAGATACCTACTTGGGAAAAACAGAAAAGGGGAGAGAGCACTCACAGAAGGCAAGCTGGTCTGCTCATTTACAGCACAGACTAACGAGCAGTTAGCTCAGAAGTAGCATATTGTAGAAAGATAGACTGAAACACGAGTCCGGTAGCCTACCCTGACACTGGTCCTGGCCTCCTTCAGCTAAAGTTCAGCATTAAAAAAGCTTAAAAAAAAGAATAGCCCACCCTGTCTGTTAGCTTCAGAATAAACAGACAGGTCTTTAAATTTGCTACAGAGCACTCAGGAAGCAATGTCCAAGAGATAAGGAAATGTGCAGTGATCTGCACTGAAACCAGAATGGAAATACTTTGGAAAAGATTGTAAGGATTTTCTTCTTCTTCTGTGTGGGCTCTTTTGTGTTGGCAGGTGCTACTACTGCTTTGACTCATGTTCTGTCAGGCCTTCTGCAAACATGGCACAACTGCAACTTTATGGTGCAGGTAAGACAGCATTTACTAGAGTGTTATGTAGTAGTGTATAATTCTTCATATAATTTGGGAAGATTAACTAGCAGACACAGATTAGCTAACACCAAGCCATCAGCAAGCAAGTAACCAGTTTTGCTGAAGGCAGGGTGGATTTGGTGAAGGTGATAGGGGAGACTTTGCACAGAGGGAGCATGTTTAGTACCTCCAGCTGGGGTTGGCCCTGAGTTTCAGTGTGATTGCTCACAGAACAGTGACCTGCCTGGCATTCAGCTCATTGCCCTTTAAAGCTGTGGCTCTTCATTTGCTGAGGCAGTCATGTCAGTGCCTATAGAATCTAAGAAGTTAGTACTCGGAGAAATGAAACTGGGGGGAAAAAAGCAGAATCAGACTAAGAAAAGGAAAAATCTGCTGCTGTTGAAGAGCTCTTCTGAATGAGAGTTCAAGGAGTGGTCTACATGTAGCAAATATACAAATGTTGTCCCTCCTTTTTATTTTCCCTTTCAAAGTGAATCATGGAAGGACACAAAAAAAAATATATGGGTAAAAATGTTTATTTGATGTTTCATAATGTAAAATTATCTCATTTATTGTGTGATATTTGAACACCTTATACAAAGCTGAATCCTGAGGTGTTCTCAGCATCCAGCACTCATTCTAACCCAGGAGGTGGAGCAGATGTTCAGCACAAATCTGACAAGTCTTAGGGCTTATGACTATGCTGTCACTGTTTAAGGGTAGCAAATTCTAAGTGGGCATGTTAAAAGAAGCTATTCAAGAACATTCTTTTCACAGTAACTGAGCCCAGTGTTATCTTGCATCGATTTGTGTGTAAGTAGTAGGTGCCTGGCACTTTCAAGAGCTTCTCATAGATTTATTGCTCATTTTGGGCCAGACTGTGAACAGCGCCTCAGGGATACCAGAATACGTTCTCTGTCCTGAGCAGGTACAGCACAGATCATGCAGGCAACATATGAAGTGAAGATGTCAAATCATCGTTGCCTGAGGGTTGATAGCAGCAGAGCAGTATGCTCGCACAAAGAGCTCTATTGTTTACTCTTGACCTTAAAATAATTTGATCCAATATGACACATTTAGTAAAAATGTTTTCCTTCTTCAGGAAATAGTTCTTGGCAATTGAAAACAAGCCTGAAAAAGTATGTACAAAATAGGTTCCTTAGCAAATGTTCAGTGAAATATTAAGACTGTTATGAGATATATTC
Organism: Origma solitaria; assembly: GCA_013397895.1. NCBI lineage: Eukaryota > Metazoa > Chordata > Aves > Passeriformes > Acanthizidae > Origma > Origma solitaria. The sequence continues at coordinate 578,616 of VZRL01001470.1, forward strand.
TCTAGCATGAACAATGTTTTCACAGTAAGGCTGTCAAATTAATTTTACTGGATAAAATGCATAATGCAGGTAACCCCCTTTATTTAAACAGAGTTGCCTTTGGAATTAATTTATCCTGTGTCCCTTAGTGTTTCCTAAAGTGCATGCCTTTAGTTTCTGTGGAACTGCTCAATTCTGCTCTGCAGTGTGCTGAGTATCACTGTAAGTGAGCTGAGCCATCGGAGATGACTTCAACACAAGGGAAATTATGCAAAGCAAAGTCTGCATAACTTGAAATCCAAATGATGGATGGAGTATGTAGAGAATTTAATTTTCATTTTAGTTATATGATTTGTACTTTATTCTTTCAAGGCCTCTGAACAAAAGGAAAACACAGGTGAGTTCTCAAAAATACATTTATTGAGAAAACTAATTCATACTACTTTAGGTACCAGTGGAAAACACCATTGCCTGAAATAACCCTCACCCTCCATGCCAATAAATGCCCAATTACCAAATACATCCCAGTTAAAATTCTTTGTGATGATTACCAAAGTGAAACCACATTGACTGATAATCTGGGCTTGGAAGCTGTCTTGTGTGAGGAAGATGAATGCTGCAGTGTTATCTGGCTAAACTCTCAGGGAAATGAACACAGGCTGAAACTGAGTAGCATGAAATAATAGGATGAGAGAACAGAGTGTGGTTTCATTGGCACCTTTCAGTCACAGTTCCTATGGCATTAAACATAGTGAGCACCAGGAATGATCGTTTTTGGGTGGCATAAATCCTGTTAGCATGCAGCTGTTAGCATGCAGGGTAAATGTGAATGTTAATATCTGATAAACAGATATAGCGTGGGCCAGTCTTTGAGGGAAACCTGCAACAGTCCAACCTGAGACAAATTTATTGGTTTGTAGCTGTATGAAGATGCTGCTCATATCCTGGTTACTGCTACTGTTGCCTTCCTTTAGTCTTTCCAGTCTGTTTCCTCCTGGTTCAGTAGCACCAGGCAGAGATTGGGTATGGTTCAGGGAACACTCTGTGGGGTAGGAGAGTCTCAAAATCATTTTACATGGTTGAAGAGTTCATGTGATCCCTGCCTTTAGGGTAAATAGTGGTGAGTTTGATGGCTCTTCTCTACTTTCTTCTGCCCTTCAGTGGAATAGGAAGCAGCTCCTTGGCTTCTCCCCAAAGAACAGTAAGATATTTTTTAGCTGCCTTAGTATATGGTGGAGTTGTTCTGGGGCAGAAGTGTCGTGCATGTGTGCTTGCTCCCTGCCTCTGTCACACTGTAATCTGATGCCTTTGAGCAGCACAACTTACAAAACAGTTACAGAAACACCTCCTGGTAGAAAGCAAGTTAGCAGTGACTGTGGAGGCTAATAGAGGTCTTGGTCTCTCTCAGCAAGCTCTAAGACTGTTTGGGATCTGGGCAGAGCTTTTGCACTGTCTGACATCAGTCACTGAGCACCTACTGCAGTTTTGTCTGATGTGCTGAGAGAGGTTGCAAGGGAGATGGGCGTGTGTAGTGTTTTAAGGATCACAACTCCTGGCTCCGATGCTGTGGTCTCGTTAGTAGTGAGAGAACCAGACTCCCCCTCCCAGGTTACCTAGGGGGATGAGTGAATAATCTTAGGACTGACTCAAAAGTGGAAGAGAAAGAGAATTTGGAATGAGCATTGATGATACCTTTATCATCATTTCCTTAGTCATCAATTATTATTCCCATGTGGGACATCTGAATCATGTGTAAATCAATGCAAATCAAAACCAGCAGGAACTTTTATTGCATCTTTCCACAGAATAATTTGATTTGTCTCTCTCCTTACATGATCTGTTTCAGAAAACTATTGTAAGAATAAAGTATCTGAATATATGGATTCCAATAGTATGTTTTCATTTCAGTCTCTCAGTGAGAGCCAAATTTTTTTGTGACTGTCAATCAAAGCCAGTTGTGGTGTATTTTAGGTGTTGAATATAGTCTGCATGTATGCCTGTGAAAAATTAGCTAGTTCTGAAATGCAACTCCTTTTATTTTTCATTTGTTGTTTGCTTTTCCTTTTTTTTTCTTTCTCAAATTTAGACTGGGGTGGTTAATTTATTTGCAAGTGTATGGTAGCTTCAGCATAGAAATTTCTGCCATTTTCAAAAGGCGGAACTAGTGTCATATAACAAATATTTATGTCATAAACCACTTTAGCATTGAATAAACCACTCAAGCATCTACACTTTCAATGTATTTTCAGTATAAAATTATGAAAATTACTTCATAACAATATTTGCTACTTATCTGTAGCAAGAACATGCTGCTTTAATTCTTTCTTCTTTGAGTTCCCTTTCTTTTCCCTGCAAATTCAAAGGAAAATTGATTATTATTTGCCACTTATATTTTAAAAATGTTAAAATATTATTGTTGTGATACAATTGCCCTTTGAGCTGGTTTTTAACAGCACAGGATAGGAAATATTTATGATAATTTAACAAATCTACTGTATTGCAAGATAGGTGGATCAGACAAGGAAAGACTTGCCATTGTGTATCAAACACAGTTTGGTTTTTTGGGGGTATTGTGACTCTTTTTATACCTTACAAAAGAGAGAGACTTCCAAAGACATGGGTAACTCAAGCATCTACACGTTTTTAAGGTTGGAAGGGAAATCCTTATTAATACAAATTGATGGTTCTGGCTTTGATTCTTTCCAGCACGGGGCAAGTATTCTGCTGTAGTTACATACTGACATAATAATTTTGGCCAATTAAAAATTCAGGCTCTGTCCTGAAAAAGGATTAATTTTAATAGTCCATTATTTAATGGGCAAGTGGAATAAATTAATGCTCTCCCATTCCCTTAAAAGGAAGGGTTTGAATTTAACCTTGGGAAGGAGACTGAAGTTCATGTTTGGGAGAAGATGTGTGCTATTAGAATCATAGAATGTTAAGGGTTGGAAGGGCCCTTAAAGATCATCCAGTCCCAACCCCCCTTTGATAGGCAGGGACGCCTCCCACCAAACCAGGTTGCCCAAGGCCTTTTCCAACCTGGCCTTGAACACTGCCAGTGTTTGCATGTCCACGACTTCCCTGGACAATATGTTCCAGTGTCTCACCACTCTTACAGTAAAGAATTTCTTCCTAATGTCTAACCTAAATTTTCCCTTCTTTCAATTTGTTACTATTACTCCTTGTCTTGTCACTACAGTTCCTAATGAAGAGTCCTTCTCTGGGTTCCCTCTAGGCCCCTTCAGGTAGTGGAAGGTTGTTATGAGGTCTCCACACAAGCTTCTCCAGGCTGAACTGAAGCCCCAGCTTTCTCAGCCTGCCTTCGTAGGGAAGGTGCTCCAATCCTCTTAGCAACTTTGTGGTCCTCCTCTGAACTTGCTCCAACAGTTCTGTGTCCTTCTCATGCAAATTTGTAACTTTGGTCTTTAAATTTAACAGCTGATGGTTTATGGTTAGCACTATACCTAGAATGGTGTGATGGCTGGAGTGTGTGGTGTTCTCACTAAATAACAGATAGGGTATGTTGCAATATTTCAGTGTTGTGGAAGCTCTGTAAATGTCACACAGTCAGAAAAGGCCCACTCTGCAGGAATTTGTCTCAGGGTTGCAGCCTGAGGAATTGAGTGGAGGTTGTATAAAACTGCTGAGGAAGGTCCGGTGGGAACGGAGCCTGGTTCTTTTGAGAACCTTTACGAGAGATTCTCCACAGGATGTCATGCACTCTATTTATCAGATGGCACAGTTCAGCCATGCTGTTATCCTGGTTTTGTCTAGGATAACAGGGACTAAGATGTCAGTGCTGCAGACAATGTATGGCCATAGTCCAAATTTAATTTGTGACAACTACAGGTTGATGAAGTTATTGTATATCAAAATTGGGGTCTCTGGAGTTTCAGAGCAATATCATTATATCAGTTTTGTTCTGAACACATTTACAATGTAATTATTATTATAGACACTTTGTATAGAGACATACTGCTTTACGGAAGCTAAGATTATGGCCCGTGTTAATAAAACTTAATCTTATGAGGAGTTCCATTCACTCATATAAGTTGTGATTTACTATGTGAATTTGTGCAACTTTTTCATGTGTGATACTTAGGAAATCTCTGAAGGACTTACGGATAGGCAGTACAAAAGTATCCTCTTTCCTTCTTTGTCTTATGACAGGGTTCTGCTGGTTCTTTTAGAACTTTGGAAATCTTCAGTAAGAGAAGCCATCCCAACATTTGTTCCCTTTGTAATCTACTATATAAGGGGCATTTGCTACCAAGTTGTTGAGAACTACCTCAGTGCATGCAGTGGAGAGATGTCTTTAGTGTACCTTGCATCAAGTCCATGAAAGGGACAGCAGTCCTCTGGCACTATCATGGTAAAGAATTCTAATGAGTGATCTAAGTAGGTACTTAACATTACAGGAAACAGAATGAGACACCCTCTATCCACTTGTTGTGCATTACTGTCATACCCAGAAAGACATCCTTGTAGAAACATTCAGAAATATATCCCACAGAATCACAAAATAGTTAGGGTTAGAAGGGACCACTGGAGATCCTCTAGTCCAACCTCATATTTAAAGCATTTTCATTTAATCATCAGTTACATCACTTGAGGATGCACCTTTTTATGAAGGCCTTGTCAGTTTTGGTGACTCTGGGTTAGGGTTTCTCTTTCTCTCAACAGAAATCTCAAGAAACATATATAACATATATGGGAATCAGTGAATGTGTGCAGTAGAAAAGTGCAGGTGAAGAGAAAAAGAAAAGACTGTTAAATCCATCCCTATGAAAAGTGAAGTCTTGTGTAGCTCCTAAGTTCAAGGGAAGAAATAGCTGAAAATAATCTATTTTAGTTGAATTAAGGAAGCTAAGTATTACTGCAGGAACTTAAGAAAAACCCCTCTGACTTCCTGGAAACTGAAAGAAGTTTTTTTGAAGAAGTAATTGTCTCTGACATCACTAAAGTGCATTTCGAGTTTGTGAGTGGTTAGTTAGGGTAACAGAGGAAGCAACTTCTTCACAGATAAGCAGGCAGTGCAATGTATGTGCCTAGTTAGTCTCCTTTTGGGTTCAAGTTTTGTGAAGAAATTCTTTTGCAGACAGATAACATTTATTTTGCTTTCCAGAGAGAGACACATGCTGTTTCATAAGGATACGCCTGATTTCCAGAGATAACCATGCTTTTGTGGCTTAAACTCTTAGCATTTGGTGTTGCATTTCTGGGACAGGATGCTTTTCTCAAAGGTACGTAGCAACTGATATTTCTTTCTCTCATTTTGATCCCTCAGTATCCTCTGTAGATGTAAAACCAATGAAAAGCGTTGCAAAGTGGAGAAATATCTTGGTTTAGAAATTAGAATACAATCGTATGCAATCGAGTAAGAACTTAGGTCAAGAAGATTGATGCATCATGTACTTGGCTAAAATGTCTTCCGCGTGGTCCTATGTGAGAGATATACGAACCATTAAAAAAAAAAAAAGCCCCACAGTTGTAGTTGTATTTGAAAAAGAATAAATTTAGGAGTCTTATGTGAACCTGTTCAATGTAATTTTTATGTTCGGCTTCATCTCATGATGCAGTACTTTGTTTTCTGTGTTTAAATTCTTCAAGAAAAAATCTTCCCATCAATGTTAGCCTCTCCCTGATCACAGAATCTGCTTACAGTTCCTCAAGTTTTGATTTTTTTACTGCAGTGGGATTAGTAAAAAATTCTAAAAGTTGTAAATTAATCTCTACACTGGTAAATTACTTAGTTTGTAAAATAAACATTATTTATTTTGTAAAAACTGCTCCTTAAATAGTTTTTGTAATATTTAATTACCCCACTGTAGGTGAATTTGTTGCATGAGAGAAAGATAGAGCCTCAGAGGATGATCTTGCAAAACATGCTAGATATGACAGATAAAGAGAGTAGCAAGAAAAGCAGTTAATCTTGAGGTAATACTTAATATAAAGATGAAAAAAACCCTATGTTCAAGAAAATATTTTCTTCAGAACAAAATGCAGCATTTTATGTATATGTGTCTTCTATCAGTTTAGCTAGTAATGTAATTTGGGATACTTGATGGCAGACACAAAAGCTTTTCTCTGGAGTAATGTTGACCCTAAAAAGTGGCATGAAATATTTTTTCTGAAATGGCAGTGAATTATATGCAGGGCTGAAATCTCTTTTCATTTACATTGAATTTACTCATGCTTCTACCCTCATGTCACTATAGTAACTCCAGGTTTATACTGATTGAAGCAACCAAATGGTCTGCCTTTAGTTGATAACCAGCTAAGAAGAGCATTTGAAGCCTGAGCATTAGCTCTCTTGTCCCTCAAAGTCTCTGAACACAGGCAGCACTGCATAAATCTGGTTGATAGCTGCTGGATATTGTAAGAAAACAAGTGAATGCTGCACTGTAGAGGAAAAGAACAAAATCTCTTGCTTTTCCTGTCCTTTTTTTTAAAGTCTGCTGTCCTACTTTCCATTTTGTAAGTCTTTCTGAGACTTCCCACTGCTACCGTTCCTCCAGAAAAGGCAGGTTACTGTCTGCTCTCTCAGCCACCTTCACAGTCAGTCAACATGTTAGCTGACAGAGAGGGCTGGGAGACAGATAAATGTGTAGTAGCATTTTATTTCAAGTAATAGTTATTTTTCTCTGTTCACACACGGTAGTCTGACTTGAGCTAGTTCCTCTCTACATTTACTAAACTGAAGAGCCTCAAGGAAATGATATTTTAACTCCTCTCTACTACGCTTAAAGCAATTAAGTCTCATGCTGTAGTATCAAGTACACAACATCATAGACCTTGTTTTTCCCATGTAGTTTGGCACAGACATTGCTTCTGTCATGGTGACAGGACCATTATACTTGATATTTGCTGTGCAGATTGCCCTGCCTTGTAGCTATGGGAGACTGGGCAGTCTCCTAGGGAGGGGTTTGTTAATGGGGGAGCAGCATTTTGAAAGGGTGGCGTAGGCTTTGGTTTTATGGCAATCAGTTTTCAGGCACTTGATGGTAAGTGTTGGGTGGCCATTAGGATTTCTTTTGATATTCCTAAAATTATTTTTCAACATCCTATTATACCTAGTGATTCTGAAAACTTAGGAGGAGAAATTTTAAGGTTTTCTAACTTCCTCCCCAAGCTCAGACATCCTATAAGACATCTCTTATTGTATGTAATCACCAAGTCACTTTTAGGAGCATCAAACTACAGTAAAACCAAACAAAAAAAGAAGATGTTAGGGTGTGCACAAAGTCCGTCTCATTGTGTAAGACCCTCAAATAAAAACCATGTATCCAGCTAATTTTTCTGATAAGAAAGAGATGTATAGTGGTAACAAAACAACTCAAAAAACCAACTAATACCCCAAAGCCCTCTCCCAAAATCCCCTAACCCAAGTAAAAAAAAGACAGAAAAATACCTTTGCTTCCATTTAGAAAAAAGAGATGCTTGCAGAACAAGCACCGTTTCCATTAGATCATTATTTCAAGTTCCCCCCCTCCTCCACAAAAGTATTAGAATTTGACAGCTTTCAAAAGCTTTCACCCACTTATGAGCCACTTCCTTTATTTCAGGAAACTAAATAATTGCTTGATAGTTTTGGGTGTGACTTTTTTCCCCCCTCCTCAAGTTAAAAGTATCAAGCTTCAGCAGGTCCACTGTGCTGGTTTTGTCTGGGATAATGCTAATTTTCGACACAGTAGCTAGTATGGGACTATGCTTTGGGTTTGTGCTGAAAACCGTGTTGATAATACACGGATTTCTTCTTTACCCCATACCATTTAGGTCCAAAACAACCTTAACCACCACCTGACTTCCCATCCTTTGATATAATTCACAGATGTTATTCCCTTAGTCTATCAACCACGTAAAGTGTTCATAAAATGTCCACAACATGTCCATTTAGTCCATGACTTTGGGCTCTCTGTTGTGGTGCTCACTCAGGACAGGAGAGGTGGTTTGTTTCGTGGTTATTGTGCACCAAAGCCTGCTCAGGTGGGGTTCCGGCTGCACTTGCTCTGCTTCTGGTAGGGCTTCTCCTCCACTGGTTCAGGTAGTTCCTGTTAAAGTAATTCCTATAATATGCAACTCAAATCATGGGTTACAACAGTTTAAAGGTATTTCTATTGCAATTTCTAACCCTCTCCCTATAGGGTTTAACATTGCAATGAACTTCCTTTGCCCTTGTTCCAGCTTGGACTTACCCATAGACTGCAGTCCCTCAGGGTGGTACCTACCCCAAGTGGAGCCATTTCTGTGAGCCACAGAGCACACCTGCTCCAGCATGGCCTCACCCACAGCCACCGTCCCCTCAGAAAGCAAACCTGCCCAGCAGGGTCTTGTCCTGGCTGCAGTCCCTGCAGGGTGTTGCTGCTCCGCTCGGGTTTATCCATGGCCACACGCTTTGAGGTGCCCCAGCAGGGCCTCATGAACAGCTCTGGTGCTCCAAGGTGCACTGCTGCAGCACGGACACATCCCTGGGCCTGAGGCCTCGAGGGCTGCACCTGCTGCGGCACGGCCACAGCCACATCCACAGACCCTTCAGGATGTCCCTGCTCTGGTGTGGGCTTTTCATGGCCAGAGAAGCTTCAGTATATCCTGCTCCCACATGGTCTCATCCACAGGTTGCTGTCCCTTTGACTCGAGTTCACACTGGAACTCCAGTGAGTCCCCTACAGCAGCACAGAACCAGCAGTGATGCCCCAGCCTCCTGCCAGCCCCTGTGCATCACCATGGCTGTCCTCAAAATGTCCCCAAGCGCAGCAGAGTGAGGGGATCAGCGGCACAACAGCAGCAAAAGCAAAAAGCAGCTGCTGATGAGCACTGCACTAATGTACTGTAAGGCATCAAGCCCAGGGCAAGCACAGGAGCCTGCCCAAAGCAGCCAAATAGTAACAACAGCTGTAAATTCCATCTAACACATTCCAGTTACATCTGTTATCTCAACCCCTTTGAGCCCTACACTGGTTGTGTTTTAACCCCAGCTGGTAACTCAGCCCCACACTGCTCCATGTTCACTGCCTCCCAGTGGGATTGGGGAGAGAATTGGAAGGGTGAAAGTGAGAAAAATCATGGGTTGAGATAAAGACAGTTTAGTAGGTAAAGAAAAACAAGGAATTAATTTATTGCTTCTCCTGGGCAGCCATGTGTTCAGTCATCTCCAGGAAAGCAGAGCTGCATCACATGTAATGGTTATGTGGGAACACAAATGTCATCACTCCTGCTTCCTCCTTTCTTCAGCTTTATATACTGAGCATGATGCCATATGGTCTGGAATATCCCTTTGGTGCATTGGGTCACCTGTCCCAACTGTGCCCTCACCCGACTTGTGCACCCACAACCTCCTCACTAGTGGGGCAGTGTGAGAAGCAGGAAAAGTCTTGACTCTGTAAGCACTGCTCAGCAGGAGTGAAAACATCCCTGGATTATTAGCCCCACTGTTCATCACAAATCCAAACACAGCCCCATGATAGATAATGTGAAGAAAAGTAACTCTACCCCAGCCAAAAGCAGCACACTTATGAAATTTGGTCATGCAGTCTCCATGTCCAACAGCTGTGCAAGTTTCCAGTTGGAAGTGTTACATTTTCTTTGCGGAGAGATCATCGTAGCTCATCCTGTGGCTCTGATTTTCTGTGACAATCTTTTTCACAGATTAGTCTATACCCTTGGAAAGAGTGTCACCAACCTAATTTTTTAAGTAGTAGGACTTAGTAATATTGGTTCATTTTGTGGGTAGGATCAATTATAAGGAGAATTGCTCAGGCAGGAGAACATATATTAAGGTAGAAGAAAGAGAAGGTTTTAGAGCACCACACTTACATTGTCCTCTTACGGACGCCTCACTGCAGGTTCTGTTTAGGATTGTTCTTTTTTGTTGTAGTGGTGCACTGAAGGGTTTCTGAAACACATACTCCAGAGTCCTGCACTCAGGGACTTCATCCTTTACAACGAATTGCCTGCCTTACACGTTGCGAGGCACCACTCCAGTACTTTGCTCCCAATGAGCTGGGATGGGGCGTTGGTGTGCACAGCTGGCCGGCAGCTCTGCTTGCTCCCTGGGCTGGCCAGGCACAAGCAACTGCTAAACTGGAAGCACTTTATTTTCATTATGGTGTCATACCTAAACCATTAGCAGGGCACAAGCTGGACAGAGCTCGGCAGCACTCTGGCGGAACTACTTGGATTCTGGACGGCAATTAGTTACGGATTTGGACTAAATATGTGCTTTTCTTTACCCATTCATCTAGACCTGTGCAAACACAACAAGCAAATGGCTGTGTGTTTGATGTGCTATAGGTATATCTGTGAATGCAGACAGAGCATGAGACATTGCATCTTTCTTGCATAGTATGGACAAGACATGTTCTAGTAATTTTTATTCACTCACATCAGTATATTGATATACTAAGAATATTTTACCAGTATAGACCTAAAGCTGAAAAAACTGCCATGCAGAGACCAGTTCTAAAGAAAGCCCAGCTCTTGATGATTTGGTATTTGGAACCACTTCCCTTAGTTTTAATTTGTGAACTTTTATATTTGTGAAGGATATATATTTATATATTTGGGTTCTGCAGAACAAATCAACAGCAAGCGTGTTAGAAACACTGCATATATAATGAAATAAGGCAGAAGAAGTGGTGGGGAGGAAACAGGATGAAGTGACTTTTCAAAATGTGTCGAGTGTCAGGAATCAAGCTCTGTTTTTCTCACTCCCATGACCTATCTTCAGAACTGCCTGCTAGTCTGGTAGCACGCATTAAACAAGCAGCAGTCTCCACAGTGAGATGGGAATATATTGTATATATTCTGTTTTCCTTTGCAGTGCAGTTTCATTGTGGTACATACTCTATCATGCTGGGAGCTAGGAAAGAACAGCAAACCATGAAAATGTTCTGTTCTCTGTTTACATTCTCAATATACTTTAAGAGTTAATATTTAAAAACATAAATCTGGTCCACCAGGAAGGCAGAAGAAATTAACCCACATTGAACTCTGCTGTCATGGCTTGACTTTTTGTCCTCAGTCAACTACCTGGTGTGGTTAGCTTGAGTGTCTCTGCATCTCCCTGTGCCGGGCACACCTGCCCTAAGTCATTCACTTTTCTTTGGGAGGCTGCTCCTCCTCTGCCGCCAGACCCAGGGTGAGAACCCAAACGGGGAGAGCGCAGCACGGGGTGGCTGCAGAGATGGAAGCCGGCACAGCAGAGGAATAAGTGCGGCAAGAAGGTGTGAAGTGCTGGGCGAGGCTCGCTAGCAAGGGTTCAGCTCTTTGTGGCTGTGAGTTCCTCTGAAGCCCCAGCAGAGCACGTGTGTTACAGCAGTGCAGTGGCTTGGGCAGGGCTGGGCCGGGTGTTTGTGCCTGCTCAGAGCAGATGGTGGGCTCATTGCTCTGGCTGCTGGCACTGGCACTGCCAGCCCTGCCTGCCAGACAACGACTGTCCCTGAGCTCTGCTGCTTTCTGCATCATCCAGAGATGTCTGTTGTTCACAATGATTTATCTTAAATCCTATATAACTAGAAATCAAGCAGTTTTTTCTTTCAGACAAACTAATGAAGTATATCCAATACATTTTGGAGGAAGTAGTTGACTCTCTTCAAAGCTCAGTTTAGGCCATGAAGCACGTCTGTGCAAAAAAAAAAAAAAAGTGAAAAGTTTTAAAGAGGGGCAAAACTCTGACTTCCTCCCGTAAATATCAAGATTAAAATAACAGATACAGTTACGAAAGTTGTTTATTTCCCTGAAAGAACTTGACTGTTCTTTCAGCCTGCATGTCCTAATGTATTTCCAGCCTATCCATACACTTGCAAACAGATCTTTTTCCCTGGCATTTCAGTAACTGTTATAGCATTTTATCTATTTCCAGGCTTTTTTTCCCTTTCAAGTAAAGCAGTTTGGGGCCTTCAATGCCAGGATTTTAGAAACTAGCTGTGAGCACTTCAGTGCTAGCTTATATTATCCATAGTGTTGTATAGCTAACAGGATCCACTTCTTTTCTTTTATACCACTACTTTGCAGTACTGTTCTTCCACTTATTCCCTCTGTGTCAGTGCCTTCTCGGCTAGCCTGCTTGCTTAGGTTTCTATTCTCTGCTTTGAAAGACTTCTTTTACAATCTGTCTGTTCTTCATTCATAATCCCACGGCCTTGCAAAGAGCTCTAGAGGTACCTTTTGTAGTGCACCAATGACTTTCTTGTTGTTTCAAAAATGTGGACCCCATGGAGTAATATTTTTAATTGCCTTTTGAAATAGATTCTTTTCGTGACAGTAAGAGAAATAATCAAAATAGCTGTCTAATATAAAAATGAAGCCATACGATGAAGTTTTTCATAAAATATATAAGGAAATAGTAGTTTGTTAAATGAAGCATATATGCCCTATATGAGTTGAAAGATTTTTACACTTAGAAAAATGTATAATACAGAACCTCAGCTGAGATGTTACAAAAATACAGGGCTAGTGATGCCTTTCCAGGTAATCAGATACATTGCAAAACTGTGAATTGAATATTTACGATAGTATTAAGCCCTAAACTGTTTCTGGAGGCTTGCAAGTTAAGACTTATGTAGGTGAAAAATAGGGTAAGATAAATGGCAAAGCAGAGTCAGGCTTCTGGAATAAGATCTAAGAGACAGAATCAGCTGCAGTCTAGGCTGTCTCAGAAACTCCTGGTGTGAAATGTTGCTTTCATTTCTCCAGACCTCAGTTTCATCATCTGTCAAGTTGAAGATAGTAACACTTAGCTTGTGGAAAAATGTAGGGTCCTAATTCCTTAAATATTTACAGGTATGCCTATGTCTTGCAACACTAATTAATGTGCTGAAACTCGCTGTGCATTAGCGTATTTTGGATAGTGTATCTGAGCAAAGAAAGCAAAAGTATGGAGCAAATGACTTGTGCATGGATTTTTACCTTTTCCTCAGTCCTAAAGCACAGGTGTTGTCAATGGGGAGCTGATAGTTTTGTGCTGAGTAAAAACAGTCCATACTGTGCAGAACTTCAGCAAATCTGAAATTCTGTAAAACACGATCACATCAACCGTAGTCTCTATTTTAGCCATTATTGGGTGAAATAACTGAAGCTGGTCAGTAAGTTCTTGAGACAGCAGAACAGGACTGCCAGCCCTTTACTTCCTGTGTCTGTGGATGAGCTGAGGTGTGCTAAACAGATCACAGCTGCAAAGGGTTTCATGTTGTAAGGTATCTTCTACACTTAAGAGTAAATACAATAGGAAGCCTATCTAGTAAATTAGGTGTTTTAGGAGTCTCAGTGGTAGCAATTATAAACCTAAACAACTGCTCTAGAGAAGTGCAGCCCAAGCTTTGTCAGCATATGATTTAAAATCATATACTCACATAATCAAAGGAAAGATGACCACTGTTGCTACTGCAGCAGTTTGATTAACCTTCTTGAGATAGACTTTTGATGTCTAAAATGAATGTAAAATCATGTGTGTATACACCTTAGAGAAAATCTTCCAGTTTTAATGAGTTTTGGATAGAGTATCTGGAGGATTTCTTTATTCATATCACACTTTCTTGGAAGAATTTAAATGATGAAACATATATATTTAAAATTATGTGGATTTTTTTTTTACTCAGTCTCTGATGACCATAAGAGATTATTGCCCTAGGCCTCTTGTGTGCAGTACACAAACTCCCTCATCCCAAAATGCAGGGTGGGAATGTGCATGCCTGTGTAATGTGTCCGAGTGTGTGAGTGGAAGGGTAACATTTGGGATACCTCAGACTGCCTAACAAGTGCACAAAAAAGCTTGACTTCATTTGCAGCTTCATTAACGCTTCTGTGCTCAGCTGTGCTGCCTCAACGGAAGTGAAAGACCTCTCTGCATCCTCCACACACCTGCAGTCTGGTGTGTTAGTCTGAAGTAAGAAATGGAGTTGAGGTTTGAGGGAAAGATGTGAAAGTGCAGAAACAAATATGCATTAGTAAACATTAGTAGCATTTCTGGTTTTGCTGTCTTTGTCTGCTTATAAAATGACTTAGAAATAAATGTTTCTGAGAGACATCCAATACTCTTGTTCTTAGAAAAAATGTATGAATAATAACAGCTTAACCCAGTGTCAGCTTCCTATCTACAGTTTAGAAGGTTTCCAGTGGAATCGTGCTGAATATAAGGGAGGAGCTTCAAGGAAATGAATGTGAAATCTGTAAAGAACTATTTAAACTTGACAGTAATGCATCAAGGTTTTATAATACTCAGATATGAAATTTTCATAAAATCCAGTGATGTTTGGCCTGACAAATATAGCATTTTATACTTTTCTGCAGACAGGTCAGTTTGGCCATGAGGATGTTGAAGTGATAAAATACTTAGGTTTTAATATGTAGCGAGAAGCATACCATTATGGAACTCACCCACAGATGCCTTTTGAATCAACATGGAATGTATTGAGTTAATCAGAAATCATAGAACAGTTCAGGAGAAAAGGTTACACAAAAATTCCAAGATATGTGGATCAGATTATTCCAATAGTTAATAAAAAAGCAACAGCTGCATTTGTCTTCCTGCTGTAATTAATGCTGGGCTTAACAGCCTGCTGAGATGCAGTTTTGCACTGCCCTGAATAAATAGACAAATGTTGTCTATTTGTTGTCAATTCAAACTGGTTGAAGTTTTTGTATTAATACTGGAAAGAAAACCATTTACAATGTGGATGTCAACAAATGTGTTGTCATTACAGAGGATGCCTTAAATGGCAAGGGAAGGACTGCTTGCAAACCCTAGCTTCTAAAAACCACACTCTTCACCAAGCAAGGAAGACATTTTCATAACAAAATGCATGTCAGAAATGCCATTTTCAACTGCTCTCACTGCAGCTGATGCTCTCTGTTTCTCTTCACAATGGAATTGCTGCTCACCTGAGTCTCACCTCAGTGATGATGTCAGTGGAAAGTCTGAAAAGGCCTTCAAGTGTCTTACAGAATTTATTTTATCTTTCTGGTTTTGTTGGTTTGGTGGTTTTTTCTGTTTGTTTTTTCTGTCTTTACACTTACTGGGGGTCTTTAAACTCCAAGGTCTGATTTCTTGTGAGCTGCCCTGAGAAAGCTCTTTGGAGGAGATATCCCTGGCTTTGACTGTAAGCTCCAAAACACTTGGCAACTCTTTACATAGAAGAAAATTATCAGAGTTTTAGAGGACCTTCACATCTTGGTCACTGAGACAATGTAAAAAATTGTAGTGTGCAGCTGCAAGTTAATAATTTCTGAAAGCTTTTCTTGCAGTTGCAAATACTGAATACTTGGAAAGTCAAGGAGCTACTTGGGAAGTCAGGAAGGAGCTGCTCCTCTGTGTGGGTGTGACTGTCTGACCTCCGTGTTTATAGAAGGGCTACTGGCCAATGTTGGGGTCAAGCATTCTTGCTGGGCAAGGTGCTGGACAAATGTGGGATGAAGCATGGTCTTGTCCTGTCAAAGGATGTTGGATCTGATTCTGGACAGCATGGATATTCTTAAAAGGGAATGCTATAGAGGTGAGTGGAAAGATAGATGATGGAAAAAGTGATAGCAGCGTATGTGCCAGGCAGAGAACTTGCATAATCCCCTGTGCTATTTATTTCCTTTCCTGAGAAGGGGATATACATCTCCTTATTCGAAGCAGCATGCAATAAATTATTCCCAGGATTCAAAACAAACTCTCCTACATAGGTCCATGTATTGCAGTTATTATCACATCGTGCTCTTACAACTTTTTTACATAATGACTGATGAAAGTATTCCTGGAAGATAACACCTAATGATAAAACTACTGTGAGTGAAAACTTACGATGCTCCAAAGATTTTCTCTTGCTATATGGAAAAAATAAAAAATCAGGTCACATACAAATGCACTATGTTTATTTGCAATGATTATTTTCTCCAGCTGTTTAATCCATTCATTAACATATTACATTCTCCCACCAGTGAGTGAAATACAGTAAACAAACAACAGAATGTGTAGATGATGTGTTACAAACACACACACACATTAAATCTCTTGTATGGGAGAGCATGTAATCTCACCCTCAATTCTTGTAGCTCTTACTCTACCTGCAGGAGATGAGCTAACATGAAGAGCATCTGGATATAGAAGAGGGAGACCACATTCTGTCCAGTTCAGTTAAAAAAAATTTTAGGTTGTACTCAGCATTCTCCTATCTCAGTGCTCATAAATAGTAATAACAATGATAAATTAATTTTGACATGTAATTGACCTAACAGATTTACTTAGACTGAAAAAAAAAATGTTTCCTGAATATCAGATGGTGAACTCTGTAGAGGCAAACTCTGGGGACTGCCTGCAATTATTTCATGTGTGATCTGGATCCATAATTCAGTATAGAATATTTCCTGAAATATTTATTGAAACTACGGAGTCTTTGTTGTTGTTGTTTTGGTTTTGTTTGTTTGTTTTTGTGGAATTGATGGTTTTTAATTTGCTGTGTTAGGTTTCAGGGTCATAAGGACTTTTGTGTTCTAGATGGCTGCAAGTTTGAGTGAAAGGATTTTGTTGTGAAATGCTTATGTTGTGAAAGGTTTGGAATGGCTCTGTTTGCAAATGCAGTCATTGGTCACAAGATGCAGCTGTAAGCAGAGCCCTGAATGGAATTGTGTAATATGTGTAATAACTGTTTAATAATATCATCTTTCTGTAAAATCTGAGCTCTGTTATGGCAGCCTTTCCTTGAGATAATGAATAACCACAGGTGGAAGAAAGCAGGTAGAATAACACTTTAAAAATCACTTTAGATCTCTAAGGTAGTCTTTGAACAGCGCTGCAATGATTGATGGAGTGATAAATCTTACATATGGCTGACACCAGATCTTTGCAGTGGTGGTGGATGTAATCAGCATCTGCACTGAAAGAAGTTCTTCAGAACTTCAGAAAGAGGTTTTTCCTCTAATGGATTCTGTTTTCTGTGTAGAGAATGATAATCTATTCAGTGTGTTATATCTGTGTTGCTCAATGTACAGTTCAGACCATATTTACGCAACTGCTACTGAAAACTTTCTACAACCAGAAATACTAGTTTCTTCTGAAGTTTTTTGATGCTGCTGCTCACCTTCCCTAGCTAAGTGCTCCACACATATAGATTTTCATATTTGTGATGACAAAATGGCCCAAAGAGAAAATCAGTCTGTGAATCAGAAAGATTAATCTGAGACAAGTGCCCTACTCTTTAAAGCACCCCTAACCTTAGTTAATTTGCAGTTTTGAAAGGTCACCACCACTTCTGTGAATCAGATTACTGTAATTAAGAGCCTGTTAAATGCAGACCGATTATTAATGATTGCTGCATGTAAAATTTAATATGAGTAGATTTTGTAACATCATGCAAGAATTCTGTGATGAGAGCTGGAAGATAATCCTGTTACCTAAACCACCATTTTACTACTTAGCTCTGAGATCTCTGTTTCTGCGGCTCTTTGCCTCCCTGACTCCATGGCTATGTACAGAACTAGCTCTGCAGGTGAAAGTTATCTTCACCACATGCTCTGGAGCCATATTCTGTGTTGGACCAGAAGAGCAACCTGTGATCACAGAATGAAAGATCTCTGTGCATGTGTGTCAGTGTTAGGAAAGGAAAAGACCAAGGGCTTTGCACTGGCAATGCAAATGGATATTTGTCAGCTCTTGAGTAATTGCCTTTGCTCCCTGGACAAAGACTTTTGGAACAGCTTATGTGTGTATGATTTTATTATAAAAAGTCATTGTACATTGTACATACTGTGACTTTCCAAGCTGTACTTCTGTGCCGAAGTTCTTCTGTCAGTGTTGTAAATGAAGTAAATCAAGTTATTTCAGAGCTACTCTTTCAATATTTGGAATAGAATTGAGGAAGTAATTATGAAATTCTGGGGGTTTTGTGTGTTGATGTGGGCTTGTTTGTTTGTTTAGTTTTATGAAAATTCATAGTAAGGTGATGTTCAATATTCAGCTCTTTGCTGATGCTTAGTGCCAAAGCTCCTACATCCCTGTACCTCTTGGCCAAGGGCAACCTCTTGGTAGCTGTCTTTCCTCCTTATTTCTGAGGGTGAAAGTTGTTTCTGTTGTATTTATGATTGAAAGGGACTTGTATCTTCTTGGTGTTATCATTATTTTTGTATTGTTTTCAATTATTGCTGTCGAAATGAACATTGCATTTGTTGATGTTATTTATTTGCAAAGCCCTTGAAAGGACTTAAAATGTTCCTTTATGAGACATTCCTGATTCTTGTAAAAAGCAGTGAAACATCATAAAGTAGTTGCCACATTAAAAGTAAATCTCAATGAATATTGAGAATATTTTTAACAATTTTCACTAGATCTGTGTTTCTTCAGGAAATGTGCAATTACAGGTTTCAGAATGTGTTAAGTTTCAGTTTGGACAAAGGAGAGTATAATTCTTATCTAATGGAGCATAGAGTTGAGATGGAACTAGAGGAAGATCCTTCTGAAAAACCACTGCACTGTATCTGTTTTGAGCTGTAGGCTTTATTTTTATATCCCTAATCAGCACCAAGACTTGTACAGTGGATGTTGGTAGGAAACTCAAGTGCAAAATGTTGTATAGAAGTATTTAATATTTTTTCCCAGGTATAAGAGAAGTTTGAAGAGATTTGTTGACTATTTCAAGTATTTCTAGGATAAAATGTCAAGCAAATTTTGTGTTACTGCTGTAATACCAAGATAAGAATTAAATAGTTAAAGACAATATTTTGGTTTTTTTGGGTCATGTTAGGATCCCTGAAGCACAAACTGATTTCAGTCAAGTTTCTTTGTATTCTTTGCTGGGGAAGATGACAGATTTTTTTTTTTTTTTAATGGGTATAGTGAACCTTTTGAAGATCACTTAGGCTCCTAAATCTCTTATTTGTTTTAGTAATTGTGACATTTGTAATGGCTTACAATGAATTTGCTGACTTAATGATAACTTGTAGTGGCCGCCGCAGTCCTGATGCTAAAACAAATGACATTGTTTCCTTTCTCAGTAAATCAGGGGGTTTCTTTCTCACGTAAGGACTAAATTAGCACTGAAGCCACAACCACCTTTTGACATTAATCTAAAGAGGATGAAAAACTACTGGCTTATCTCCAGCATTTCTTCAGTAGTAGCATTTTTTAATCTCTTTTTTCTGCTTTTTTTTTGTGTTTTAAAACTAGTGTTCAGTGTCCCATGTTCATACTTTTTTATAGCTGGCAGAACTAGTGCAGAAGTCTGGTTAGCCCCTGCTGACTGATTTGCTGTTCAGCCTCTTGTCTCCTGTCACTGACTCCAAAGCCAGAGCTGACTGAGGGCCACAGTGGAAGGTGTGGAATCTGCTACGATTGTAATTCTGTGCATGTTTGGGAAGAGTTATGGAAATAATGCACTTCATTTTCTTAGTGATTATGTCTGAACCATTTTGAGGGAAAAGCACTAAGACTCTTGAATCCATTCATCAAGCTAGGTAGCATCTTTATCTCTAGATGAATATGGAAAATTACCTGACCTTTGATGGATATTTTGATAAAAGCAGACACACAGGCCTAGGCACAGTTTCCAGGAAGTGTAGGCAGAATACTCTCATTCTTCCAGTCAAAGAAAGAGTATAGGCAATTCTTACAGGTGTGGGGGAGGAATTCTGCTCAGAGAAATGATTATAGTGTCTCTTCAGAAGATTCTTACTTGGAGAAACTTTCAAACTATGTTTGTGAGTTTTGCACAGGAAAAAATAGCTTTTCTTTAAAATCATTGTTAATTAGGTTTTACTGTTTTACTTATTTAAATATGTACCACTGAGAAAGCAGGGTTACTCACCAGTTTAAATTTGGTCAGATTCCTTGAGATTCCTTATAGTGAAACTAAATTACATCATTATCAGGCCAGACACACAAGGCTTGATCTCTTGGCCACCCCATAGACACCATTCAGGATTTACCAACCATTAACTGGCTGCCAGTCTTTACAGTGTGTGGGTTTATGTATGCAAGTAGAAATACAGTGATTCTTTCAAAGGGTTTAGAATAGATTCCTGCTTTCAGGAATGTACCTGAGTCTTGGTTATGTCATGCACATATAAGTGGTTTTGAGTGAAACATAAATGTTAGTGACAGTAATTTTCATCTTTTAGGTGAGACAAAGATATGTGATTTCCTTAAAAGACCCATATACCATTTTTTATGACACTATAACCTTGCAAAATATTTGTGTCATTAGAGGGAAAGATATGTATTTGCAGAAATCAGACCACATATTTATTTTAGTAAGTGCTGGTAAACAGTATTATTAAAGGAAATGCAAAAGAAAAGAGCCTTGGGACACCTGTTCATCATAGCACGTTATCACCTCAGAGAGCTGATATAAAATATTTCTTCTTCGTAAATGGACTTCAAGGTACCCTCATAAATATCCTGCTGTTCCACAGAGCTCAGAACACTTTAGCAAATAAAAGTTATTATTTCCATGTTAAATGGAAACAGATCCAGATAGCTGACTTCTAAAACGTCACTTGAAAAGCTGCTGAACAAAAAGAAATACTCTGGACCCTTTGCTGAGTAAGAATCCAAAAAAAAAAAAGGATCAGAAATGAAGACAAAAGAAGGAGCATTTTTAAATTCAAACATTGATGTTGATTGGTTGTGACTGTAATTTCATAAAGGAAGTCACATACTTTGTAGCAAACTGAAGCAAAAAGCCATACTGAACAACCCAAACCAAGAGTATAACATTGATTACTGTGTGAAATGAGCCATTAATGTAATGAACCCTATTGATCAGTCAGCAGCATGGTAGGAGACCTGTACATCACCTCAGCCAGTTGCAGAAATCCTGGGTTAACCTTCTGTATAACGTACTTGTCATCCAAGCAAAGAGTAAACACAAGAAACTGAATCTGTTATTTAGCACAGACTAGTTCAGGAAGACTTGAGGACATTAATCCTTCTTCCTCGGAGAGGATTGCTATCAGCGTCAACAGAAAATTTCTGCCTAATTCCAGTCAGAGGTATGAAATTGAGCACAAATAAAAGGGGTGCTTGGACAGTTGGGTCAGATCAGAGGGCGGCATTTTTCAATGAACATGAGCAAGAGTAAATCAAGAGCAGAGAAATAACAATAATGTCCCAGTAATTTTGTAGCTGGGCTCAGTATCTTTAGCTGCTGCATTTATTTTCTGATCTGGACTTACTGTGGCACTGCAGGAGGCAAATGCAAATGAGAATTAACATGATCAGGATGATGATAGGTTTTAGAGAGGTAGATTGTTATAGAAGTTACTCTCCACCTTTCCTGTAAAATGAATCTAGCCCCAAATCAAAACAGATCAGCTGTGCTGTGATGCAGAGTCCTGACCCATGACTTAAGTCTGAGTGACTCTTTCTTTGAGTCCTGTTTCAATCTATGGGACTGTAAGAGCTTTTTCACTGGAGGTGGAAGGTGTTGCAGAGTGTGTGTGGTTGCAGTGTTGGTGCAGTCATAGAGGAAGATGAAAAGTCTCACTACAGGAAATGTGATCATTAGGGAAATGATCTGTCACAAAATTCATTGTGATGCTGTATTTCAGAACAAAAAGTGCTTCAAAGCTTTTAGCTCAAAAACAAGCTCAAACCCAAATCCCTGTGATTTCTTGTCATACAGAGACAGGAGATTTCACTCACAATAATGCTGGGAATGACTGACAGTATGTGATGCTGAGTTTTTGAAATGTTAGGTGTTTCTTCACCACAGATTCCATCTAGATGCTTCACAATGAGGTTGCTGGAGGAGAAACCAGTTTGATTGCAAATAGATCCTAGCTTAGTCTCTCTGCTCATTATCTTCATGGTACACTTGCTTTTCATTTTTCTGCTGTTGTTTTAACATCCAAAATGCTTTCTACATTTCATCTCTTTGGTAATTCTTTGCTAAAAAGAATTAGATTTAATATTGTTTTAGCGTCCAATGATTGCAATCTTACTAGTAAGTATTTTTAATATTACTTTTGATGGATTTATTAATGCAATGATCAAATTGGAAAGCACCAGCCCAGCTTGTGCCTTTCTCATAGGTGAAGCCTTGCTATGAGAAAAATAGAGGAAGCCAAAAAGAGTTCTTAATTTCTCAACTCAGATAGAAGTTGTCTGCATGCTACAGGAACAAAAATGAGGTTTTAACATCATAGTGGGCAGCTTTTCCAGATCTGGGAGATTCAAAGAATTCTCTGTAGATGAAGGGATTGTTCATCTTCTACAAAAACAAATTCTGACCACTTTCCTGCTTACAAAGGCCAGAGGCCTTTTGAGGACACATCCAGGTCATTGCACTACTTTTGTACTTTCAGCTGATTAATAATTAAACAGAATTAATTTTCTGTATTTATTTTCACTGGCATTTATGATCTGTCTGTCCAGGCAACTTTATTGAAATCAACTGATTTTTTGCTGTTTTCTAATTTTTGTAATTTTGTTAAGCAGACAGAAGTATTTGTTGGGTTTTTTAAAATAAAATTAAATTAGAGAAACTCTATTAACAGGAATCTTTTCCAAAAGCTTAATAACACAAACTATGCGATAAAAAAAATCCATAGAAATTATAAGGTAGAGGAGAATATGATGTGACATGCCCAGGCGTAAACATCATTGTCTGGCTGCCAGCCTCAGCCCTCTGGCTGTCCAGGAAGTCACCCTAACACACGTTGCTGCTTCCATCCCTGCTGCAAATTTTGGCTTGCTGCATGTGGAGCCAGTGTGGCAGATGGAGGTGCTTCCCCTTTGGTGTCAGGTGCTCGATCTGGACCTGTAATCTTGGAAGCATTTTCAGGTCTGTTGGTGTAGTGATACTCATCCATTTCTACTGAAGCATTAAGGATGGATCCTGAGGCCATTTGGTTGCATCTCATCATAATGCTAGGCAGTGTATAATTTTTCCAGTGATTGATTTGCTCTTGCTGTAGTCAGTCACCACTTTAGACTTGGTTTAATGTCCTGTTTTAATTGGTGCTATCCCAGAACGAATATTCTCCTTTAAGAAAGGCACAGGTAGCAATATGCAGATCCAGTGATTTGTTTTAATGGTCTGAAAAATCCTCTCTGTTCCAAGGGCTTGGGAATGCACATTAATTGAGTTTGCACCCTTTGTGAGGACAAGGCACACATTTGTAGAATCTCACTGCAAATACCATTAAGTTCGACTCAAAATTGGGCATACAAAGAAATAGATTTAATTCACGTGGTCGTATCAAGTTCCCAGCACACCCAACCAAAGGACTCCTTACACAGTGTAAGGCATTGGCAGAGATGTACCATGAAGAGCTCCTGTATTATAAACAGTATTTGGAATTAGTCTTGTAAAAATATATGCACACTTAGTATTAGAAAGTGAGAGATGTGAGTATGTTACATAAATGTAATGCCTTGCAAATATATATGCTGTCTTCTGGGTATAATTTAAAGAGTAAAAGTTACATCTCCTTTGAAATCCCCAGTGTTATTTCTGCAGAATATGAGTGGTAGTCTTTTCTGGGACAAGTGTTTAAAAGTTAGCTCTGGGAGAAAGCATTTTAGAATGCATGGAAAGAAAGTGCACAAATATAAACTGAAATCCTAGAACCTGTAAGGAAATTATGACAACACACTGTGCAAGTGTGTGTCTCAGTCTAAATGGAGAGGGAGCAGTAAAGCCAGAGAAAAAAATAAAAGCTGGGTTATGAGTGCTTGTATAGGTACTAGTGGTCTTCTGAAGATGAAAATCCATCCATCTAAAGTGATGCTAGCTAAAGATGATATCAACTGCTGTAGGTAAAATTCAAATTATTACCAAAATGAAGAAATTAATTCAGGAAATCATAGAAGTCATAATAAGTTAACAAATTATTCCAACGTAAGAGAAAAGCTGTGAATAACTCGTTGGGTTTGCTAGATTGTTAAAAAGTAATAGAAGCAATAAAACAGGAGACTAAAGTGCCTTTTTACAAAGTTTTCATGCAGTCAGCCCCAGAGAGATTCCTGTTCAGTGCTTGAAAGTATAAGGCAACAGTAGAAACTAGGGTTGGCTGCAATCTGGTGGTGGTGTGGGAAGGGGGCCCAGCAGTGTAACAGCACAAGGTGTTTGCTTCTGGGAGCACTGGGGAAGAGTTGCCTTTTTGGTTTTTTTTTAAAAATTAATACTAGATTTTCTTTTAGGAAAGAAAAACTTGTGACTAAACTTATGAAGAAAAGCTTGTGAATGTTGCCTTTAGGAAGTAAGTTTCGAAGCTGAATGTTGTGGAATTCACCCAACATTTCTTGAAGGACTTATGGATATGAAATTCCAGTTAAAATAGAAAACAGCTGCTCAAGCATCAGCTGCTGTGGTAGGGGTAGCCAGTGGATCATCATTTTAATGGTGGCTCTTTAGACTTTAGATTAATGAAGCTTCAGTAGTTAAAGAATATTTGAAATAGTAACAGCAGAAGGATAAAAAATAAATGTTGGTTGTTTGTACTGGACAACTCAGGCCATCCTACTCCAGGACAGTCTCTGGATATTCCGTGCAATGCTCATAGAAGGTGAATTACAGGATTTTTTCGTAGGTGTTCGCTGTGTCATAGTGTACCATGAGGTTTGTCTCATTGTGGTGGTTGCCTGTGTAGTGCTTTGTAGCTAAAAAAGCAAGCTAAAAATGAACAAATGAGTCATTAGGGCAAGTACACTTTCTGGTTCTTTAGTTTTGCAAAAGTCTGTGTCTTCAAACAATGAAGTGTTATTACTTCTGTACGTTGCTGCTATTCGCCTTACCTCAGTGAGGAAGTTTACTCATTTGTGGGTTGACAGGCAGCTGTGCCTGGGAATGGGAAGGTGTTTGCTGTCAATGCAAGCTGGGAACTGCGTTGCTCAGTACAGACTAGTGCTCTGCTAAATGGAGATAAAATTAAGGCACCCACATCCTGTCACCATTTAGTTCTTGCAGGCTGCCATTCACCAGGAATTTAAAAGAAGTCCATTAGCTCCAAACACTGTTAAAACAGCAAAGAGTTCAAAAAGTTATGCTTGATTTCCCTTATACTGTGCACAGTTGAAAGTGTGCCTTGTGAGCTTAACCCTCTGCTCGTGCAGCTCTTCCTGCTGGTGGCAGAGGAGGAGCAAAACCAACTCTGGCTACTCCTCTGCCATATTAGGTTTGCAGGTGAACATGAATAAATTCATAGAACTGGGAGGTAATGCAACTCTTCTTGTACATCTGTAATCATTACTTGCTGTCTGTTCCTGTGTCTGTTCTTACCCTTGTACAAAAGATGTTGAATATGCAGCTTAAAATTATTGAAAAATTCAACTGTGCTTTATTTTTGAAATACAAATGCATTTCAGATGAAGTTAGAGACTAGGGAAATGGGCATTTTCTTTTTATTATTTTATAATGTTAGGAACTAAAGTTTTATTTAACTTTAGCAATAATTTACTAAATGGGGCTGACTGGGTCTGTTTTGGAAATTCTTATGAAATAAGTATATTATCTTAAAAGAAATATAAATTTTAATTAAGCTTCTGAGTTTACCTGAAGTCAAACCATATCCCAGTGAAAACTGGTCAAGACTAGGAAGATAAACATAGTGCCATGGTTATACATTGCAGGCTTGCTGGGCAAGCAAATCTAAATTACTGTCTCTGTAGAAGACTGAACTAATCCTTGAGATCTTATCACCTCTGAATTTCAGAATTTCTGTTCAAGTTGGCAGAGAAATATCAAACTCTTAAGGCATCCTGAAAAGCAACCGAGGTGGCAATTTTGAAGCAGCTGTAAGTTCCAAGTGAAACTCTGGTGTAAGAACATGTCAGTGTTTAGGCTTTGGAGACTGAACACATCTTTTAGAGGGGAATATTTGTGCTGTGGAGGCATCGTCAGAGTTGTGGACCAGTTTCCTCGAGTGTGACGTAAGAGATGCACAATGACAAGATAATGAGCCAGGCAGGTAGGGACCAGCCCCTTCAAGCTGAGACCATTGCAGTTTAGAGGTCGGCTGCTGAAGGAGCATCGAATCAGGAGCTCCTAAACATTGGCTGATAAGGGGGGGCAGGAGGCAAACAAAAAAAAAAAGAGGCAAAAAGTACCCAATCACATATGGCTTTTGCAATTTTAAGCTCCCCACCATCCCAACAGAGGGTAACATTGTTGGGTGGATGTGCAGAAGGCAGTGGGGCCCGGGGGTCTGCCCGAACGCCCTCTCTGAGCCCCTTCATGTGTGAGCTGTGCTTCATAAGCTGCTGTCAGTGACAACATTAAAGCAGAGCCTGGGAAGGAGCACAGGAAGACATTTTGTCAAACTTACTGTTGGAGACCAAACACAGTTAGCAAGAGTTTTATCTACTTTCAACTGTTAAAATAATTCTTCTGCCTCTTCCCAGTGAGGTGCTGGATTGCAGTGGGTTTTATCTACTTTGTGTGATGTCTCTATATCTCTGCCAAAGCAAAACTTTGAGCCAACTAATGAGTAAACACCAACATTGACTCTCAGCTTTGTCCCCTAAGGTCTGAAGGCAGAAACAAGACAATGGGAACCCTCCCATGGTTAAGCCACTCAAAGCTAACCTGAAGCTGATTTAAACTGAGAAGGGAGTTAGAGCATGGGGCTGACTGACTGTGATGACTCAGAGCCAAAAAGGACCTGAGTGCACAGTACAGCAGGCCAGGAAGAGAGTCCCTGAACAAGCACTAACACAGCTACTGGCGGAAGAAGGACTTCTACAACCACATTCAGGAGTGTAGTGCCAAAGCTCATTAACATTGATGAGGTAAAAGATGACTTCCATTAGCAGCTGCTAGTAACTTAAAACTGAAAGGCAAAAGCTTGGAAGTTAAGCCATTTTAGCACTGTGTACCATTGCACAAGTGAAAGTACTTGTACTCTTGCCTGGAGAGCCAGTGCTCTGGCAAGAGGTCCATATGCCTCTTGTAATGTACGCCAAAGCCGCGGTCAAATAGATTGCAATTGTTCTAATTTGAAAAGTTCCATCTGATACCAAGTGCAGTGGGATCCCACTGAGCCATCAGCCACTTCCCTCTGCAGAGCCAGCTCCCCTGCTGCTGCCAGTTTCCCAATCACCCATGACAGGGAATTGAGCAGGGGGGATCTCAGCTTAGTGTAGCTGTTGTGGACCTCAGTGCCAATTCGTGCATTCTTTTGAGAATTCTTGATAATCCTGACTGAAATGCTGCAGTCTCTTTGTCTTTCTCAATTGTCTTACTAATGTTGGGCACCATTAAAAATTGTCTTTCATAATTTTAGTATGAATTAAACTGCCTTGAAAGTTTCAGTTTGCAAGTATTACGAAAACTGAAAAAACTGATGAAGAATTTGGGTGTGGTTTCTGTAGATTGTGCAGGACTTTGATCATAGTTCAGTTTATCCAAGTATTCCTAACAATGTACATGTTGGTGCAGAGCAGCCCATGGAAATCCAGGTGATCTCACACTTGAGTTGGTCTCCATATACCAAACGGAGCTACAGAAAAGGCTCACGTGCCTTCCTGAGCCAGCAGAGCTGAATTAAGCACTGCCAGTCCCCACTTCCTGCTAGTGTTTGTTGCTGGGGGGTTGTTAGAGGTCTGTTACACGCTGCACTCTGTAGAAGTTGATTCAAATCGCCTTTATGCAAACAATGGGCTTAATTCCTACTGAAGTCAATGAAAAATGATGAATCTCTGTGCTTCCTTGACACCTACCAGAAGGTTTTGCCTTTTTAGTTTGTTCAGATTGTCAACATCAATATGAAGTGCTAAATCATAGGTGCAAAATAATATCTTCAAGTGCCTCAGTCTATGCAACTAAAAAAATTATATATTTCCATATTAAAAAAGAAAGAGCAGTAAATTTTACCAGTTCGTGTGGCCATACATTCACCCGTATTTCAACCAAATGCTGTAAAAGTATAGACTTAGAAAAGTCTTACTCACATTTGCACAATACTTGTGTCTTTCTGCTTCAGCTTTCCCATCTGTCATCACAGCAGACAGTACACACTCTGCTTCCAAATTTTCCATCTCTGTGGATGTGTGTATACAAACTGATAGTTGTTTTACAAATCAAATTGGGTTTCTGACCTCCCACTTTCAAGTGAGAGTTTTTCTTGTTAGTGTCGTAAGACGTATAATGCTGCTATATGCATATTTCTTATTATTAGACATAAGAAATGTTTACAGGTCTGTGGAATTTCCTGGCTTGCGCATAGCTGTGCCTATATAAAGAGTGTAAAATTATTTGGAGCATGAAATTGGATGTTCTCTTAACTTTGGCCTGAGGGCTTTCCCTGGGTCCCTATACATTGAAAGGTCCATAAAATTCTTTTCCTAAATAAATTCTCATGTAGCATCCTTACTGAGTATCTTTGATTTTGCTTATCTTTCCCAGACCACTCATTTAATACTTCTAAAATAAAAAAAAATATAAAAGAGGAAACTATTTGTGAAATGCTAATGAAAATTGCTTGCTACATGCAAAAAATGGAAGCGTAGACTATTTATGTTCTTTTTGCCTTGTATTATTTAAGGAGATACTGAAATCAGTCTTGTTCAATCCTGAGAAACATGAGCTTTAGATTTTTGCTGTCATGTGGGGCAGTATAATCCCTGTGAATGGAGTGGAGTCCTTCCATTCTGAGCCTTTATTTTCATTTCCTGAAACATTCAGCATGTAGTCTTCTAGAAAAGGATGATCAGCACAGGATATAAAGCAAAATTAGATGTACTGTTTCCACCTCTTTTTGCTTATGATTATCAGGTGGTTTGATAGTTAAAGTTGGATCTCACATCTCCTGTTTATTATAATGAAAATAGCAAATGGAGAAAGAGGAAAAAAAGAACAGATTTAAAATGCAGTGAATGGCCCAGAGTTCAGTACCAAAATCACTGATCTGATTTCAAAAGAAAAATAAAGAAGGAGAAGGGATCAAGAAATCACTTCCACTTAACGTTTTTATTGAATTCCGGAGGAGTTGTTGGACTCAGCTCTCTTCTGAAATCCGTTCATCATTCCTCTGACGTGACATGAAGTAAGGGCCCCTTCTTGAGCTGCTCAGCTGCTCAGCTTCCCTGAAGGGACAGAGCCCAGGTTTTGCAATCCAGATTTTGAGATAGTGAGAAGCTTTTGTAAGTGTGCGCGCGGCATTCTGGGCAGTTCTCGGAGTTTCTCTCTTTGCAGCCTGTTCCTGTTTATGCAATCAGACGGATGTGAGCATATTTTTTATGGCACTTTCAGATCCCTTATCTTCAAACTTCATAATTTTAAATGGATTTCTAATTGCAATGTGCCACTATTTCCACTTTGCATGGGATGTTAGAGAGGCACAGCAACAGAGTGTACATCCAACCATTCATGCAGTAAGGGAGTTCTGGGTAGGACTTGGTCACACTCCCAAATTTTCGCATTCTGGCTGAGTACATGATGGATTTCAGGTCATATATCAAATATCGGAAATTTTGATTAATTTAAATCATGTGATTTCTGCTTTTCACAGAATCCCAGAACTAACTAGGTTGGAAAAGACCTTTGAGATCATTGAGTCCAACCTATGACCTAACACCACCTTGTCAACTGGACCATGGCACTAAGTGCCATATCCAGTATTTTCTTAAACACCTCCAGGGAAATAATAAAAAACTAATGATAAATTTTAACAGGCAGTTTTCTGGAAGATAATGTTATGCATCACTGAATGATTTATTTTTCAGATGATTCTTGCATGAATAATGCTGGTAGAATCTGACCCCGACATGATGCTTCCTATCACCTTTTTGTGTGTATAGATTACTGTGTTTTAAATTGCACTCTAACAAGTATGCAGTTGATTTAGCTGTTGGTCAGTGAATACTGGCTGTCACAATATTTTATGAACAACAAAAATGTTACTCAGTAGCATATTTGATGAAGGATATTCAATTCTGATAAATTTTGCCCTGAATGTCTGGAGGAAAAAGAAAAAGTTAAGATAGTAGCCAAGTAAAATCACTGTCCCTTGAAACAAAGAGAGTTTGCTGGCTGCAGCTGGCAGCCCCGGGAGGGCGAGGAAGCTGCCCAGCAGGCAGAGTTGGTATGGGAGCAGTTTTCCACTGAGCTGCATGATTTTTTTCCCTCTGTACTCTCTATCCTTTCAAGAAACAGAAGCTAGTTGTCTATCAGCCAGTGCTGGTTAGGATCTTCTCTTCATGCTGGAAGAAATCTGGGTCATAGGAGATGACTGAGACTAGCAGGATAGTTTAGAGCATTGCTGCTTGGAGATGTGAGGCTGGGACTTCAGCTCTTGGAGCACAGGGACTGCTGAGGGTCCTGTTAAGCTTGGAGCAAGAAGTTGCAGAAATACAAATGACAGATCACTAGAAAAGGAAATTTTTGTGCCTCATCTTTATTCTGATTTGTGAATCTTTCAAAGGCTGAGGTTATGCAGGCAGAGTAACTGAGCACAAGAAAACCCAGCACTGTGACTGGAGGTACTGAGCAATGGCTGTGGAATTACTGTGCTGTGGAGTAAAGCAGCTAGTTTTCTTTATATCTGAACTGTACAATCATCAGATAATTCAATTAATATTTAATATTTAATATTTAATATTTAATATTTAATTCTGTGAGTAGATAGATAAAGGCAGATCCTCACTCAGATCTTTACTCTGACTCCAGTGTTCTTATTTGAACCTCGGGAGCAGCTGACTCCTCCAGCCCTAGCATTTGGCTCTGCAACAGGGTTGCTCCAGTAGCACTAAACATTCCTGCATCACTCAGAGCAACACTCCTTTGAGCCGCTTGCCATCTCCTAGAAGTATCAGAAATGTTGTGTTCACAGCACTGTCTGAAAAGTGTGGGTTTGCAGCAGTGCTGAATTTCCTTGGTGAAGAGAAGAACTGTGGGAACAGTGCAGCTCCCAGCTGTACATTCACCTGTGCAACCAGAGATAGTCCATGACTGCAGCTCTGTCAGGCTCTGGTTTCTTTCTGTCCCCGGCTTCTGCTGCTGAGGGTCTCCACACCCAGATGCCATCAGAGTCAGTGCAGGCCCAGGAAGGCCCTGCTACACCTTTGCAGCAGTTATTCAGTGTTGCTCTCAAGTGGATTGTTGCTGTGTCATTTGTCACACTCTGGTCCTGCTGGCTTCAGTCTGTTTGCCACCACACAGCCCTGCTTGCCCTGCCCATAGCCCTTGGCCAAGGTGAAGCCATGACACTCCTGTGGTACATTTATATATCCTTTATCAGTAAAAAATCTGCAGTGCATAGCAATCAAAGAAGTGGTTTGTTAGGGTGTTTAATATAGCAGTGGATCAGAGAAAAGTATTATTACAAAAAGGAATAACTCACAGGCAGGTGTCATTTCTTGAAAGAAATATTAATATTCTTTTTAAAAATCACTGGCTGAATCTTATTGAAAATCACTGATTAGAGTCCTCTCTGACATAATGCTCCCAGTAAGTATAGAGCTGTTGATCCAAGGATTTAATGCTAATAGAATTCTGACAAACAGAAGATATTTCTGATTTCAATAGGCTTTATGTTATCAGTGGCTTAAATGCTGATCTTAGAATCAGAGACTTACAGAAAGACTTGGGTTGGAATAGACCTTAAACATCATTTAGTTCCAGCCCTCCCCTTCTCTTCATATGGTACTAAACTGCTTATGCTTTGAAGTTTGAGCTGATTAAAGACAGTTTAGAGAAATATTTCCAAGGTGTTTCTGTTTATCAGAGCAAAGGACCCATTTTCTATTGCTGGCAAAATTACATAAAAAGTTATATGCAATCAAGAAGATCTACAAAACCAGACAATGTTTTAATCTTGAAGGAACTCAGAGATACCTGTCTCTGAGAAGCAGAGACGCAAGTCAGATGTTTAAATAAGCCATGGTCCATTGAAGGGCCTGAAATGAAGAAGTTTTCCCCTGCCTCACACTCTCACCAACAGTCAGTCAGTTCTCTGCTGTAGCCTCCTTTTCTGATCAAAGTGCCTGAGAACTGAGCTGCCTTCTGCTGTACTGCACAGCTCCCTGTGACTAAGAGGTAGCAGTTGCAAAAACCATGGGAATGGGAATTGAGAGGACAATATAATAGGTGTAAGTCCTTTCCTCCTTCTGCTTGCCAGAAACAATATCCATTCAGCAAATCCAGAACGCTCCTGTCAGTGTCATTGAGCAGAGCAATATGGAACAAGTATTTCTCTCTGTTCATGCTATATGTGGGAAAGGAAGATCAAAGAAGTTACAGCAGGGCTGGAAAAGTCATGACTGAAGTTAGAGGGACTGGCTCTGGGAGCAGAGAAGTTTAGCATGGTAACAACATGAATCTGGCTCAAGACTTTGTATGCACACAAATATTGAAAATGTATAAAGTGCAGAGCAAATATTACCACAGGTTTTCTTTTCCATGTAGCACAAAACTGCCAAACAAGTATCACAGCCAATCTTCCATTCTTCATGTATAGATGTTTCTTAATGACTGTGGAGAGTACCCAGCATTTCCCAGCTGAAGGAACTGTTACATCAGGGTTTGACAGTCTCCTCTCTTGCAGTCAATTCACACGGTGACAAGTACTCCCTGCAAGGCAGCCTGCACTTTATCCCAAAGATTACCACCCCCCACTGTATCATATTAACGAACCTGTACAACTGAAAATAATTGCAAATGCAAATGTGATGAAAAGGAGTTTAATAGGGATGTTTCACGACTGCACTAGAGAAGTGGTTTAGCACTAAGATAAGTCTGATTGCTTGGGCATGTGGGTGCTATGGTAACTCGGTTTGCATTTGGAAGCACTTAAGCTCTAAACCACAGTATGCTGCACCCTCTTCCTTTTGAGCAGGGTTCTGTAGAAGAAAGGCAGAAGTAAACAGCATGAGAGAAACCACAGAGCAGCAAAGGCATCGTTAGCTGTAGCTGTACAAGTGGTTTACTGCAAAGTCGTCCTGTGAAGATTGAGAATGTCATTTAAAGTATGGTGCAATTGATAGAAAAGCCTTCCTTCTGCCTGCTAAACACACAATATTCCTGGATATTTATTTTAGGTTTGCAGGAACTGTGTTGGCAAAAAGAATTTGATTTTCTGCTTTTCAGGTTTATGGTTTTGAGAAATTTTACATATCATTGGTAACAAATATTACTTCAATTAATTTTTCTTCAGGGAAATTTCTCTTTTGCTCTCTGTTTTTATTTTTCTCTGGAAAAATTAAACCCTTATGTTTATTTTGCATAATCAGAATAGTACTTTTTAAAAATGGTCAGAAATATTCAGTTTCGTTTTAGTTGTGAAAAAACATTATCTCAGTATTTTTCTTGTGCTTTTTTTCCTTATCCTTTTCTTAAGACAGGCTCAGTATGTTAGCAGAAGTTATACTTGGTATTAATTAGTTTTACCTGGTAAATCTGACAAACTGATGCTTGTATTTTCTTCTCTTTCCTGAGCTTGCAACATTGTGTTCCTCCCTGTATCTGTCAGTTATAAATTCTTAATTCCATCCCTTTCTTCTGGTTACTCCCCTTGACCTTGATTGCTGGCTAATATGAATTTTTTGCCTTCTCCATTGCTGTAAATGCTGATTAATGCGTATAGAGGACTCTGAATTTGAGGAAGATAGGGATAACTCTGGTCTGGGAAGGTGGTACCCCATTAAAGGTGGTAGGAAAGGGTATCAGAATCAGGTTCTTAGGCAGCGATGCACTGTGTGAAGGAGTTGCTATGGGAGGCAATTATTAATGAACTTGTACAAAAGGAATTTTTTTGAGAAATCAGGTGGAAACTATTTTAATCATCATTCTGAAAAGTCAGAATGGACATTAAATCCAGATGTCAAAAGGAAGCAATTGGCACTTCTGAATCAGAACACTTTAGAACTTCTGTTAAGTTAAAATTTACAGTTTCAAAATTTTATCCCTGATTTCTGGTGAAGACAAATATTGTAAATATTGCTTGTGGAAAAATTTATAATGTTTATTTACTACAGATTCCTATGATTGCCATAAGGCTATGAAGACTTTTATCAGTTGAATTATGGATAACTCAGAAATTATTTGATGGCTTCATCTTCAATGACCACAAGAGTAGGCTTTTTTTAAGGACGCGCTGAAATGTCTGTGTTACCCAAGAAAATTCTACACTGTAAACTCAAATGAGTAGTTTATTTTTTGACTCAGAGCATGCAAAATTTCACATATTTTAATGTGAACTCTATATGGCATTCATTTACTCAATTTTCAAAAAGCAGCTGTTTGTCCAGAGACTGGGAACAGTTTTAGTTTTTTTCTTCCCCAGAGTTAGTGATAAAGAATAATTCTGTGTAATTCTGTAGACTCTGCTTATGAAAGCACTTCAGCACATGTGATCCCACCTATAAAATTTGAGGGGTCCTCTGTGGTATAGAATTACTCAGATGTTTAAGTGTTTGCTAGTCTATTCTTAGGTCTGCCCAGATTTGTTTATAAAGTAACAATGGATCCCTTCGTTTTGTGTTTTCAGCAAAAATAATAGTAACATCTCTGGCCCTGATGCTCATTTACTTTAAGGTCTCTTTAGCTGGCTCTGGCAGCACAAGGGAGCCTTAAAGTAGGTGTGAATTACATCCTATCCCACTTAAAGTTTAAAAATAAATCAAAGAAGGGCGGCTGGCAGCATTTTGTAAGGCTCCTTGCCTTACTCACCCTTCACCTCCCACCAGGAACTGTTCTTTTTTTGCAATTTAGTGTCGGCTTGCAAGGGAGCTGCAATGTCTGTGCTGTTTGCTAGGAGACCCCCTCAAAGAGCTTTACTCCATCTGAACAAGTAGACCACATCCTGTTGCTTTCTGTGCAGATGTGAAGAGCCCTGACCCTGCTGAAGCAGTGCCATTCAGCTGCAAAAAGAGGGAAGATGGAATCTGGACCTATACAAGTTGCTTGGTGTAAAACACTGCCTGGTGGGGGTTGCTGGGGTCTGTCCAATATAGTAAAGGTTGGAGAGATCTGGGAAAAGGGCAGCAGCTCTGCAGAATCACTAAGCATTTTTCCTGGCAGCCAAACGTGGCTGCCAACTGTTTTACAGACATGAGGCTGAGAGGAAGGATTACTTCCTCTGCCCGCTCCCGGCTCTGGCAGAGACACAAGGAGTACAGCTGGATGTGAAGAGCCAGCTGGTATGGTACCATGCTAGATAAAACACCAAATGCACTATTAGCAGGAGAGGCATCCTCCTTCCCACATTTCTCTATGCTGTGTGTATGAAGGAATGCAGTCCTGCAGCAATCCTGTGCTCAGAGCAGACAGCCTGAGCTGCTGCCTTGCAAGCATAGTCTCCTGCCCAGTCCAGCAGGAAATACAAAACCAGGTCGGTTTTACTCACTGTGCAAATTAAGCAGCAGAATAGAATTAAAAGGCATGTTCCCTGTCATCAGCTCATGGATTTTTGCCCCTATAAACATGATAGTATTTTTAGGCTCTTAATGCTGATTCAGCAGGATCTCCATCTTGTCAGCTGGAGTTTGTGTTATTAATAGTACATGCACACAGGAAATGTGTGCTGCCACTTCCTTCTGCTCGAGAAGATCAGACCCTGGGCTTACTTGAAACACGGTCTTTTAACGTGTTCTAGGTCCCACTTGTCTCCTGTTGAGTCGCTTGGTCCTGCCAAGTGGAAAGCACTTTCCTAAGACAGCAACAAGCTGTCTCCTTATACAGCTGGACTGCGTATGCAGGTGCAAGCACCATCCACTGCAGTGAGTACAGTCACTACTGCAGAGGTGATACAGCAGCTCCTGTACTTCCAGATGTGACCCAGCCAGCCTGCTGTCCTAGGGATTTGAAGGGACAGGCATTTTTTGGTGGTCTGGTTTCTTTAACAGTGTTTCCATTTGCTCTTCTTGTGCGACATGGAAAGTTTTCTTCATAATGCTGTAGTCCCATGTTTCACTCACAGGGCCTGTATGTCTTTGAGCTTTCAGGAGAAAGGGTGGTCAGCCTGCTTGTTTTAGGTGTATTTTGTTGGCAGGTGTCCTTCCATCGCAAACCTTTCTTTCAAGCAGCAGCTGCATTCTGTCTGCCAACTGGTAGCCAGAGAGGAAAGAGAATGAAAGCGATTAGCCAGGCTCCCATCTGCCCGTGGGGTGAGTTGCTGGTTATATCTTTTTCCAGGGCATGTGATTAAGGCCAGATCTGCTCAAACATTACTGATGGGTTGCAAATCTTTTAGGTAAGTTAGCAGGAACCAACTGGTGGCCAAATCAAGAGAAGGGAAAGGGAAGCTTAAAATCTTACTTCAGTAGAAGGAACATTTTTTATGCTCTGATTGTTCACTTGGGTTATCTGAGCCTTTCCGACGCATATCATCTTTAAAATGTCTTATGGTTGGATGCAGTTTAAGATTTGAGAAAAGTTTTGGGGTAGTTCCTGTTCAAACTCAGACCAACTTGCTTACTTTGACAATCATCAGGCTTTCATACTGCAGAGCATGTGTTTTGGGGATTGGACATCCTTGTTACATTTTAAAGATATTTTTAGATTCCAGCTTTCAAGTTTTCAGAGATTCATTTTAGAATATAAACATGAGCAGACAGTTTTGTCTTTCAGGTTAACTTTGTTAGCCCAAGGTTGTTCAGATTTATTTGTTAGCGCTGGAACATTTTTGGAAAATAAATTAATTATAGTGACATACCTATTAATCTCAGAGTAAGAGAGTCTGGTGTGGTAGGATCCTTCTTGATTTTCCTTCATTTTACCCAGTATCTCTCAACAAGGCTTCACAAGGAAATGCATTTGCTTTTCTTTTTGAGAGGATTTTTTAGTGTTCTGGTGCCACCTATTGAATTCTTTGCAACAGCATCCTATTTCGTTGCTATAATAAAGCATATCAGGGAATAGAATAACAGGAGAGCAGGAAACTCTTAAAATGCTTAGAAGGATGTAAAAATGCCATGAAGTCCTGTGAAAATGGCAGTGCTTAGTTGTAGGGGAATAAAAAGAGCAATCTAGGACTATTATTTTCCATACTGTTTTAAGACACTGCTCTGTGCAAGGCAGTGGAACATGACAATCTCTTGTAACTTCTGACCTGGAGTTCTATGATTATGGTAATGGTAGCTATACATTAGTAATGTTTAGCATCTCTCACTGGAAGTGAACAACAAACCTTACGCTATATTTAAGCTAGTAGCGTTATTCCTAACTTTACAAGGGGGAGGATGGGGAAAGTCATTTTCACAGGATCTTAAGGAAGTGAGTGAGGCAACCAGACACACAATACTGACAAGCTTATGAGCCCTCTTTTCCCTTATTATCTCACTTAACTTGGAAAAGGGAATCTTGATGTATATGTTTTTGTCTCCGTTATGTTTGCGTCAGAGATCAGTAGCTTGAAAAGTATTTCTGAATGTTTCCCTAATCTGAGCAGAGTTTAATTTAAGGCTTTTTCTTCAACTTCTTTTATTGTATTGTTGGAAAAGTTTTTAAAGTGAAAGTTGATCTGTGTTGGTGCTCACAGAAAGTTAATTTTTGGCTTGAGGTATATTTGATGTGTTGAACCAAAGTCAGATTTGGGAAAGGAGGGAGAAGAATTGATTCTACAGTTAATAAACCATTTGAAAAAGAAGAATCACAGTATGGAATTTAGAATGACCAACTTCCAGCTTTCAAACACTGAATTGAAAAACCTTGAAAATACATTGAAAATTAATTGCTCATGGTAAATACAAATGGATATAAATGTCAGCTTTGAGAGGGTTCCTTGGCAGTTTAATGTACATAGTTATACATCATGCAGTTATTGTAGAGAAATGTTGCAGACAGATTTTGGATGCTGAAGGTACATTGATAGTTCAAAATATAAGATAAAAGATGATAAGATGGAAGAAATCAGGCTACTGTCTTTTTTCAAATTTTAATTTGTAATATGAGTTCTTGAATAATGTACACAAAATAATGTACAAAATAATGTCCACAAAAAATTCAGCTGCTCATTAGAAAAATATCTGCAAGGCTTTAGCTTTTGTTTACATTAATACTCAAATAATGGCTTAGACACACTTCATGACAGTTCTGAGCACCACGAAATTGCTCCCTCTCTGCAGGTGACATTGCCATCAGTGGTTGTGTGTTTTTAATGGCTGTTGTCAGCCTTCTGAACTGTCCATATGGGATGCAGACTCCATGGTGGCCACTGAGCAGCCAACACATGTGCTGCTGCTTGTCAGGTTGATAAGGAGAAAATCTCTGGAGTCCCAGGAGATCTGCCTATGTTCATCTTCTGTGTCAGGGATGAGAGACATGGTTTTGATGCTGGCACATAAACAAGATACTTATGTATCCTTCGTAAAGATTGCAGTTTTTCACATGAACCTGGATTTTTGCTTTAAAGGTTGAAAGAGTTTATTTTTGAAAGAGTAGCGCTACAGCAGTTGTGAAGTGCCGTGTAGGGAAGCTGAAGTAACAGTGAAATTATAAACAGGGAAGTACTATCTGAAAAGCATGTGCCACAACAAAAGAGAAAAATAAATTCCAAGAAACAAACTTAGTGGAAAAGAACTGGCAGAAAAAGAGTGAAAGAAAGAAGAGTGAAACAGGTGGATGGAAGTTTGTAGAAAAGTCACAGCAAGGAATCTATGGAAAAGTGGGTTTGTTCCTTACTGAAAGCATAGCAGTCTGTATTACAGAGGGATGTCTTGAGAGAAATTTTGGGATGGATTTCAGGATTCTTGTGTCAAAGTGGAAGCTTCTAGTACTCAAAATTAGTAAAAGATATAATGATGAGAAGAAACTCGTGGTTCAGTGACAAGAGCTTGGCAAAGGTCGTGAAGAATCACAAGAAGGGGTTCTGTCTGTGCATTGGCCGGACAAGAATGGCTGAGGAGGGTGCCCTCCCTGGTAAATGAGAAGGGAGAACTGGTGACAGTGGATATGGAGAAAGCTGAGGTACTCAATGAGTTCTTTGCCTTTCTGTGCAAGTGAGGCTTCCCACATCTCTCACATCCCTGAACCTCTAGATGGGGGCTGGGGGAGCAAAATTCCTCCCACTATAGGTGAGAGGAGCAGATTTGAGACTGAAACTGAAGAGCTGCACTTCTCTGGGGCCTGACGACATGAGGGGACTGAGTGGTGCTGTTCCCAAACCACTATTCATCACACTTGGAAAGTCATGGTGGTCTCAGGCAAAGTCCCCAGTAACTGGAAAAATGGAAACATCGCTGGTGTTTTTTAGAAAGGCGATAAAGGGAGATCCAGGGAACTACAGACTGATGAGCCTCACCTCTGGCCTGGAAAATCATGGAACACATCCTTATAAGGGGGCTTATAAAAAAGTGACAGAATGATTTTTCACATGGGCAGGTAGTGACAGGACAAGGGGGAATGGTTTCAATCTAAAAGACAAGAGATTTAGATTGGATGTAAAGGAAATTCTTTACTGTGAGGATGGTGAGGCACTGGAACGGGTTCCCCAGAAAAGTTGTGGATGCTCTGTGCCTGGAATTGTTCAAGGAGAGGTTGGATGGGGCCCTCAGCAGCCTGATCTACTGGATGGCATCCCTGCCCATGGCAGGCGTGTTTGAACTAGATGATCTTTAAGCTCCTCCTTAACCCAGGCCAGTCTGTGATTCTGTGATTCTATGATTCTATGACCATATGCTTGACATTTTGGGGGTCTGGTTGTTGCTACATCCACTAAATATTACTTAAGAATTTATAATTTCCTGGGGAAAGGTTAGCTGGTATTTGGGAGGAAGGAATGTGTCATTTTATATTTTTGGCAAATTATTGTGTTTAATTCCTTGAAAGTTTAATTTACACTTTTCTATCTCTTTCTCTTTTTCAGGACAGGATGCAACAACGACCACACCTGGTAAGAAACTTAATTTACATGACAGAACTGCAATGATTTTTTTTTTTCCTGATAATTTCTTGTTTCTTTTTCTTGCACACAGTTACCTCACAGAGTGTATAAAGCCTTTTCATTCACCCAACAAAATGAAATATGCTGTCTTAATAGACAAGAATATCAGACAAGTCTGGTTTTGAGTCATGCATTTGAGTATATTTTAAAACACAGCATTTAGCATGAAAGGTGCAATCATAACCAAAAAGGAGTATACTCACTGGATGTTCATCTGACACCTGTCAAATCCCATGCACTTTAAATATTTGGTGTGCCTTTGCTTCCGAAAGAATTCCCGGTGCTTCAGTAGGAGAGTGCTCCAGCACGGCACCCCTGTGTTGTGGACAGCTCTGTGTCCCTGCCGGGCCAGGCAGATGTGAAGCATTAATGAACCTGCTGTACCTCTCACCACAGGTACCTCTTCTGCAAACACCACGCATGTCCCCAGCACTGCCACGGCTCTGAGCAGCCCAGCACGCAACAGCAGCACTGCTGTCCTCACCACACGCACTCCCTCTGCCTCCGGGAATGGTTCAGCAGGTTTGCCGTCTTCCTTTGGAAGCCACTCTCTGCTCTCAGAACTCTAGGGGAAGATTAAGTCATTCATCATCAGGGTAGCCTTTTTCAGCTTATGGTTCATCAAACAGATAAGGGGTCTGCCATTTGGCACAGCAGCAAGGCTGGGATTGTTTGCAGGATCTGCTATCTGAGGGCCAAGTCTTGCAATCACCACCAACATCATTGCTTTGCAATGCTGTTCGCAAAGCAAAAGCAATAGGAATGAGCCTAAAAGAGAATATAAAAACCTATCACTGGTTTATAAACAGGGAGATAAATACTGAGATATAGTAAGAATTATAGTGAGCAAGGGAAATGAGCATTACCTTGAGTTGTTGTTTTTGAGACAGCACAAGCACCATTCACAATTGTGTTTTAACCGTAAGAATATAGCAAAGCATTCTAGTTTTTCCCAGTTCATTGTAACATTATGTTGACTTCGTCCTGGATTATGACTACATAATGATCAAAAAAATTGTCATTTTCCATTGCAAAATTCATTTGTAAGTGGTATACTCCTAAAAATTTGCTTTCTATTTAAATACTAATTTTCTGTTTTTATTTGCTAGATTAACATAACTTCTAGCAGTCTTCTCTAAATTACAAAAATCCCCTAAGAAAAGGAAAAGAGGGAGAAGGGCTGTAGTATAAGACATTTCTGATGCCAAAGCCATATGAAAGAATGAATTTCACTTCTTAATGCTGATATGTTGTTTATTTTCTTACAGATGATCACAATTCAACATCCTTGCACAGCACCACCTCACCAGTCAGCACGCCAACAAGCATTGGGATCAGCCCCACTCTCAGCTCCACTCACACTATAGGTGACAAACTTGCACGCAGTTACCGCAAATACGATACATCAGGCACAGCAAATGGGTTAGAATGAGGCGATTCATTTAGAATGCATCAAACCTAAGCATACAAATTAGGCATACAACTGCATTAAACTTAAGGATATTTTTGGGAGTCTTACTAACTGTTTATGGGTAATATTGAAGATACCAGATTTGTTACTTGTCAAGCAAGTGGGAAATAGGAATTATTTCCACACGGTGGCACATAGGAGGGGAGTAAATCTGTCAGTTATTTTGTCAGTACTCCTCTTGTTATTCACAGAAATCTGCCCAAACAGTAGAAAAGTGTGAATACATCCAAGATCTGTGTGCTTCTCTGTTCTCCGGTGTCTCCCCTTTTGTTTCACATAGTAGTAATATGTTCTTGTGCTTGATCTAATAGTGCAAGTACTTATAGAGACTTTAATTGCAGTTGGGCTGTAAGGAGTTACTCGGGTCACTAAAATATTTGTATGTGCTTGTGCAAAGTACCTCCAGGAGCTGGACTCACCATCTTTTTGAACAGTCCTTCGAGTAGCTGTAGGCTGCTCTCTGCTCTCTGACAAACAGCTGAGCTTTTACTTCTGGGTGTTCTGCCCTTAACAATCTCAGTGACTCTCCAGTGGTCCCTCTCGGTTTGCCCTCTCCTTAGGGCCATATCCAACCTGGTGACTCCCAGCCTGGAGAGAGGCAAATCTAGGGCCTGTCTGCTATGAGCAAATTAGATATCAGTGTGTTTTGGTGACACCTTTACCTTGGGATATTTTAAGTAACTGTTTTCAGGATGAAGTTCTTTGCTCAAGCTGCTGTACAAAAAATACCAGCATTATCCCAATGTAAAAGTAGTCATTAAACGATCTGTACTGTTGTACATATTTCTTTCCAAAGGTAAGAGTGGCAGTGCAAAAAGCAGGTAAATTTTGTTTCTTTGGTGACATTTTATACTGCTCAGTTACCCATTCGACAGCATACATATCCTGGAAAACTGCTGTAGCTTATCATACCGCTTTGAGAATGTGTGATTTTAGAATATACTTGTGTAACTTTGTATTCAGAAATGTTATTAATAACCAGCTTGATTTCTAGTCCATTGATGTCGTTGGAGAATTGTGAAAGACATATGATCCCTAAAATAACAAGTTAAGAATGGGGTTATATGTATCAGATGTTTTCTTCCCTTCTTCAAATGCAAGAGGAGTGCTAAATACTTTTACTTTTATTGAATATGTTGAATGAAGAGTTTGGGGCAGTACTGATCACCCTTCTCCAATGCTCTGTGGAGAAAAAACAAACCTGCTAAGACAGATCCTTATCTTGTTTTCTTTTCTTATAGAAGCTACCACAGTGATACCTGAAGCAAATTGTGGTAAGAACCAAACCCCTTATTCTCCTTCAGTCTTAAAACATGACCAAATAGTGAACTCAAATACAGAAAATTGGTAAAGCTGATAAAGCAGTAAAAAATTAAAGCTGATCAATTAGCATCTTGTGTTATTTTATAAAATGTCTTCCAGTTCTGGAAGAAGTAGGATTAAAGTAATTAACAATTCTGGTGTTCTGACCTCCATTTACAGTTCTGTTAAATGATCTGCACCAGGCTGTTGATATCAGGGCTGAAGAATTGACCTCTATTTTTTCCCCATCATGCTGATAATCCGATGCTGCAAACTGCAGGTCATAACTAAAGTAAAACTAAAGTTTGGAAATTGGTTTATCTCTTTTCAGAATTAGAGGCCTCTCTAATTTTCAAGAATAAACTATAGCGATTATTTACTAGATTGCTATGAAATGCTTTGAAATAAGAAAAAGTGGAATTTCTGTTCAAACAAATGATTCAATTTGTCAAAACACAGTGTTTCACTTTGATTTGACATTTTAAAGGAAAGCAAATCTCCTTGTGGAATGATCATATATTTAATTCTTTAGTTTTCTTAATTAGAGAGTTATGTTAAAATAAAATTTTTCTAAGAGAACTTTCTATTTTGAATAAACAATTTTTAAAACAAAATGAAAAAATAAAAATAAAGAAAAAATCAGAAAAAAAATAATAAGGAGCAGCTAATTTTGCAGTATTTTCTGATTCTTAAAACACATATGGGGTGCCATAAAAAATAATTTAAAAAAATTTGTTATAAAATCATTACTTGCTATTTTCCTTCTAGATATTGTGGGAAAGATAAACAGCTGTACGCAAAACTGTGAAATGGCTGAAGTTGAACTGAATTTTCCCACAGAAGACAGAGAATATTTTATTGTGGCGGATGATATAAACAAAACTG
This sequence comes from Origma solitaria, assembly GCA_013397895.1. NCBI lineage: Eukaryota > Metazoa > Chordata > Aves > Passeriformes > Acanthizidae > Origma > Origma solitaria. Next base: position 622,042 of record VZRL01001470.1, read on the forward strand.
TGAGTTTCAGCAACAAATTTGTAGAGCTTCCGACATGCAAGATGTACACTGTTAAAGTTAAAAAAGGCAACTGTTCAGGCAATACTTCTTCTCCTTTTCCCTTTCCAAAAGGTAGGTGTACAAGGGTTTTAATTGTTTCTTTTTTCTCTTTTTTCTTCTTCATATGCAGTAATTCAGCCTCGCTAGGTTTCTTTGTCTACTCTTGTTGCTTTTCAGGGAATCAGACAGAAGATCTTCGTAGTTTGTCCATGGTTTGCCAGATATTGTGAAATATCATTACACACATTAACACCTCTCAGTACCTGCACATTAACACCTCTCAGTATTTTCTTAAAGAATAATGTAAATTATCTACAATTTTTTAATTGTAAAGAAAAAAGGGAACTATATTGCCCACATGCAATGTGGTAAACAATAGCAAGACAAGCCACCACTTCAAAGCTGGTGTTCATGCTGAATGTCTGGACTAAAACTTTAATTTATTATTTGAATATTTGTGCATCTTTACCTCATGAAGACCTTTCAAATTTTTACTTTCCATTTTTTATTAAATTCTTTGTGTATTATTCTGTGCCAATTGTATCTTCATGCTGCATAACAAGTTAAAAAAAATAAAATAATAAACTGTTATTTAAAGAGCCAATATAGCCAATGTCACAATGATGTATACTATTATTCCTTTTCAGTTGACAATGTAAGTCTTATAGTTGAGAAACAAACCAACACATCTGCCAAGTTATGTTGGAGTGACTTCCTTTCCTGTGCTAATGTGACTGTTACCTGCAATGGTAAGTCACTTTTAAACTAACCTAAAAGTAAGTTATTTATTTATTGATCTTTAAAAGCATTGCTGATGTTGTGTTTTGGTGAGAGACTGGCAAATTGAAATTAATTGTGCAAGTCTGAGGGAAGGGTATTTCACCATTTCTCAGATCACTAGCTGGGGGACTACCATCCCCACACACTGCAGAGCTGGGAAAGCTCAAACCCAGAGAGCTCTTTTGCTGGGTTTGCCAGCCTCACAAATTGCAGGCTTGTGGAGATTTTGAAGTCCTGTTTGGTTTTCTGAAGGGAGCTGAGCAGTTTGGAAGCCTTGCAGTCTGTGGGTCTGCTGTGAGCTGATCCCTTGCAGGCTGCTTGGGCCACTGGCTCTGCAGGCTCCCAGACAGTAGTATTATTACTAATTATACTTGTAATAATATAAGGTAATTTATTATAATGTAATATACAGGAATTTATTACAAATTACATCAAATAAATATGGTAGAGAAAATCCTGGTTAAAATGGTGCCACATACTTTTGGAGTTGTGAAAAATATTGGTAAAACTCTTCTTGTGCCTACAGATTCACAGCCTTCAGACCTTAGACAAGAAAGTCAAACCTGTAAAGAGCTGAAAGATTTATCACCTAACCGTGTGTATGGCTGCACTGGATTCATACATTTCAATAAAACGCAGGTTGCCAGCAAAAGTTTCACCATACATACAGACTATGGTGGTAAGTGCAACGCTTGCCTTTGCTTTACCTTCCACATATTTCTGTGAGCCCCTACTATGAACCACATTATCTGTATTTCCTGGGGTTGAACATATAATTAGAGAAGCATTCTCAGCCACCCTCAGGTTCTCCTTCAGCTCTTCCTTCCTGGTCTCCTGCCCTTGTGGTTCTTTGAGTGCCATCACCCTCTCAGTCTTCCAGTCTGATGCCTTTCTCTCCTTCTCTCAGAGATTGTGATTAATTTTTCTGTTGTTTTGGAGGATGAGAACATGGCCTACTATAAGGAATCTTGAATGAAGACACACACACACAAAAGTACAGGCATAGTCTGAAACAAGTCTTAAATTCTTTATTTGAATAGAATCAAGATAGAATGTGTCATAGAATAATTGCAAAGAATATCTCCATATAAAATTATATGTATTTCCAAACCGCTGTCCTTGGAAACAGCGTTTTTCTGAATTAAGAAGGAAAACATAAATCAAGTAACCTGCAGATAAAAATAAAGGCCAAATATTTATGTTTGGTTAAAATGATATGAAAATCAAAACAATGTATAATATTTGGAGAAGTTGGGAAATTTTAGTAGTATGTGATGCTACTGTGTTCAATTTGTTCTGAATGAATTAAATTTATGAAATGACTGTAATGCTTTTACATATGCTCAGTTTATACTTATGTAAAACATCTTTAAATGGAAAAAATATTACATGCTGTTGGTATCTTGCTTTAGTGTCAGATGAAATTTAATTTAATTAATCAAAATTAGTAAAAAGAGGAATTCTTGCATTTTCATTTATTGCTAATTATTGTTATTTTTTCAACAGTTCCAGAAGCACCACAAAACCTTGAACTAACGCATAAAAATACCACAAGTGTAACAGTTACATGGAAGCAACCTGATGACACTTCAAAGGGTCCCATACATGGCTACGAGGTGGTATTCACTGTGAATGGCAAAGGTAAGTATATTCACTGTTAAATAATTCATTGCATGTACATAATTACAGAGAAGCAAGCATGATGCACTGTCAAGACATGTTGGAATCTCCTAAAACTGCATTATTTTCTTTTTTTAAACAAATGTTTAAATTTCTTTCCTTTGAGGTTGTTCCAGTTGAACTTTCAGTTGAGATTACTCAGTTTACCATGTCAGAACACAGCCCTGTCACCCTTCAGTTGGCATAAACATAGGGCAGTTAGGCAGAAACATGTTTAGATAGGTGTAGCCAGGGGATTGTCTTCTACTAAATGGACACTTCTTTCAGATATGCTAGTTTAGGCCATCTTACATTTTGATGAATAATTTTGTATCTATCGCACTGGGATCATGTTTTCCAGACGTGAGATTTTCTTCAAAACAAGGACTGGCAAATGAGGTTTTTATAATGAAGAGTCTGATAATAATAAATATGTGTCAGGTTTAAGCTAGTCCTGGCTTAATTCAGCCTTTTCGTTCACATACTGGAGGTTATGTAAACCTGGGCTGCCACTGGAACCAAAGGCTGTCATGTTTCTATGCCCCCTGACACAGATGGTCTCTCCCACTCTCCATGCTCCAGATTTGACCACTACCCAAAAGCATGGCAGCCCCATGAGCCAGTTTCTGTGGCTGGCTTGGCTTGGCCAGTGTAGGAGACTGAGATAGTAACTTGTGGGTGCAGGGAGGCCACATCTGAAGCAGGCAGAAGGAAACATGGAGAGGCCATGGCTCCCCAGCTCCCCAAGCCACCAAAGCCCCAGCTGCAGTGTGGGCAGTAGCTTTGTTCGTGTTGCTTCTTGTGCAATTCCTCTGTCTCCTGTGTACCACTCCCCAAAGCAGGACTACCACAGTATCTCTGACATCATACCAGAACAGGCTCTGTTTGGTGTGCAGAGTGACAGCTTCCCACTAATCCCTTCCAGAGCTAAATCCTAAAGGAAGTATCAGTTTTCTCTATGTATTTATATATTTCCTCCTCTTCCTGAGCCGTCACTTGCATTAGTAAGCAAAAAGAAGCAACCAAGTACAAGGTAATTAAAATAGAAATACACATGACAGTGGTTTCAGGTAGCTCTGAGAAAATGTAAGAGTTGTGTGTGCCCCTAACATAGATTTCATTCATTAATTTCATTTTTCAGATTGGCATGAAAACAGAGTGATCAACAAAACTCAGTATACTTACAATGGATTTGAAGCTTATACCAGGGGTTCTGTATCTGTGGCTGCATATACAACCAACAAGCATGAAGAAAAACTTTTTAGTAGAAATGAAAGCTCTTTATTTACAACAGAAGAAGGAAGTAAGTCTCTCATTTGCTGTTATCTACAAGGCTGATACTAGCACAAAGAATAAGTACTTTCCTAGTGTAGTTCATTTTATACAGGGTATTACTATTAGCCAAGAAACTAATTAACATTAAAATAATTGTATTGACATTCATATCATTAGCGTCCCTTTAAATTACTTAATATTAATCTACTTTTTAATTATGCACTTGGTACTAGCATTTTTCTTATGGATACATAATTTTAAAAAAAAGTTCTTCATTCATTTGAAATTCTTGTTAAGGTTTTAGGAAGCATTGTGTCCCAATCTAAAGAAAATATCTGAATTTTAAAAAAAGGAGAATAAAAATGTTTGGTTTTCCTTTGTGGCATGAAAGCTACAAAGATGTGCAGCTGCACCTTCTGTTCTGTAGTTACTTGTTTGCAAAATTTGAAAAAGATTATCATTTCATTTATTAATAAATGTAAACAGTTTAATCTGAGACTTAACTGTAATAGAAATTTAAATATGGCTTTAATTTTTAGGCAGCCCTAATCTGAGCATGATCATAGTTCTCCTCTCTATGAAAATCTAGTTTGAGCGTATTATCTTTTGAAGCCCCCACTTTCTGGTTTCCACTCGTATTTTAGTAACTCAGGGCAAGATTAAAGTCTGCAATATAAGTTTCTGGGTATGAAAACAACTTAATTTCCCTTTTTGTTCTTTGAAATAATGAGTTGCTTCATGAATTAATGGTATTAATTAGACCTTCTCAAACTGCCGCAACAGTTGATAACAGGTCAAGCAGGAAGTGGAAGAGTTTTATCGCTTCTTGAACCAGAGAATGTAGAGCACAACTCCTTGGAAGTAGGAAAATCCCTACGTTTTATAGAATATATTTTCATTTTCAGCAAATCCATTGCCTCCAGAAATGTTCACTTTCTCCTTGTCACAGCTCTTTCAGTAGGAATCTAACAGATCTGCTCTGTGGATAAAAATTATCAGATATGTTGTAACCTCACACTCAGCCAAGTCAAATATCCTGCCATTCCCCACATGGGATATTTCATCTGCTTATAATGCTTCACATATCTAGAGTTTGAAAACACAGATTAGAATTAACAGATGCTGTATCATTAAATTTTTTTGTAGCTTTATACCAGCTTTAAGTGAAAGGAGACTGTCCCAAATATTAAAATATACTAGTGACTCCTGGTAGGAAATTTCATTTACAGAAATTTTGAAATGAATACTCACATGGAGAACTCTTTTTTCCTCTGTCTTGTCTGTTGTCCCATGTTCCTCAAATGAGAAAGTGATGTGTGACGTAAGAGAGAGATTTGCCATCGCACTATCTTTGCAGTCTGACTGTCAGTAGAGCCTTTTTGGTTCCACTTCACACATTTTCCAGCTCCAATCAGCCTATGGTTGTCAAAATTGATTTTACTTATCTTGTTAAATTGGGACTGAAATTTTTAAGGAAGAAAATGAATGAAGTTATTGTGAGAAGATAACAAACAGAGATGAGCACATACAGCTTGAAATGTTTGGTTTGAAATTATTACAGTAAAGCCAGTAAGCCCTTTTTTTGTGTACAGATCCAGAAGAAGTGACTAGTGTTAATGCAGTATTGACAGCTGATAATGCTGTCCAGATTACGTGCAAAGAACAAAGACTATTTGGACCACTTAAAGTATTTGAATTGATTTGGGACAATAAGGCAAAAGATGAAAACAATGGGACGTGTCAATTTAAAAAAGAAAATCTCTTGTACTTGACAAACTATAAATTTCAGGTAAGTTGGCTTATTACATTAAAATATATAAAATATTGCTGCATTTTCATTGTTTAAGCATATTATACTTGACTTTAGGTAAAAAGCAAATATGGTGGCAGGGGAGTCACTCTATGGATCTGTAGACCTCAGGTGTTAAAAAGGAGTTATTATTTTGGAAATAAAATGCATATGTACCTAACCTATCAAGCACTCCCTTGTGTGTTATTCCATACAGGTTCTGACAGCAAGAAAAATGCAAGCAGAAAAAATTGTTTATACTTGGATCAGAGAAAAATTTGGAGGTTCTCTAGATTTAAAATAGTTTCTTGAGTATGACTGATATTTCAGTTTTTAAAACACATTCCATTCAATGAATATGTGACTGTCATTTCAATCAGAGTATAAGTGTGGGATTTAACTCTTGTGATAATTGCTCAGAAATAAATTGTTCAGATTTTTTCATTGTGAAGATTTTTGGTTCTTCAGGGACTAATTAGTGTAAAGCAGTTCAGACCCTTTTGCGTGTCCTTACATCAGCCTTTTACAAACCAGTCCTTGTTTCCATGCAAAACCTATCATCCTCTGTTTACAAGCTTCACTTTCCAGAAGGTTTCCCACAATTTTCTCTTCTGTCAGGCATTTCACCCTACTGGGATTGCTTGAAAAACCAATGGTCTTGTGTGATTCCCTTAATATGGCCCGTAGGAATATTTTTTATATCCTGATAGCTCCTCTCAGTAAAGTTTAGGCCAGAAAGCAGCCAGTAAGAATGATGGAGTTTTGCTACTTTTAAGAAGCAGTTTCACTCATTTCCCACAGTTTTTTCCCTTTCTTTGCTTTTATCTGCAGAAATGCAGTATCAGAGAACTTGAGTAGTCTCAGTTATATTCCAAGATTTTGTCAGTATTTTCCCAACAGATTCTGCTCAGAGAACTTTATATTTGGAAAATAATGTTGAGGTCCTGTAGGAACAAAAGATCCCTTCATTGTCCCAGTAGCACAGGACCCCTGCACCAATGTAAGCTTCCAATTTAAGTTTTGTAAACTCCACTTTCAGTGAGCAGTTTTCCTCACAGAAGGACTTTGCTTTTGCACCTCTAAACTCTGGCTTCTACTTTGCTCTTATTTTGCTCAATTCTTACCCAAAAACCAGAGAAAACCTTATGGCCTTAACTGGCAATGATAGGACTCTTGTCAAGTTATATGAAGACTCAAGAGGAAAAAGAAACCCAATGTGAAATATTTGACATACAAACTGCAAGCTGCCCTTTAGATCTGATAGGAATTTCTATTAAGGAAATTGAAGAGATTGAATAAATGTTAAATTTGTGACAAAAGATAAGCACAGGAAAATAAAGTTAGTATTTTAACACCAGTAAATTCACCCAAAAGTTGATGCAAGAAAGCAGCTTATCTAATTAAACTTCCATTAATTACTTCCCATTCAGAAACTTGTATTAAAACCATCAAATTTAGTTGATTATTTGTATATTTACTCTTGAAGAAAATGGGGTTTTTATATATTGCATAGTTATTTTTCAGATCTGAGAGACCTGATTAAAAAAAAAAAAGGTTTTGAGATGCATCTGATTTTTATGTTGTAAAATGTGTTTCCTATTTTTCTAACTTTATTTTCCTGTCATCTCCATATTTTTGGGTCTAGATCTTGCTGTAACTTGGGTAGAAACCTGAGCTGCACTATAAATGTCAATACAGAGATTAACAGCAGATACTTCTGTCAATGAGGTTGTCAATAGATGGATGAATTTCAAATATCCGTTGTGCCTTGTTTTTTAAAAAATTGTGTGGAGAGATTTTTACTTGTCCTATGTTAACATCTCTGTTATTGTCACCCACTGCATGCAGATCCTGGTGTTTAATGGAAAACATAGAGGGCCACCAGTAGGGGGAAGTGTAAAAACCAGATGTAAGTAAATGTTTTTTTACCTTTAGCATTATATAAATAATGTAAATTGGGAATTTGGTTCATTTGCTTCTAATTAAAAAACCAAACTTCCTGTTTTATAGTTAATATTTGATCTGCATTCAAAAAATATTATCCCCATTCAGTATTAATGTAGCAGATCATGTTGAAAAGTCACTAATCATAATTCAGAATTCTTATACAGGTCTGCTTTCTTCAGGAAATATTCAAATGCAACTAGAAATGAATTTCTCTAACTTACGTTATTCACTTTAGGATTATTTTCCTGCGTTCAGATCCTGCATTTCAGGAGCTGAACATCCGTGACTTGGCAGAGATTCCCAATTCCCAGATCAGGAGCAAGTGAGAGCTGTGTGCAGGTGTACAGGTCACACAGAGCAGGAGGAAAGCACAGTAATGTGAACCACTCACTTGCAACATTTTGACAGGTGGACATGGAGAGTTTAAGGGAAAGTTTTCTTAATGAAGACATGTCCTCCTCTACTTTGGCATAGCAAACTCAAACCAAACGCTTAAAAATACATGCGTAGTTTTTTCTCCAAAAATCCCCAAAGCAAAAATTGATGGTTTATCTAGGGAGAATACAGATTTATTTATTTTAAAATTTTAAAATAATAAATGTGTTATTTTTTCTGTTGCTAGATAATTCTAAAGCCCTGATTATATTCTTGGCATTCTTGATCATTGTGACATCAATTGCTTTGCTACTGGTTCTGTACAAAATCTATGATCTGCACCAAAAAAAGCTTAGGTAAGCTTTATGTTTGTCTTTTTCTCTTACATAAATGGTGGGGGGTTTTCCACAAGATATCACAGAGGATAGTGGCAAAATGCTACAAGTTTGATGTTTCATTATACTGGGAAAAGAGATCCTTTCACCTTTAAATCCTTTCAAAAGAAACGAATGTTTTTTGGTGCTTGTCTAACAAAGAAAATGCAATGAAATAGATTTAAAATCTCTCTGCTCTACCCTTGTTCAAGACACAGTACAAAATGTCTTGTCCCTAGTTTTGTTAAAAATATTCAGAAATATCTGGAAAACATGTCCTTCATGATACAAATCACAAGTAATGAAAATAATACCCTCTTTCCTGGGACCCTTTCAAATGCCTGTTCACCCAAAGCAGTATCTCAGGGAGGTGCTCATTTCAGCAATCTCTCGGTGGCTCAGCAGTTGTGCAGGACAGCAGGTGGCGATAGAAGGATGGCCATTGCCTTCCCAACTTGTCCCAGCCCTGCAAAGCCAGGCTCACTGCTGCTCTCCTGGGGGGCACATGCTGCTGGAAGAGACACAAGAGGTTGGGCAATTTCTTCTGAACTCTCTCAGCCCTCTGGCAACTACAGGACTTGCTGACTTAGCTCTTCCAGCCCCTTTCCCTTCCCTGCTCTTCCCCTCAGGGGGACAGGGAGCTGCTCTTGCTCAGACACAAACTTTTATGTTTAGGGAAGCAAAACTAAATTTTGCTTGTACATCTCCAGAGAGTCTGCCTTGTTCTTGGCTACTTAGCATTTAAACTTAATTTCTTTATATTTTATGCTTGTGTTGGTTTTCTGTCACTAGCAAGAGAAGTGAAGATGGTGTGAGCAGTCACTCCAGTGAAGAAATTAAATACATGTTTGTTGTCAGTGTGTCATGCAAAAACCATGCAGGCAATAAAGCTTTTTGACATGGTGCCCTTGTTTCTTTGCCTTGGGGCAGGAGGGCAGGAGGACAAGGATCCCAACCACCTCTGCAGAATCCCAGTTGTAGCACTCTTGTTTCACAGACAGCTTGCAATGCAGGCTGCTGGCTAACAGCAGCCCTGGTGTTCTCATACAAAACTGATTTTAATTCACTTATTATCGTATGTATCTTATTATTCAAAGCATTTACAGATGCTTCTGCTTCTTACAGCAATTCTTCTGAAGGCGTGAACCTTGTTGCACGTGAGTATCTTTATATATTTAGAAAATGGAAATAAAATTAGTGTCAGGTCGTGCTGACACCTTTGGATTGTTTGCATTCTAGGTTGTATATATAGATTGCAGATATCAACATGATAATACCTTAACCGGAAGAAAAAATACTTCAGTAAATACAAGTAGATGTATTCATACTTGAATAAACTGAAAGTTCATCAGTGTTTGAAAAATTATTATTTGTTATTTAATTACAATCCCAATTTTAGTTATCTCAGACAAAGTTGTTTATGATATGTTTCATACTAAGTCCAGAGTCAAAAACAGCTGCAACCAGAATTTCCCTTTTCTGTGAACCTTTTGCAAAACAAGAGATTGAACATTAGCCGGTTGTTTTTAACTGAAAAATTTTAAAGTATTTCAAATCCTAAAGACTGAAACTGAAAATTTTATGCAACCTTTTGCACAAGATTTCAAAGCCTGTGAAGAAAGATAGGATCAGTCAATACCAGAAAACTTCAAGACAAAAATAAGTTAGAATACTAAAGTTCCCAGAAACTAATGGGAAGTAGGACTGTGTTGAAATGCAAATCCATTTGCTTAGATACGTGGTTATTAAAAGGTACAACTTTTCAATGTACATTTTCATCATCAGTAACAATAAATGTTTGACTTATTTACACAGTTAAAGATGATGACAAGCAACTTCTCAACATAGAGCCAATACCTTCAGAGCTATTGCTGGACACATACAAGAGGAAGATTGCAGATGAAGGAAGGCTTTTCTTGGAAGAATTTCAGGTTTGACCTTTGCTCAAAATTTAGCACAGGTTTTTATTCAGGTGGTTGGAAGAATTCCATTCAGGAGCATGTTTGAAGTATATGTACTAGTTAGAAATAAATAAATAAATAAATGATCTAGAAAATTGAGTGAATTCTCATCTAAGGTGCAATAGACCTCAGTTAATTTTGCTACCAATCTCTCCTCATTGTAAGATGACAGTGCTTTTTTTCCTGAAGGTGTCTTCAGCAAAAGTATAAAGTAAGCAGTCTAAATACTTCTCATTCTGAAGTACCTTTTAATACTTTTCTTTTATACTTTGTCTTTCTGCATAGCCATGGGGATATAAATAATATGTAATTGTGGAGATATATATTATCTGTATTAAGGAGAAGAATTTTTTTAAACTTCAAATATAAGAGATATATAAAGTAATATTGTATGAAGTAGAATGTTGCCTTCCAGATTCAGTAATACCAAATTGTTTCCACATGCATTTGAGCATAAGTAAAAGCTATTTTAAATCTAGGCTTAACTAATAAAATAAATTTTGTATTTTACAGAGTATTCCTAGAGTTTTCAGTAAATTTTCTATAAAGGAGGCCAAAAAGAGCCATAATCAGAACAAAAACCGTTACATTGATATTCTCCCATGTGAGTATTTGTAATAATTTTGACATGTTTTATAAATGTTTGATTTCTCACTGCCTTGAGATAATATAATTATTTTGGTTTCATTTTACTTAAACAGATGACTATAACCGTGTTGAGCTCTTGGAGATGCCAGGAGATCCAGGATCAGACTATATCAATGCAAGTTACATTGATGTGAGTGACTTTTACTGAAAAACTGTCTTAGACACTGTGGAAGAAATCCTGTAGTCTGTGCATTTAAAGCATTAACACCTTTGTGGATTTCCATTTCAGTTGTTTTCACCTTTGTAATGTACTTGGTATTATTGAATTTGTTTTTGAAGTTGCAAATCTTTTAGATAGTTCATGCTTTCTCTTTAAATGTTGATAACAATGTATTTTTACAGGGCTTCAAAGAACCAAGAAAATACATTGCTGCACAAGGTAATTTGTGACCTTAAAAGAATATGCTTTTCTTATTCACCCATTTTTGTTATAGTAGTAAAATCCTACTAGTAAGCTTAAAGGAGAAATGAAAATCTGACATTTTGAAATTTAATATGACAAAGTTGTCAATGAGTTATTGCTTAGGGAATTCTGTGAAGATCAATAAATTGTACTTCAAAGGCAAATTTCTCATGCTATATAATTTTACACCACAAGTTTTCAGATTTCATAGCTATGCACTAAAGATACATATGAGACTTTAAAAATATTATAGCCTAATGGCAGCAGTCATAATGAAATCAAGTGTGTGGCTGTTACATGCATGATCTCTGGTTAGCTTTTCAGACTGCATGGCTAAGCATGTGAAGCAGGCAAGTGTTTTTTCATGTGGCTGAAGTCTGAAAAAGTCCCTTAAATTATCTCCTTCTAGGCCCCAAGGATGAAACCACAGATGATTTCTGGAGAATGATCTGGGAACAGAAGGCAACAATTATTGTCATGGTGACTCGCTGTGAGGAAGGAAAGAGGGTGAGAAATATCTATCCTTCTCTCTTTCCACCCTTCTTTTTTTCTGAAAACAGAGTGGATTGCTGCGCTGTGCTGAATCTCATATTCTTCTTAGTACTTCTTTTCATTCTTTGCTGTTCTCTCATTGTGGCAGAACCTGTGTTGGAAAGCATGCCAAAACAGTGTTGCCTTATGAATTACCAGTGTTATCAGAAAATATCAATTTAGTCTAAACTATGAGTAGCAGAGGGTGAGCTTCCAAATTGCAGCTAAATAATCCAGAAAAGGGCTCAAAGGTAGAAGTCTAGTTCCTCATAGACCTGTCATAGAAGGTATGTTTTATATTTTTCTTCTGTCTATTCTGATATCCTGGCAGTGTGCTCAGTAGATCCTAGGCAGAATATTTTTCATCTGTTGCCTTTGCCCTTTATTTAAGTGGAGGGTTGGGTGCTTCTGGCCTGCGTTTGTTCCTTGTTCCAGGTACAGCAGGAAGAAGGGGAGCTGCTATTTTAGTTGCATTTAAAGATGTTGACAGCCTGCAGGTTTATAGCACGCCCAAGTTGATGTTATAGGCAGGAGCAGTGTCCCTCACTGAAGATGGAAAAAAAACCCATGGATGTAGCTGCAAACATTTCTACAGCCACCAGGCAACAGCAGCAGTCATTGTTCATTTTTTCAACTACTGTACAGGGTTTTTTCCCCCATTTTACATATGAAGTTAAATTCCATGGCCATAAACTTCAGGTCAGAGACCTGAATTGTTGAATATTTGGAACTGAGATGTTGGAAAAACTATGCAGAGTTGCCATCTACTTTAGATTAGGCTTTTTTCGAGCTCTCAGCTCTCTGCCACTTCACTATTGTGCTGCTCACTTAACTTCATCTCTTTATAGAACAAATGTGCCCAGTACTGGCCGTCAATGGAGAATGGAACTGCATCATATGGGGACATCATTGTGAAGATCAATGAGAGTAAAACATGTCCAGACTACGTCATTCAGAAGCTACACATCACAAATGTAAGTTGATTCAAAAGTGTGAGACTGACTGGAACTGCAGTGGCTGTGTGGAGTCTGTATGTTAAGAGAGAAGAGTCAGCTCTCAATGGAAGACTCTCTGCTGTCTTTTCCTAAGCAACATGTAGCTTAAGAGAAAACTTCTTAGATGTAGGTGTCATTTCTTGCAAGAAATGAGAGTTAGATATATAATCCCCAACTTCAAAATGTATTTCCTGTAATACTCTGGAATCTGCATTGAAGATTAAACTCTTAATATGCTGCTAAGTATTAAAAAAATAATATATACACTGTGATTTCCTTATAAATTTAGTTTGTTCATTAACACAAAAAAATTGCTGGCTTGTCTGTATCTCAGCACAGCCCTCTGCAACTAAAATCAGTGTGAATCATAGATAACCATTATCTACCCTCATGATAATTGTGCACTGAGACAGTTACAAACTCTGGCAATCTCAAGTGCATTTCTAAACATAAGTGTTTTAAAATCACCATTTAGATATGTGTAGAGTCATTAAGGCTGGTTGATTGCTCTCTTTCACTCATCTGAAGTCACATTATTTGCTCTATGTGCAATTAAGAAAAAAATTTGTCATTGAAGGCTCAATGCTCACCTCAGGCCCCTTGCAAAAATATTTCAATGAGGATAAATGGGACATAGTTAAAGCATTCATACTCAAAAGAGTAAATCTGCTGACAGATCTTCAGCAAAGGCAACAGATTCCACCCATCTTGATCCATGATTACAGCTGGAAATTCCTATTCTGCTGTCTCATGTTGCTTTAAAATTTGCTTAGGAAATTTGCTTGGTCTGATTAAAACAAAGTTTTAACTTCATGTGGTTGGTGAGCAGATCAGTATGCTAAGAATTAACGATTTACAAAGACATTGCTTTGTCACTTGAGGAGTCTGACATTAGAAATGAGAGATTGCAGCAGGTTGAGGGGTGATATTTTTAGAGCTGTCAGCTCTTTGTTCAGCTGACATCATATCAATAAAGATAAATTGGTTGTGGAATTTAAGAGTGGTGCCTGGCAAGAAAGTGGTGACTTCTGCAGTTGTGGTAGAATAGTGATGTGTAATCACCAAAACAATGCACATACCTGTATGAATAACTGCCACAACTGGATAATTGAGCTATGAGTAAGACTTTGGGGGTTAATTACTGGGGATGTGCCTGTGCAGTCATACTAAATCTTGGCCAGTAAAAGAATGTCATTGCGATATTTTTCTCATTTGGTTTTATAATCATGGTTATCAAAACGTATGTGTTCTCTTTTAGTCTAGCAGCAACATACCAAAGCTGACTCAACACTTCACATGCTTTGAGCTTTAATCTAGTAACTTAGACTTATGTATACATACACAGATATATAGACTGATATATGTTAAAAACCACACTTCTTCTAGGGAAGAGAAAGGACAGCTGGAAGAGATGTCACTCATATTCAGTTCACAAGCTGGCCAGACCATGGAGTCCCTGAGGATCCACATCTCCTTCTCAAACTCCGACGCAGAGTTAATGCTCTCAGCAACTTTTTTAGTGGTCCAATAGTGGTTCATTGCAGGTAAATACATATTAGTCTTTAAAAAATTTGGTAATGTTAAATGACTGATACGCAGCTATTCAGAAAAGGGAGCTGGTAAAAGTGTTTGTCTGATCCCAGATTTTGTGACTTGAACACTTAAAAATGAGGCAGCTAAAGATACACAAGGGCTGTTTTCTGAAGGATATGAAGGATATTCAGGTTTATAAAACCTGAGGAGACACGGTCTTTTGGAAAACGCACAATCAGTGTTAGGCTGCTCTGGCTATTTGGCCATGTTGGCCTTGCTTTCACTAAAAGATTCTAAAAATACAAACTCATCATTTCCTGTGTTGCCAATTAATTTACAGCAAGAACTGTTTTCAGTTCCTTTGAATCCTGCTGTTACACTTTTTCGGTTTCACTCTCTCAAGGACTGCTCCCATCAGAGTGGGAGCTGCAATTCCCTGTCGCTAACCAAATCCCTTTGCGCTTTGCAGTGCCGGTGTTGGGCGCACCGGGACATACATAGGAATTGATGCCATGTTGGAGGGGCTGGATGCAGAAGGGAGAGTGGACGTTTATGGCTACATTGTGAAGCTGCGAAGGCAGCGATGCCTCATGGTCCAAGTAGAGGTATGTCCCTGAAACTCCTGTCACTTACAGCTCTCCTTTGCAAGGGCTTCATTGGTATTTCTAACAGGTGCGCTGCTCAGTTCAGTTGAAGCTGTTCATATATAGCTCTGAAAAATATTAAGAGGAAGAAAAACTTCCAACATAATTTTTCAGTTTTAGAAACTTCAACTTTTTAAGTTTAAATTTTAGAAGAGGAAGCCAAGGAGAACAGCTTTTTGGCATTCACAAATGCAAAATTGAGCTTGCAGAGTCAAACTTCATTTTAAAAATTCTAAAATGTGTCTGCCTATGTGCAATTTTCATTTGAGATTAGTACAACAAAAGTTATGGACTAATGAAATGCATGTTTTTAACTTATTTCAGCATTTTACAGTTTTAATACTTGTATTTAATGCCTGTTTAGTGTTATTGCTTAATATTTTTAACATTAATATCATGGAAGTAATACTTTCTTATAATGGTTTGAAAACATAATATGATTTTTTTTACTCTTTAATAACTTCATGTTTAAACTCTTCAAATGGGAAACACCAGTCACAGTACATCCTTATTCATCAAGCGCTGGTGGAATACAATCAGTATGGAGAAACGGAGGTCAGTCTCTCAGAACTGCATTCCTACCTTAACAGTCTGAAAAGAAAAGACCATCCAAGTGATTCTTCTCTGCTGGAGGCAGAGTTCCAGGTAAATAAGCATTGCATTTCAGTCGCCCTTACTTCCCGCTTACATTGGAAAGTAGGTGACAGCCTTGACTAATAGTAATGAGATAGAGATACTACAGCTAATAGATCAATTAGGTGCTATTTTATTTCTCTGGCATAGAAAGTATCTTTACCTTCATGAAAAAAAAGCTGTATACTAATGAAGTTTTATTTCTGCTTTGGTGTTAATACTTTTAAGAAAGATGGAGATCACAGAATGATTACTTGTGTCTGTGTGCGTGATTTCCTGTGCCATTGTACATGGTGTAGAAGTAATTTTAAAACTGTAGTTCAGTGTGACCAAAGTTTAAAGAACTACAGTAAGACAGAGATCTCAGAAACCATTTTAATCAAGCATAATACCAAACATCCTCTTTCTTTAGCGATTGCCTTCCTATAAGGGGTGGCGGACACAGAACACTGGGAATCGGGAGGAAAATAAAAGCAAAAATAGGAACGCCAACGTAATTCCATGTAAGTATTTTCCATTAATCTTCCCTTATTTTATCTCTTATCTTCTATTAAAAGATTATGAAAAAACTATCAAATCACTTTGCAGAGTAGTCTTTGATTAGCGTTCTAAACACTATAAAATTAGAAATTTCTCACAGTGTTTAAAAAAGAAGAGATGAGTTTTTAACAATGTGAATTATTGTGAGTGTTTATCTCAAACAAAGTGACCTTGGTTCTGCAGTCTGTTGTGAAAGGACTGGCCTTTTCTATTCCCTCTAATGCCATACCCGGGGGGCTATGTGCTGTGACAGTGACACTTTGTCTCACACAGATGACTTTAACCGAGTGCCCATCAGGCACGAAGAAGATTTCAGTAAGGAGGGTGAGCATGATTCTGATGAGTCCTCGGATGAGGACAGCGACTGTGAGGAGTCAAGCAAATACATCAATGCTTCCTTCATAACTGTATGTATTTAGAGGATCCACTATAGGCATTTCACAAGCTTTCAGCTAAAACTGTCATTCTCTCGTTGGCATCACAATCAAAAAGAATTTATTTGAACAAGGGAGAAGGATCTGATAGTTGATTGGCAAATCCATGTATATTTAAAACCATCAGCCTTCAGACTGGCCTCACGACAACATGTATTTCTGTTAGTGGGCATCTGTCTGCAAGTTGAACCAGATTAATATTGTCTGTGTTAGTGACATGTGAGTATAGTTATTCACATGCACCAAACCCTGCCCGTGAAAACTGGAGCCAACAGTTTTTTGTATCATTATATATCCAAAGAAGAATAACAGTTATTGATCACAGATGAACTGATTTTAATGGAATTACTAGCTAAGTTCCATTTATCAGAATCCTTTGAAATGCTGCACAGTTAGGATGCTTATTCAGGGTAAATGTATCTTTATTGTCAGGAAGCTCAGTGTGAACTGAGTGGTGCTCCAACTTTGTGTCATATAAACACAATTTCTTAGTGGTAAAATTAAACAGCTGTGTAGAACTGAATGTTTTACCCCTAAAAAAGATGCTTTGCAAAAAAGAGCAGGGTGAGGTCTCACCACTGCAGCATCAATATACCTTGATGTCAATCTGGAAGTTATAGTCTTGTTAGGAGGATTGAGTTTATCATCATTTGAATAATAGAATTCTTGTAAGACCATAGCCTACTGTAAAGGGCTTGTTTTCCCTATTAAAAAAAATGGTTCATTAATTTATTTCATGGAGTATTCCTTAAATGACAATGAGTTCTATTGTTTGACAATCACATTTCAAATGAATTGAAGAAAAAAATATTTCTTTTATAGGGTTACTGGGGTCCAAAAGCCATGATTGCAACACAGGGACCAATGCAGGAAACTGTCTCCGACTTCTGGCAAATGGTGTTCCAAAGAAAAGTCCGAGTCATTGTTATGCTGACAGAGCTGAAGGAAGGAGATGAGGTGAGGCATTGTCTGCACATTGACATATTGAGTATCCTCTACATGCAAACAGAACACTGCACTGCACTCTCTCATTCCCTCACTCCAGTTAAGCGTTTTCCATAGGATAAGGAATTTGCATGTCTAATATATTTTACTCTATCATTTACCTACTTAATTTACTTTCTAATGAATTTTTGAGGGAAAAGTGTATGACACTGTATTTTAAAATACAGTGGAACTCCTCCTACTTTAGAGTAAGTGCAGGTGGAAGGCAAAGTAAAAGGAGATTTGAATGGTAATCACTGATTTGTACTTTTTTCCATTTTAGGAACTCTGTGCACAGTACTGGGGAGAAGGAAAGCAAACATATGATGGCATAGAAGTTCAAATGGCAGATGTCAACTCTGGTCCTAGCTATACCATACGTGCATTTGATGTTACACATCTGAAGGTAAAAGTCTCTTTGTGAATTCCAAAAGGAGGTTTTCAGGGAGTTTTTAAATTTAAAAACAAATGTATAAACTTAGCCTCAAGAAAGAGACAGTTCCCACTGCAGTTACCTCCTGCTCTAAGAAATGGAAATATTTTTGTCTTCCAGACCAGCAGTCAATCATGAGAAATGCTGTAAATTTTCTCAAGTTTCCTATTTAGTGAGTTGCTGAGATGGTGGCAGTGGAGTGTCAGGAGATCAACTGCCTTTTGTACTTTGAACAAAGCTTGGATGTGTACCTACCTCATATTCATGAGGTAGAGCTATCACCCTGCAGTTCCTCAGGAATATAATTCTTCCTTTGTAAATCAGCAGCAACAGAGCTACTGTGTGAATCCAGTTTTTATCTTGAACATTAACCTCATCTGCACTGCTCTTTTCCAGACAAAAGAAACTCAGAAGGTGTATCAGTATCAGTACTGTAAGTGGAGAAGCTGTGATGTTCCGGAAACCCCCAACGATTTAGTCAGCATGACTCTCAACATTAAACAAAAACTTCCATCCAGGCCAGTCACTGAGGACAAGAGGAGACTCCGCAGTGTCCCACTCCTTGTCCACTGCCGGTGGGTCTGAATGCAGCAGATTCACTCACATAGCTCTAAGTTCTGGGTCTACATAGCAACCATAACTTTGAGATGCTTACCTTTTCTCGCAAGCCTTTCCATGTGTCTGGAGACTAAGCTCTCCCTAGAAGATTCTTTGATTTGCTCAAGCTTGACCTTTTGGATTGTAGTGATGAAAAGCAAACACACTTCTCTTGGGCACAGAGCAGGCGGTACGTGCAGCTGCTCTTGGCTGGTGCACCTATTTTGTGAGGAAATGCTAGGTCAGAATGCACTTTCAGGATACACTAGTGAAGATCCAGTGGAGTTTTCAGGATCATCTCTCTCTCCAGTAAACAAGTACACTTTTCTAGGACCATTTCTAGGAATAGCCTGGCATGCCATCTAAACCAGAAGATAATCCTGCTAACAATAGTTGAGACTGTAAGTCTGAAATTTTGAATTTCCCTCTTCCCCTCAAGTGGTACTTCAGATCCAGGTAGTCTCCAGATAAACTATGTCCTGGGTTTACATATGAGTCCTACACATATACTTAAATTGTGACAATTTAAGTCCAGTAAAAAATGCTTTGGAAATGTAATTTATTATGAAGACTTTAAAATATATCTAACATTTAATCAGAAGACTTCTGATTTTGCATTGTAAATTTACATGTCTATTTTACATCATCTTCTAGTGATGGATCACAGCAGACTGGTGTATTTTGTGCTTTAATGACCCTCTTGGAAAGTGCAGAAATAGAAGAAGTAATAGATGTTTTCCAAGTAGTAAAATCTCTTCGTCGCACCAGGCTGGGAGTGGTCTCCACCTTCGTAAGTAAATGTTATGAATTAAGAGAAAAAAAAAAAGAGATTAATTATCACAGTCACTAATATCCTCATAACCTTGTGCATAATTTCTGTATAGGGAGCACTGACTCTAATCAGAGCATTCACACTCACCTCCATCTGGGCATTGGCCCTTGCTGATAGGAATGAAGGAGTCTGAGCTGCCCAGGGCTGCAATTCTGTACCACCTTTGGTAAAGGGTGTAGAGTATAAAATTACAAATTGCATAAAATGCTGTTCCTGCAGTTGGTTCATGCTGTACGTGCAGTGCCCCTTGGCTTCTGCAGCTGGGAGGTTAACTCCATTTGCATGCTGGCAGTTTTGTTTCAGTCACTCCAGAGGGACTGTCCCAGTGGCACGTGGCACACACTGTGCAGTCACCAACAAACTAGACCTAGATGTCCTCAATACGGGGCAGGTTATGATATGACTTTCCCAGAGCTGTACAGCACATACAACTCAGGTACTCTAAAAACCATGGTTTTGGTACTTTATGAACCAAGAGGGTACTGAGAGACAACTTGGAATATCTGATGCAGACAGTTTCAGAGATGTTATGTACACATGAAGTCAGAATAAACCATAGGAGCAACACTCTCTATGCCATAAACTGTGGAACCTGCTTCGTATCTAGTCTTGGTTGTCCAACTACATGCTACATTTCTAAAATTTAAGAGAACAGAGAAAGAATGGGTTAATTCTTGGACTTTGAGCATTCCATTCACACTTCTTCTCTTTATTTTTAAGGAACAATACCAGTTTCTATATGACACCATTGCCAGTACCTACCCTGCACAGAATGGAGAAATAAAGAAGAACAGCCAGCAGGAAGATAAAGTTGAATTTTGCAGTGAAGCAGGAAGCACAGATCAGGAAACTGCTTTGATCACAACTGATCTTGCCCCACCACCGCCAGAGGAAAATGAGCCACCTGAAATATGTGATGATTCGAAGGCTGCAGATAGCACCAAGGGAACAGAAAGCTCTACAAATGGCCCCACAACTCCAGTTCTAACTTAGAGCTAGACTTTAAAAAGTGCTTTTTCACATGTAAAAAATCTTAAGCAGAATAAGAGGTATAAGATTTCTTCCTCTTCCCACTTTTTATTTTAAATGTTTAGTTATTCCAGTTTTTGAAAGGTACAAATTTAAAGGAATACTTGAAACTTGTAGAGAGTGACAAAGAACTGTGGAAGTTTAATTTTTGAGTAGATTTGCCTTTAATACTTCTTCAGTAACCTTTTCACCATTTTTATACTTTTCCTTTAAAAAATATGTACAGTGTAATACTATGGTGAGCAGTGGGAAGGCAAATTTTTATTTCTGTAGTGAGGAAAAAAGCAACTCAGAACAACAAGGTTATTGTGCTGCAAGAACAGGTCTGACCTCAAAACTGCTAGTAAGTAAGTGAACCTACTTGGTAAGCATATATTCTAGTATTTCAGAAGTTCTGACCAAGCTCTGCATTAATAATACTCTTGGGACTTGTGGGACTTTGCCAAACAGTTTTAAGAGCTTACCATTTACATTGTGTGGCAAACCCAAAGAATTCAGACTTACAAAGGATGTGTAAATCCTCCCGTATCAATGTGGGATAGAAATTTTTGCATTTTCCTAACCGTCCTCAAGGTGTCCTTATTGCTCCACTTATATTAATCTGATATTCCTATGTCAGACTCCCATAGGAGTTTAGAGACCGGCATTTTGAATCCTTGCAACAGTTCTGATAGAAAACACATCCTGTTTACTCTTAGAGCTTCAAATACTGAGTGCTTGCACATCTATTTCTTATGCTTACTTTTATTTAAAAAGACTACTTCCATGAATGCCTCCAACTTCTTTTCAGAATTGGAAAATACTTTGATAATTTTCCTCAAAACTTGTAGATTTTAATTGGTACAGGGTTTTTTTTTTTTCATAATGATATTGTATGTTACAATTTTGATATTTTTACTATTTCTTGCTGGATTTTAGCCTACTGTTTGTAGAACAAATAAAAAAGGTAATTAATAGTTGACAAGACGAAAATTATTTTGTTCTCTAGTACTATGCAAACTGATCATTTACTTCTAAATGTACAAAATCTTGTGCTGTCAAGATACAACTGTTGGTAGGAAAACTCACCATTTAATTATTATAAAACTGTGTGTACCCAGGTAAGTGTCATGACTCTCTCAGAACAAAGGAAAGAAGCTTCATTTGTTTTTGGCTGAAGCCATTAAAGGAACAGTCATGCAACAGATTCAGTGCTCCAAGTTTATCACTGCTTATTCCTAATTCCTCATTACAGGGAATAATTGAAAATACTTAGACAGCTGTCTAAACAACATGTACAGTCACACTTGGTTAAAACACTAATTGAATTGTGCTGTTACCCTAAATCAAATATTTCATTTACAATTATCAGCTCAGACAAGTGCTTGCTGGCAGTCTTGCTTCAGTAAGTGGCAGCAAGCAGACACAGAGCAGTGGGATTCCCCTTGGCTGTCAGCTGAGCTCCCTTTTTAGCAAGGAGTTGTGTTAGGTGATTAACAAAGCTGAAGGGAGGGAAGGATCTAGGGACTACATGGGAAGATAATCTGAAAAATGTTGTAGGCCCAAATTCTGTTGGCTGCTTCTGGAGCTTCAAAACTGATTTCAAAAACAAAATTGCCAGTTTAGCATACCTTGACAATCAGAAGTGGAAAGAGCCTTGGATGCAGATTGGTTCACTGGTGTTCATTGCATGTCAGAGAAAAATTAATTTATTTTCCTGCTTTTAAGATTTGTCAACTGTAAAGCCTCTCTAGCAAGTTCAGGTAGTAAATAAAGGAGTGCTGCTGTCTGTTGTAAAGGTGTGGAGACAGAGACTTGTCACACTTTAGAATAACTGGAAATGTTTCCCGAATTAAGAATTACACCAAAATTTTAATTTTTAAAAAAAATCTAAGGGCACTCATACAGTTCAATTCCTTGAAAAAAGATTCTTGTTCTTAAGCTCCTGTAGGCTCTAAGCCATAAAAAATTTAGGCAATTTTGGTTTGCTTAAATTATTTTCTAGAATGATTTCAATGTTCTTTTGCTGGTATTTTTTAAAAGAGAAGAATGCCAAGTTAACTCTTGATTTGTGCATGTAATTCGAAAGAAAAGTCCTTAACTGTGTTAAATTCTCTTTCATGTATCTCTTCATTACTAGAGAAATGGAGGTTTACACTGAAACTGCCCTCATGTGCCTGGTGTGAACCACTTTTGCAGTAAAGTTCCTTACAGTCACAAGGAGGTAAACTGAGCTCTTGGCTTTTAATTATTTTCAAATGAAAGAACATATTGTATAATTAAACCTCATTAAATCCCAGTATGATGATGGAAGGAGCCTGTCTTAACACAGTTTAGAAGTTCTGATTGCTTCCAGGAACTCTCCATGTGTGTGCCAGGGATGCTTTTTTGCCTTCTCTGTTGTTGCTTGCTTTCCAAACATCCATGAGGTGGTGACAGAGCTTGCAGAAGGTGGTCCTTATGCTGGATGCTCCACAGTCACTTGGCTTATTCACTTGTAGGATTAATTTCAGTTTCTGCAGGAATATAGTGAAACATTTTACAGGTGAGACACAGAGCCCAAGTTAATAAGTTTTGCTAGGAAGTGCTTTGGCTCTGTCAGGGCAAGAACAATAGAGTAGCACTCTGGAGGCTTGGCATAGCCTAAAAGTTGAGAAAAAAATTCTCAAGATGAAAAATGTTTATCTCGTCCAGTACAGCTAAGCTACAGAAAGGCTGCTAACCTCTGCCTCAAGCTGAGCGAGCCACTCTTGAAGAGTGGTTTAGAATCTGAAGTCCAGGATAAAAACAACTAAGTTGAGATGAGCTGAGAGAGGACTTTGAGCAACAAATGAAGGTAATCAAGTGTATATATGTTCAGAGGAGCTGGATTTCTCCCACATTTTTCAGGGTAAAAGCTACGTAAAACCGGGTATGGAAAAATGACTGTGCTGTGCTAGCAGAATCCAGTGTGGGAAGATGAGGGAGAGGAAGGACCCCGGAGTCTGCACAGGATTCTGCTCAGTCAGGTAACTGTAGTGAGGAGTGGACTGTGTGTGTTTGCTTTTGGTTAGTTTTTCCTGTTTCTCGTGCTTTGTAATGAACAAGGCAGGTATATTAAAATCTTCTCAGAGGCTGTACATGATGATGCAACACAAAGCAGGGCCAGAACACAGAGCTCTGGCAGTCAGGGCTCTGGGAGCTGGCAGAAATCCTGCTGCTCTCGCACACCCCAGCTCCACTGCTGGATTTGTGCTCCTGGAGGGTATGTTTGTGCCTGCTCTTTTCCCACACACATGTGCAGCCAGTGTGCATGAACTCACCCTGTCCACTGCCAAGCACACGCTCCGTGGCACTGAGCTCACTCCCACTGGGAAAGGGAGGCCGTTCTGCTCCTTGCTCTGAACGGATGGGCTGGGGGAGCTGAGGGTCTGGACAGACCTGGAGGGTCCCAGCTGCCCCAGCCCTCTGCTCTCTGTTGCCCTGAGGTCACCCCCTGTGCTGGAGGGCTGCCGTGGGTCTGAAGCAGGCAGTGAGCTCCGGGCTTTGCTGCACATGGGAAACCAGGGTGAAACTTAGTGTGAGAGGCACAAGGTGAGTTGGGCAGAGGGTCTGAGCCACACCCAGTGCTGAAGCACGAGTTACCAAGGGAAGCACAACCCTTCCATCACAAATGGTGTTTGTGTGCCATAGCAAAGAAAGTGAATGGTGTTTGTGTGCCACAGCAAAGAAAGTGAAGAGAGCAGTGGCTCCAGACAGGTGTTTCATTAAGCAAGAAGTTGTATCCTTTATTTAACATTCCTTGGAAAAACTCTCCAGTAGCAATGCTTATCTCTTTGACAAGGCATCTTGCTTTTGTAAAGGCCCAGGGGTTTTTTGACATGGTACATTCTGCAGATTGCCTCTAAAAGAACATCAGAAATTCTTTGAGGGCTCTACACAGCTCTATCACAGCTATTTTTCCATATGTAAAGCAACTGTTTGCCAAGGACCAACGTGCTCATTTTTAGACTCGGGAGAACTAAAACAGAAGAAAAGGAAGTTTCAGGTACAGAATACAGCACATTTCTGTGTACATCAGCTCTGCTTCAGAAAAGCCTCAAATCTAAATATAATCCAATTATTTGAAAGGTACAGCAACAGAGAAGTTTTATACAAAAGCTTTGTAAGTCAATCTCTTTTCAATGCAAAGAAAGAAAGATGAATACAAAAGTACTATGCAAGTTGATGCTCAAAGATCTTCTTTTTAGTGATAAAAATTATTTAGGAAGGATACTTAGTACAAGGTATAGTAAAATCTTAGTCTCTTAGCTTTAAATAATTATGTCTTCAGACTCAGGATTGCCAGCATCAGCCATGCATAATGTTACGAAACTTCTTAAAATTAATGTAATAAACCTTTTTCAGAGGAATAGGCATTTAACTACAGCTGGGCTGTCTCTTCAATCCCACATCTGTGCAGTGCCATGTCTGGCAGTGCTAATGTAGTCATAAGTGTGACTGTCTGACACACAGGGGGAAAAATAAAAGGAAGTTTATTTTGGATGGATATCAGCACTCAGATTCAAATTTTTGCTTTTAGAGATGAACCCTCTTGATAGCCTGACCTTGCCTGGCAGTGAGCTGGTTGCCAGAGCTCGCACATGTCAGTGCTCCACAGAGTCCTTGGGGAGGCCCTTGTGTATTTTCAGAGCTTCCCGGCAGGCTGTGCTGAAACCCTTCAAATGCCTTTTGCTCATTTCCGAGCCTCCTGCAGTGCATCCAGCTTGCTCCATTTCAGTAACATGGAGCCATTTGAGGTAATGAAGATGGCATTTGTTTATGCAGTACGGCAGAGGTTGTGTCTACCCAGGCCCAAGCTCCAGCTCAGATGCAGAGCGTGTACGTGCGTGTGTGTGTGTACGCATGCATTGCTCATTGCCTCGAGTGTGAGATTCCATTCCCAGCCAGAAATCCATGAGCTGCTGATTTGGCAGCTGCTCAGCTTAAAGAAAGAAAAACAGGAGAAACAGGGATGACATGGTGGGCCTGTTCTAACTTTTTTTGTGGGGCAGTTCAGCTGGTGGTCTTTATAATAGTGGTTTTCAGAGATGAATTTGTAAAAAAATCAGTTACAGGTGAGGTGCAGGAGACTGCATGGCTACAGAGCACTCAAGTTGTCACAAACCAAATAAGCACTGACATCAGTGGTTACCAAATAAGTATTTGTCAGCTTTTCTGATGTTGCACTAGAAGTCAGTGTGCATGTTCTTTAACTGCAGAGAAAAATGGTAAAAAAATTACAATAGAAAGTTGCCACGGGAAGATGGCAAGAAATGTCAATTTTGAATTTTTTTTATTGAAGAAAAGAATAATGAATAATTTTAATCCTATTTTATTAATGTTAATGTCATTTTGAGAATAACAATATCTTGTTCTATGTTTAGCACTATACTACCTTTTACTCCTGCTATTTTCTGAAATACTTAAATATATTATTTTTAATATATCATTATGTCATTGAAACCACTTCAAGACTAAAACAGTTCAGTATTGTTAAGTGTTTCCTTTTTCTAGGCTGCTTTCTTAATATAATTTCTATTCAGCAATAAAATGAAATTCTGACTTCATATATTGATTTAGCATAAATAAAATTCTCACAGAACAGGAATTCAATTTCTTAAATGGCATTAATAAATTATTCCATAAAGAGTTATGTCTCCTTCCAAAGAGAGCAAGGCATTTCCACTATCAAATAACACCTTGCTCTGCTCCAGTCACAGCGCAAAGACTCTTTCCGTGGCAGTGCAGGGCAGACAAGGCACACAGCCTCCTTGCAGACAGCTCTGCTCTCATCTTCACAGTCCAATTTGTTGAAGTCTCTGATTTTTGTAGCATTTGCTTCAGAAATGAATTGTAACCTCTTCCTATCTGAATAATTTTATCAGCTTTCCAGGTTTTCTTGTTATTTGGAAGCTCCAGCATTTCATTGACTTGAAGAGCTATTTGTTTTCCACAACAACCTTCATCTCCCAGCTCAGCCCTACCGCCAGCCCAGCCCTGTGCCCATGCTCCGTGCCCCTTTCCCCCATCCTGGGTGCCAGGAAGCAGCAAGAGCTGTCTGCCCTTCCAGGGCAGCACAGTCCCTGCAGGGACACAGTGTCACTGGGCTCGAGCAGGGTGAGCAGAGCAGGGTGTGACACTGACCAGCTTTAGCTGTATCACCGTGCATGATTCCATGGGTCCTGCTAAAACGCCATGAGTACCAACTGAATATTGCGACTAAAACACCAAATGTTATTGAGAAAAAACGTAAGTTTGAGATTGCTGGTGCAGGTAGAGGTGAGAAAAGCAAGTCAGCTGAGTTTCTTGGCTTACAGATAGTATGTTCGTGGATATTTTCATAGAAGGCCCATTTCCACTAAGAGCTACATCTCCATCTTCTGTATCTTAAGCGAATATTTCCATCCTCTGGTCAGCTAAGGTTTTATTTTGAAAGTTTATCCTAGACAAGATAGGAAAGAAATAGCCACAAACTAGATTTCTTGTTCTCTACATTTCCATCTTGCAGAAACAGCTTTCTGATGGGGTTTAGTGAGAGCCACAGCTCCAAGCTTGCTAATTTTGAATTCCTAATTTAGTATTTCTAAAGTGATGAACTGTGCACTGCTGCACAGAAACTCATTAACAAGCACCTTATCTTATTTTCTGGTCTTTTGTTGAAGCACAAAGCTATATAATATTCTGTATAAATACTACTGTTTTCCTAGAGAGCTGTTTCCCTCTTGTTTGCTTTTAACAAATGGGAGAGTTGGCATCCCAGTTACTTCTCCTTTTTTCCTCACTTATGCCCAAACAGGGAGGAACATGTTCCTTGTCCCAGCAGATGTATGCACTCAGACAGCATCACAACTCCTGACAGGCTACACTACAAGCAGGTGATTAAGTTTTGGCTACAGTAATTTTTGGTCTAAATCTGTTTTGAGTTTTCAAGGCCTAGAAGCCTAGGCCACTGTTCTAGTCTCATGCAGAGCTGAGAGGCACAGCTATGAACTGACAACTGTGTGAAATCGTGGTGTCAGCCCTGTTCTTATGGCAAAAGCCTGTTCTGCTGTCATGGCAATAGCTCTGAAAATTAAACTGCTTGTCATACCTGCTGCTGAGCACCCCGAGTGTAGATTGGTTTCAAGGATATCAGGACCCATTTCCGAGGTTTTATGTACTTGTAAATGTCCTCTGGTGCATACACTCCATAGCTTTCCTGTAGGCACCTCCTCCTAGTGAGCAGCTTCCTTCAGCCGAAGCAGAGCAGGGCTGAGGCCAGCAGTGGTGCCAGCTGCATGGCAGGATGCTCCTGGCAGGAGGCACTGTGGGAGAAGCAGTAAGGCAGCTTGTGCTGAGGTGGCCCCACACTCACAAAGAAATGCTCAGGAGGCATCAGATGAATGCTATTAGCAGCCAGTTCAATCTCTTCTCCCTTTTCTCCTCTAGAGTGTTTGGATGGAGCAGATGGGTATGATCTTCTCTATGTTTATGGATTTTTTTTTTTGCTTTAGTTCTTTTCTGCATTGTATTTTTTAAAAATTGTGCCTAACATTCTATTTAAGCTTTTGCTAGTAGCTAAAAATATAAATAAATCAAGAGTTTGTTTAGTTTAGTTTCTGGTGCTGTGAGTTTTTGCATCCAACTGTCATTATGAATCAGTTATTTCTTTGCTCAAAACCATCAAGTACAACAGCATCCAAGGTAAATACTTAAATAAATAAAGTTTGATAAATTAAGTAGTTATAACTTCAGAAATCTAAGATAAATAGGAAGGAGAGAATATTTTTGCAAGGTTTATTCAGGTTTCCTTGGCAAGACCTTGATCTACAGTAGACATCCCAGCCAGTACTTTCCCCTGCAACCTGACACTCTTGGCTGAGAGACATCACAAACACATCCGAGTGACCATGTGATGGTAACTGCTCTGAACAGCTACAACTGTGTGCTGATGGCTCCTCTGAAGTGGTTCACAAGCAGAGATCACATGTAAAGGGCTGTTAGAGGGTAGCCTGGGTAACCCAGCCCAAGAACGAGAACAGGATATGCCTCCATGGCAGGGCAGCAGGCTGTATACAAGAAATAAATGCAGGTGTCCAGCTATTCTGCTGAACTTCTAGACTGGAAAAAGGCACACCAGACACTTCCTTTTTAAACCAATTATAGAATTTTATAGCAGCATTTAAGGTAAAAATTGCAGCATACATTAATTATTTCTATGACAAATTAATAAAATCATCTGATAGGAAGGAAGACATTCTCTCCCTTTGCTCCCTCGTACTGATTCCCTGCTTGCTGTTCTGTAAAACTGAAGCATAAATACTCTGTAAAGCTGCCCCTGATCCTCAAAAGATCAAAGCAGCCTCTTCATAGAAGACTGAACTGTGCAGGGCCAGCAGTATATGCTACAATAAATATCTGAGCATCCATTGTTTATCAAGGACTAAGGAGAGCAGAAGGTTATATTAAAGTAGAAAAGAGCAAATTTTCCTGCTGTGTGTACTTTGAGGTAAAGGACAAGCTCAGTATGTCAGAGTTCAGTACTGGGAAGGAGAGCTCTGGAAACAGAGGATGTCTCTTTCTGTCCAAAGAGGGGATACTGTGACAGTAAGTGTGTCATCCTAGTCCTCTGTTAAAGAACATTTTAGATGACGTTAACCAGACTTTGGAGGGCAGCTGTTATGAAGCACAGCTCAAGAAACTGTGCTGCCTCAAGGCCTTTGGA
Source organism: Origma solitaria (assembly GCA_013397895.1). Taxonomy (NCBI): domain Eukaryota; kingdom Metazoa; phylum Chordata; class Aves; order Passeriformes; family Acanthizidae; genus Origma; species Origma solitaria. The sequence goes on from VZRL01001470.1 coordinate 651,181, forward strand.
GCAGCCTTTTTACTTTTATGTCTTGGCTAATGAATAGGCTGCCCTTTGGCAACTGTTATGTAAGTGAGAGCTTTTTAAGCCCAATGCATTTCACATTCTCTTGAAAAACAAAATTTTTGACCCAACAGGATAATGCGTAAGCAATTCCCTGAGTTATAGCCTTCTCTGTGTTTTCCCAGTGTGGGTTTTTGCTCCATAAAGCACATTGTGAGCATGGGGAAAGCAGTTCCATGGACAAACTGCTTTTGCAATATTGCTTAAAAGTGTCCAGTGATGTCAATATGATCACAGCATTCTTCTGAGCCAGGACTCTGTCCTATATCAGCTGAAATTAGTGGGATCATTTCCAATGATTTTGCTGTGCAGTAAGTTGGGATTTGAATAAGAGAAGCAAGTATGAATAGATTATATTCAACGTATTTTTCCCCTCAGTACCAGAGAAACTGATACTCGCAAATACTGCCTCTCTACAGAAAGTTTCCCTTCTGTAATAAGCTCTTTCTTTCCCCAAAACTAAGGGGAAAACAGATCATTCACATAAAAATGTGCATTTGGCGGACTACTTGCCTTGAAACAATTCAGTTCTTGGATTCTACTGCCCTGTAAGTTGGGAACAGATCTGGACACACTTCTGGTGGACTCTGTTGACATTCATGTTCTGCTTCTTTAACGGAAAAAAAAAAAGTAAAAATAATAATCTGTTTTAAGTTCTATCTGGAGCCCACTATTATATTGGTCCTTGCCCAATGGCAATCTAAGAATATGCTTTCCTGCTAATTTGGTTCAGTGATAAGGTTCCCTGCCAGCAGTAAGCAGTGGGGAAAACTGTATGTGGTTAGCCCTGGTTACCTGGCAAACAGGCACAGCCAGTGGGAAATTCCTACTGAGCTGCTTATACTGTTTCTCAGTCATACACCTGCTTCTTTCTCAGCGCTCTCTTCCCCTGCAGTAGTTCTTGCTTGGGATTGTTTTTGTGCCTGTAAAAGATCAAAGGAAGAGGCAACTAGAATTCGCTCTTAGAAGTGGCTTCTGTTACATTAGGATTGAGTCCAGTAGACTAAAAATTCACATGTAATTAAAAAAAACCCAAACCCCACCATCACAGATACAACTTCTGGTGCCTCATGGTTTATTTTTGGATGGGGCCAATTACACAAGCATAGTTGGGGGACACACAAGTACCTGTTACAGTGTCAAACAACAGGCAAGTGTAATTAAATGTGCTGTTCTGGTGGGCTTGAAACCTATTTGCAATCAAGCGAACCATTGAGCTTTTCAGCAGATTTGGCATTCTCCCCTCGGGAGAGGTTGAGCACTGGGACAGCAGCCACGTTTCACTGCTGCTCCTGACTGAGGCACATTGACAGAGACATGTGGGAATTTACATAGGGTCCACTTGCACCAAGCCTTGTTCTGGCCAGGATTAATCTCTCATTTTTATGAGCACTAAACTTCACTAACATTTACCCTCAAATTAAAAAAATATCAAGAACGTATTACTAAAGCAATTTTTTCACATAAATAAACATTTATTTAATCTTCGTTGCCGTGGATGAGGACAACATGGTGTTGGTGCCAAACCCTTCATGGCCTCCTGGATGTACCCGATGTTAACTCTTTGAGAAGGAAAGGGAAGCGATGAGTCATCCACTGATTTGCAGTTCCTTTTTATTTCCCATCTCACTCGAGCCAAACTGCCAAAATCGTGAATGTTATTAGGAGCCTGAGTTCAATGTACGTTAATGTGAGATGCAGTATCTGACAGTGTCCTACAGTGGAGCACAGCACAGGAGCTCCCCAGCTAATGCCGAGCCACTGCTTTTGGAGCTCAGGAATCAGCTGCAGCATGGCAATGTTATTCCAGCAGTCTCATCAGAATTAATTAGCCTGGCTGAGAGGCAGGACAGATTTTGCCTGGGCAGACTGCACAGACAGAGCAGCTATAGATCCTGGTACCTGAGCCAGTTCGTTTGGAGCAATACGGAAGTGCTGTCAGTGCTGAGAAAATTGTGCTGACTTAAATGGTGCCAGATCACACTGTTTATTAGATCAGTTGTCTCAATGACATATGCAGAAGGCTGTATCTAAAACAGGTTTGCTCCTATGCTTTTCCTTTTGGGTGCAGATTCAAGAGAAGGAAGAGTCTGAGTATCCTGTTTGAAAAGCCATGCTGTATGAATTCAGCAAAAAAGGTTACGTTCTAGTAAAGCAGTTCCTTTTCCCATCTCGTATGTGTGTACATCTATTAAGAATGGAAGTAGAAGTAGGAACACATAGATATGTATTAAAGTATCAAACTAGAGATCTCTAAGGTTCATCTATACAGTCACTAATCTATAATAATTAAATTTTACTTTGTAGAATCCTTTAAATGAATGTTTGGCAAACAGAATGCCTATATTTTATTCCTGAAGTTTACACAGCTAAGTAATAGTTAAGCACATAAACTCACATTCATTTGCTTCCAGAAGAAAGGAATTTGGGAAGCTAATCTGATGTTAAGATCATTCCAGTTAACGTGAGCCTTTCATCTAATGGGGTTCTTGTGTATATGAGCTGTTATTGCCAGGCACAGTAACCCCAGCTATGAGCTATGAAAGATTGACCTGGAGAGTTATCTGCCCACCAGGGAACACTGGTGGAGGGCTCAGCTCTTTCCTCTGCCCTTGTCTTTGGTGTGATTCTGGGCAAGCCACTCTGGGAAATAAGATACAAAGGCTATTTGAAAAGTGAGGAATATAATACTTTGAAACAGGATTAAGTGTTAAGATAAAAAAAACCATTGAAAGACTGTGAAGTTATCTTCAGTAACTGGGGAACAAACAAGCATTTTAGAAAAAAAACCAACACTGTTATGTGGCTTGTTTTTGTGAGAATCAAAGAGGAAACAGGACAAAAATGTGAGTACAAGAAAGCATTTTATATACACATAAATACCTGTAACTGATGGGATGAGTAAAGAGGCACTGCTCTGGTAGGCTAATCTCTGACTGTATCCTTCACACTGTACAGTTGTTGCTTGATCCTACAACAAAGTCTGTGTTTCACAGGTGAGACTTCTGTACAGCTATATATGACACACAGCTGCTGCTGCTGCATTATAAAGTACTCAGGCCAGATGCTGCTTTAGTTTGGGAGAGTGAGTATGGAATAGGAATTAGGACTTTCAGAGCTATCCATTAAATTTACATGCCTGTTTCAATTCAGTTAATGGAATAAAAATCCAAGACTGAAGATCTCAACTAGGAATCTCTGGAGAAATACAAGGTAAGATTTAGGTAGCTCAGAAAAGAGCAGATACTATCTGCAATTTTCTGTGCAAAAATGTGCTGTAAAAAGTCTGTGTTACCTAAAGGGGGAAAAAAAAAAGATCAACCCAGAAAAAGAACAACCCAAACATCTTTATGAGAAGCAGCACTAATGGGGAGACATGTTAACAGGAGTGCTGATTCATATCATTAATGTGGGCAGGCAGTAACTGTGGAGAGTGAAAGATCTGTTGGAACACGCTTTTCTTGAGAACACACCTAAATTAAGAGGCTGTCAGAGACATGTGTTTCATAGTGTTGGCAACCCAGGTGTAACAAATTTTCAAGATGACTATTAGTGAGTACTAACAGCTAAAAAAGCATTTCTAATTTCTTGCTGAATATGGAGGCTTAACTGGAAGAGGGAACTGCAAACAGAAGTGAAGGTCAGTCAGGATATACATCCAGAGTAATGGCCACTAGCAGGGAACACATAAATGACTTCAGACACGATAGGGTTCAAATCAAGCGATTTGATTTAAGAAAAATAACCAAGAATGATGAGAGTGGAAAGACCATCTCACTTTCCCAGTGCAGAACTTTTTGCTTGTCAAGCATTTGTCTTTGATACTGGATCTTGGATCTGGTTTGTTATGGCAATTCTTATCTTCCTTTATTTGCTTTTCCTTTTCTGTGTTTCAGAATAATTATAATTGCCCTGGGAAAAACCATACGTTCTCTCTTAACACTGTTATTTTCTGAGTGCTACATTGTTTTTAATTTATGGACCAGTTATTTTACTGCAATGGAATCACAGACTTGATACGATTTTGTTTCCTAAATGTGACTGATGCCTGAGAAAATAAGTTTTCTATTTCAGTAGGGCTGCTTTCAGGAGCAGAAATGGGAATTAAGCATGACTTTCAAGAATTTTGGTCTTCACTAACCTCTCCTTAAAGTTAGTGGCCAATGATCTGCAGTGGTAGAACATTTAAGCACATGACATAAAAGAAAACAGATATTTGTGTATTTTAATAATTTTTAGGCATCTTGCTAGAAAAACATGCAGTCATTTCACCTTGCTTAACTTTAAGTAAGGATGAAAGAGAAAAGGTAGAACTTTTGATGCCAAACATTAAGACAGGGTTCAAGGATGTTTATTTTACCTATTGGCTTATTATTGGCAATGTTTATCATGAAAAGCTTAAAGTGACAGTTTGACTGCTTTCTTTCTGACAAGCAACCTCACTCCTGGCTGCACTCATGGCATCTAAAGATGTGCAGCCCTAGATGCAGCCCATGGTGAGGCAGCTGTGCCCCTGCAGCCCAGGGAGGTCCATGGGGGAGCAGAGATCCACCTGCAGCCCATGGAGGACCACACGCCAGCGCAGGTGGATGCCCAAAGGAGGCTGTGACCCCTTGGAAAGCCCACACTGGAGCAGGCCCCTGGCAGGACCTGTGGCCCCATGGAGAGAGGAGTCCAAACTGGTTTGCTGGCAGGAGTTTTGAACCCCCAGAGACCCACGCTGGAGCAGTCTGTTCTCGAGGGACTGCACCCCATGGGAGGCACCCACAGTGGAGTGGGAAGACTGTGAGGAATCCTCCCCCTGAGGAGGATGGATTAGCCAAGACAATATGTGATGAACTGAAGGCAGCCCCCATTTCCTGTCCCCCTGCCCTGCTGGCAGGGAGGAGGTAGAGAAATCAGGAGCGAAGGGAATAAGGAAGGGGTGGGGGAAAGTTGTTGTCAGATTTCTCCTTATCCTACTCCAGTGTGATTGGTTACAACTTAATTTCCCCAAGTCGACCTGTTCTGCTGTGACAATGCTCACTGCTGAGTGATCTCTCTCTGTCCCATCTGGACCCAGGAGACTTGTTACATTTTTTCTGCCCTGCCCAGCTGACTGAGTGGCTCTGGTGGGGACCTGGTGCCCAGAGAGAGTCAACTCACTGCATATATGTCTTTGACCACTTAAAAACAATTTGCTAATTTTGTCTCAGCTAGATAGACAGTATCTGGGTCTTAATCTTTCCTCTAGTACACTTTCTAGACAAGACTTGTCATGAGTGACTGTTTCTGGTGTCAATGTCAGGCTCGCAGAACCTCATGATCCCATAGCTGTTCTTTCAGATGGACCCACAAACCATGGTGTGACCAAATAAACATTTTTTTGCTGCAGGATACAGTTTTATGCTGTGTCTGCCCTGCCCATCTCACAGAAGCTTTCTTCATACAAAATGCCTTTGCTATTCATGGTGTTTTGACCTTGAACTGCTTTGGGCACAGCAAGAATAAGCAGCAGCTGGAGAAGGAGGCAAAAGACAGGCAGAGAAAGATCTGCAGAGGCAGAGAAAGGTCTGCAGTGAGCTTCCTTAAGCAGCATGGGCTGCCCAAAATGAAGGAAAGCCCTCACTAGGCCGTGAGCAAGGAAGGAAAGAGTACATGGTCTTTGGCAGAGGTAAAAGCTTTTGACTATTGCCAGGAACTTTACATCTGATTGAACTTTACTTGCTGATTGACATTATGTTTGTTGACTGTTTGCCTGTGGACCTTAGCTCCAGGATTTATCCCTCACTCCGAGACAACAGCTCCCAAGCAGCTGCGCCAGCCTTTGCAACATTCACCTCTGCTGCAGGCACAGGCAGACTGGGAGAGGGCTGCCAGGACACCCAGCCCGTGTTTCTGGGCAAAAAGGGGTCAGCAGGCAACATCTAAGTCAGGCAGGGGTCAGGAGGTGAGGCAGGATCAAGTCAAAGACTAGGAAAGCTTATGCAGGTTGGCTGTGGAGCAAACACCATGCTTGATCTTTCCAGTGTGGATGTATTTAGAATATCCTAAGGCTCTGGACTCAAAAGTATTTTAAAGGGATTGCATCATATATCCCTTCTAGTACTTTATGAAGCTATTTATAATAGTTGAATGCCAGGAATTTGGGATTTAAAAAAGAAAAAAAAACCCAAACGCCCCCCAAAGCAATTCTAGAAGTAGCCTTTCTTTTCTTCAGTTTCGTGGTTTTGTGTCAGATGGATAACATGGAGTAGCCATATTACTGTTTCAAATTGGCATGTTCTATTGAAAATGAGTCAGGAGCTACCCTGTAATATCTCCTGAATCCAACAGAGCTAATGCAGATTTACACTGACATTGCTGAGAGGAGAAATTGGCCATTTTTGGACATCAATGATGTCTAAGCAAAGGGATATGTTATATCTCCAATAAGGCTTCATAACCCCTCATTAATGAAATTTACGAAACTTGAAGAGAAGACAGACTGCTGAGCAACAGCTTTATTCTTTGCAATCTGTGCAAGCTAGTGGTACGTATCTTTTATACTTAATAACAAAATACCTGCCTGGAGCCCCTTTTACACTTTAGCTTGTATGTGCATCGTGTCATAGTATTTTACTCCAATTTATATCAGATTACTGTCTGTATTTATGAAGAGCTTTTACAATGCTTAGTAAAGCTCTGAGTCCCTAAAACTAGATTTTTGAGTTCTGATGTAGGGCATTCTCTGCAATAACTTTCCATCTCTGCATCCAACATTCTTTGCCTCCTTTGAAAATCATGGCTGATTAAAAGTCTAATGCAACAGCTGTTTGTGATCATATGATTGATATGTTTTCTAGACAGAAAATGAGTGTTAGATGCAGAAACATTTTTGAAGTGCTCAAAAAATTTGGAATTGATACTTTTTAAAGTCACAGTAGGACAGAGCTGCTGGGCAATGCAGATTCTCTACATAATTAATTAAGAGTTGGTATAACTCAAAAGATTGATCACACCACTCCAAAAAAGTCCCCACAGGCATGGTTTCAGGAGGTAAAATTATTTTCATGAATCCAAAAGTAATCTGAAAACTTTTAACAACTCACTATGCCCATAGACTATTGCACAATGTATTTGTTTTTGCTGTTTAATATCAGAAGTGAGCTCCCCTTTGTGAAAATGTTCATTTGTTAGCTCACATTAGCTGGCCACTATGTGAATAGCTGCTCCTGGTGGGACCAGGTGGAGCGCAGGTAGAGACATGGCAGCTAAACAATTTGCAGTATGGGAGATACTAACGTTTGTAATTGGCTTTAAAATATACAAAAATATCTTGTGTTCAATCAAGGGCTTGCTGACTGACAGCTCCAGCCTGGGGAGGCATCTCAGAGTACGGATCCTCATCCACAGCCACGCCACGAGCCCGGCAGGGAGGGCAGTGCCTCCCCAGTGCTCCCTGGGAACACCTGCTGTGGCTCTCGGAGTGACCCAGCGCTCCAGCCCTGCAACCCTGCACAGAGCCTGGAGGAGCTTGAGCTGAGCTTTGCGGCACGGCATGGCCCGGGGGCGAGGCTGCACTGGGACATGAGGGGCCGCACTGGGACATGAGGGGCCGCACAGGGACATGAGGGGCTGGCACTGGGACATGAGGGGCTGGCACTGGGACAGAGGGGCTGCACTGGGACATGAGGGGCTGCACTGGGACATGGGGGGCTGCACTGGGACAGAGGGGCTGCACTGGGACATGAGGGGCTGGCACTGGGACATGAGGGGCTGGCACTGGGACAGAGGGGCTGCACTGGGACATGAGGGGCTGCACTGGGACATGGGGGGCTGCACTGGGACAGAGGGGCTGCACTGGGACATGAGGGGCTGGCACTGGGACATGAGGGGCTGGCACTGGGACAGAGGGGCTGCACTGGGACATGAGGGGCTGCACTGGGACATGGGGGGCTGCACTGGGACAGAGGGGCTGCACTGGGACATGAGGGGCTGGCACTGGGACATGAGGGGCTGGCACTGGGACAGAGGGGCTGCACTGGGACATGAGGGGCTGCACTGGGACATGGGGGGCTGCACTGGGACAGAGGGGCTGCACTGGGACATGAGGGGCTGGCACTGGGACATGAGGGGCTGGCACTGGGACAGAGGGGCTGCACTGGGACATGAGGGGCTGCACTGGGACATGGGGGGCTGCACTGGGACAGAGGGGCTGCACTGGGACATGAGGGGCTGGCACTGGGACATGAGGGGCCGCACTGGGACATGACATGAGGGGCTGGCACTGGGACAGACGGGCCGCACAGGGACATGAGGGGCCGCACAGGGACATGGGGGGCTGCACCTGGGACGTGAGGGGCTGTACCAGCCCTTGAGAGCCTACATAGGGACATGAGGGGCTACACCTGGGACATGAGGGGCTACACCTGGGACGTGAGAGACTGCACAGGGACATGAGGGGCTACACTGGGACCTTGAGGGCTACATCGGCACCGGAGGGGATACATGGGGACATGAGGGGCGCACCTGGGACATGAGGGTGATATCAGGACCTGAGTGGCTGCACCTGGACCTGAGGGGCTCCATCAGGACCTAAGTGGGTGCACCTGCACCTGAGGGGCTCCATCAGGACCTGAGTGGCTGCACCTGTGACCCGAGGGGTGCTCTCAGGGCCTGCGGGGCGCCCCCGGGAGCTGCGCGGCTGCCGCGGGGCGCAGCCCACCCTCCGGTCCCGGCAGAAGCTCTTCAGGAGCAGTCTCCAGGCAGCAGCAAGCTCTCTGGTGAGGGCGGTCGGGCAGCGTCCTGTGAAGAGCTGGGGCGCTCAGGTATGATGTTCCTGTGTACCTCTCTCGTGTCCCTGCCCTGCTGCTGGTGTATCTGTGCGGGCGGTGGGAGCAGGGGAGGGGAATGTTTCCTTTCGTCTGGGAGTGACTTGGAGTCTGATGTTTTAAGGCTCCGGATTTACATTCAGATAAGGCTGCTGCAGTGTGCGTTTGGGAGAACCTCCCGAAGTAAGCCTAGCTCTCTTGCCCCTGGGCTCTGTTCTTGCAGTTTGGGGACATATGGTTACACACACGTGTGTGGCACAGAGAGGAGGCTTGGGTTTTTAAAGGGTGCAGACAGGGAAGGTAAAGGTTTTGTCAAAGCAAATTGTAGGGTGAGGTGATTCCTAACAAGTGTTTATGAGGGAAGTTTGAGTGATGCCCTTCTCTCCTGTGTGTGCTCTTAATATCCCTGATTGTCTCACAAGGATTTGTTTTTCTGGTGTTGTCACAGATCATGAGCTCAGGTGAGATAGCCTCATGCCAAATTCGGCTCAGAAAAGTAGGTGAAGGTGTTTAATGGTTTTCAAGGAGGAGAACTCTTCAGTGGTGTGTCTTTCTTTCTGGAAGATGTGTACTGTTGACAATCCAATTATATATGTGTTTTTTCTCGGTCCGAGAAAGAGTTTTCCTTTTTTTTTATTTTTTTCTTTTGCTCACCTGTTCTGCTTGAATTTAAAAATTCTCATCACTTACCCTCTGTAGCATGGACAAAGAAAGAGAATGTAAATGTGCAATTACTTTACATCAGAGTTGCACCTGAAACTAGCAGTTCCTTGGATTAAGGGTGGTGGGGAGGAGAAAGAAAGTTTATTCTAATTTGTGGAGTTAGTCTATCTATGGAATTTTTGTACACTGAGGCTAAGGTCAAAATAAAGTTAAGTTTAAGAACCTAGTCTTAAAATAATCAAAGGCTTAAATAGGCGGTGTTTATTCATATCTTATTATTATTATAGGAATATCACCTTCTCTTGATAGAGGAAATCAGTCACAAAATCAATTAGAGAAGTAAAAGTAACATAGTATTTTACTGGGATATGAAGGGAACTGTGAGTCTGAGAAAACGGGAATAATTTATGTTCTTGGCCATCAAACAGTGTGTGTCTGCTACGGGAACAGATAAAAACCAGCATATGAAATAGACATTCAAAAAAAGCCTTGTTCTTGTGTAATATGACTCAAATAACCTGTGTGTGTTAAATCTGTGGCTCCTTCATATAGAATTGGAAGAAAATATATGTTCTTGGGAATCTACTTCTTTTATTTAGTACTGGGCTCAGTTTGGCAGTTGTGGCTTTAAAAACACTTTTAAAGACCCAAATGCAAAACAAAATAAGTTCTTTTTCTACTTAGCAGAATGCAGTACCTGAAGAGGGACAGAAAAGGGTTCTGAAAATATAGGGTATAGGGATAATAAACCCCAAATATCTAACTGTAATATATCTCTACATGTGAAAGCATATTTTTGGGACAGAAAGGGCTCTGTTTCCTCCACTGTTAGTTTTCCTTCAACTAGAAACTGATTATAAACACAAACATATGAAATCAGCAATGCAGATGAAATTATATGCATTCAGTTTGTGTCAGCATGCATGCCCCATCTAGTAAATGAGGGTGAAAAAACTTTAACCAGGAAGTTGAAGCAATGTATCACCACATACAAAAATAACCTAAACCAAATACCAATTAAACATTACATACTGTTGTTGGCTATAAAGGAAAGCAAAAGATTTCGTTAATTTCAGGTAATCTCAATTACAAGCTAGCAAATACCTATGAGCTACAAAGTACCCATGTATTAATTAGCTCTGTTTTTAAGTTGCCTATTTCAGTATATAAATTGGAAATATTTGTGCAGGTTCCTAAACTACAGAATATTCTCAAGCTTGCTCCTAAGTGATACTTTAACTGAACTACTTGCAGTAAGCCTAAGCCTATGAACTAAAGATTTGTTTAGCTGATCTGTTTTGTATTTTCTTTAGGTATTTCTGCTTGCATTAGTAATGCGCCAAGGTTCTCACTCCATTATATTACATTTATTTTGCCTTTAATACCACGAAAAAAGAAAATGGGAAGCTGTGTAACTGAACAATGTCACGGGGTTTGGGCTGTGTGACTAGAATAGTGTAATTGTAGTCCCTGTAAAGCCAACAGAGCAGTGCCTGTCTTGGGGTTGAGAAACCCCTTTGGAAAAAAAGGAGGTCAAGCTGTACAATAACTTACAGAGAGCATAGATTCCCTGAAAAAATTTCAACAACTTCCGTTTGGGTTCTTCCACGCTTCATTGGGATTATTTCCTTTAAGCATGGATGCAGCTGTAATTTTTACAATTTGATGGAATTACTGTGGGTAGATGAAATACAATAAGTTTGGGAGTTGTTTGCTATGTGGAGTATCCACTAATTGTAAAATTCTCATAACACAATCAGGGCTGATTAGCTGGTTGATTAGTTATCTGCAAAAAGAGCATGTAAACATCTGGGCAAACAGGTGGTGCCTCTCCTAAATGCATCTGCAAGAAGTGGAAAGCTGCACTGAATGCCTGCCCTGCTGAATCCAGACACTTTGACTGCCCACTGGGATTTTCCTGTAGCTGGTCCCAGCTTCTGACTCAGACAGGACTGTGTCCATATCTGGTATTGTAACTCTTTAATATGCCACCCATAGCTCTGGCAGTTAAAGCTTGAAAGGCTCTTCCTAAGAGCTTCCTTAGCCTGTAGTGGACTAAATACAATGTGATTTAAAGCAGGTATTGGATTTAGAACATGGATGGAAAAGCTCTAGAGGAATAAGAGATCCAGGATATGTCCCTATGGGGTAAATGGCTAAACTGAAATCAAGCATTGTATCACAAGGCTTGTGAATATGCATTTAAAGCAGTCTCCAATTCATATATGTATATGCTGGTAGTATGGGTGCTGCCGTACTCTGCCACACAGTTTTCTTTATTAATCAGATGTGGTTTTTGAGGGAGACCTAACATTGTGTTCATAAGGACAGCTTTCCTATAAAGCTGACTCTGGGAACTTAGGGCATATGGTTGTTTATTAATCGTGTATTTTGTACTACATGTATAAAGAAAGGTCATCAAAAAGTCCATTTCTGATTTGTGGCTTGAAATGCACATCTCTGCTAGAGTTTGTTTCTGTTCCAAATATCTGCTCATAAAGATATATGGGTATGTGTGCAGTTTAGAGACTCTGAGATTAAACTCTCAGAGGCAAGCTTGGCTGCTTTGTTTATTAATGGGCAAAAGCACTGTCTGAAAACTTTACAATAGAAGAGTAGTTCTAGACAGCAAGGCACCACTGTGGGGGCTGATTGCTCATTACATTTGTTGATAGCCATAGATGCAATGTGTGAAAGATTGCTTTAAGGGTCGAAGTTTTCTAGTATAAGATACAAAGTACCAGTGGTTGTTTCTGAGAGTGGTTGAGAGTATAGATTTAGAAATGGGACCCTGTTTTTAATAGCTGCCTAAAGATACCAAGTTAGAATTCTCTCTTCTTAAATATGGTTTTTTGAAGTTGTAACATTTCTTGTTGTGTTTGTGAGGGCTTTCTTGATTAGCACCTAACTCAGCATGCCTGATGAGGAACCAGTTAGCCCTCAAAGAAAGGTTTATTGGAATGTAGCATAATCTAATATCTGGAGTTGCTAATAATCAGCAGTACTTTGCCTTAAGCTAATTATTTTTTTATTTACTTTAAATAATGCCCATTTGAATCCTGGTGGGCAATTTGATAAAGAACTGGCTTCCCACTTGACCAGTTTAACCCATCATGTATTTAGATAATACTTGAAAGCTGGATGATCAGCGCTATATCTGAGTTTTAACAGGGTCATTTTCTGTGCTTGGGAAATTCTTAGACTTATCAAAGAGTAATAATTTATTTTTTAAGAGGAAGCCTCATGTATCAGTAAGTATGATTTGAGACTTGGTCTTTAATTTCCATATCCTACTAAATCTAATATGACTAATTCAACTTGAAAATTGAACTTTTTTCCTAAGTCTTGCACAGCATTAAAATTGCTGTAGCTGACACTTAAACCCCCCTTCCCAACTTTACTGTATTTTCTCTTTTCATCTTTGCTTACCACATGTGTTTTTCAGCCCCTCTGTAGAGAAAGATGGTCCCAAACAGTCTTTCTCCACCAATAACATGCCAAAATATAGGCTTAAGAATAACGTATAGCCCAGTTACTCTGTTTCCAGAATTAACATTCAGAACTTGCTATTTGCTCAGTTTTCAGTAAGTCTGTTACTTTTTTGGAGTTCACAATAACATCGTCTATGTTACACAGATGTGCAGCTTCTGCTTGAAAAGCTTTGGAGACTCTAGTCTGGAGTGCAAGCTGCCAGTTTTCTCACCGCCTGCTGTGGTTTGAGAGCTGACTGGAAGGTTAACAAACCCAAAGGTGTTGAGGCATTTGTGGTACTACTGATGCACTGAAACTGTGGCTCTGCACAACCCTTTCCTGTTTCGTGTGGGAGCTGTGACAGATAGAGCTAAAGGACACCAGTTAGCAACATCCTGTATCACGTTCTTTCAGGCTCTCTTTCAGAAGGTCACTGCCTGCTGTGGTTCCATAGTGATGCTTTTTAAAAAAAATTTTTACCCTTGCAAACTCAGTCAGGTGGCCTAAACTGCCAACTTATGTCCTTAGGTTGTCTGGATGGCCAGCATGTTTGGGTGCTAGCTTGCTCAGGCAGGGTGAAATCTCAAATGATGCAGCTGCCTCAGGTGAAACCAGCGCAGGCACTCTCACTCACAGCTGGAGTGGCCACTCTGAGAGTCTCAGCAGTGAATACAAACAGTTTTAAAGATGTTATCCCATGTCAGTTTGGAGATATTATGCATGCTAAACTCCTCATTGCCACCTGGGCTCATGTATGACTTCTATCAGTTCTGTATATCTTATTTGTAGGATGTATTAAGAAACTAAGACTGCTTATTTTCTTGTGAAGCATTGTGTGTTTTCACTTGCCAAAGAATCTGTACCTAGAATCTCATGTTCATTGACTCTTTAATCTTAAAAACTCCCAAACCCCTAAAAACCCACGTTTTCAGAACCTTTCCCCCCCTCCACACCCCAAAAACGTGAACTACAAGTTACCTTAACCAAGATGTGAATTTCAGTCTGGGTTTCTGATGGCAGTTCATGCTCTCTTCTGTCTTCTGCTATGCAGATTTAGTTGTTCTGTGCTCATATGCATTATTATTTGGCATTTTCATATCAAAAGTATTCAGACAGAATATTGAATTGGATATTACACGGAAGGGAAAAAACAGTTTTTCCAGAAATAGTGATGAAAAGCACTACTGATCTCCTTTCAGTTTCCAAACTTAGGATAACAGTAACAGCTTTGGAATGAGACTGAATAAGGTGGGGTTTTTTTCCTTTGTAGGGGAGAGCAAGCATGTCATGTCACCAGGTTTCCAGTACCTGAGCAATCACCTGGGTGGAAGAAAACAAATACTGGATCCTTGGAGCTAAAATAATGGATTTTATTTATCTAGTTTTCCTTGACTGTTTTAGTACTACTTGGAATTTTCAAAGGTAACTAGGTCATGTATTTAGTTTTCATTCCTAAAACACTGGAAATCCAAGCCCAAACAGTAACTGAACAAACTAACAAGTCTTCTGTGTGTCATACAGAGAGTTGAATTTACACTCCAAAATATCTATTAATTTGCCACAACATTTTATTTCATTCTGTATCTAACACAGCTGAACCCTAGTTGCCTGCAAATGGCTTTGTGAGGCATGATTCTGTAGTACTTCTTGTGAATGTTAAAAGCTTGGCTCACTCTCATAAGGACCAACTTTTAAAAACTAGCAAGTATAGAAAATAAATTAATTTTGAGCAAGGTGCAGGTGAGTAAAAATGTTCCTCTATATCACTTAGTGCCATGCAGCCTCCCCTTAGCCTTGAGGATCTACAGCATCATTAAAAGATGCTGTGTTTGATCAGGCTCCTCAGATTTTGAGTAAAGATTCCTTCAGTAAGGGAGAGACTTGCTTGTCAGTATGCCTGGAGATTTTTGGGAGAGGGAGTTGTAATTAGTGAGAAGAGTGCCATCACTTAGTGCCATCATTTCTAGTAATATCTTCACCTTTCCTGGAGATTTTTCTTGGACTCTATTAAGAATAAATATTGGTTTTGAATGTAGACCAAAAACCCATGGATTCTGGTAATGCCTCCGTCTGAGGGAAAGTTGAAACAGTGCAGGGAAACAGAAAGGGAAACTTTCTGCATGGAAATCATCTCTTTTTGCTCATGCTCCTGTGCTTGTATATAATATTTATAATGCAAACAGACATCTGTTTCCCTTTCCTCAATTGTAGCCTTTGGATCCAATGAAAGAGTTTGTATAATACAATATTGCGTGTTTCTAAGTGGGGGAACAGCAGTCAAGCTTACTGTAGTGCAAGGTGTGTAGAGAGAGCAAGAAAGTGACTCAAGTCTGTTTGAATTTAGAATGTAAAAGGTCCCTGAAGTGATGGTTTGTCCCATCAAACTTTCTCTTCAGTGGTGTCCACAGAAGATCAGGATGGATTCTGTCCCCAAACTATCAGTTTGATGTGTGACCTCTGACAACAGCCAATAAAATCCTACCAAAGATGTTCTTTGCAATATAAATAGTGCTTAGCAAGAAGCTTTACAGTCCTTCCAGTTATATACGTGCATCAAAGCACAGATGTTAAGTAAAGCCAGACCTTTACAGTTCAGTGATTGAATTAATGCATTTGAAAGGAGGAGAGGGGAAATGGTTTCAGGACAAACCAAACCAGATGGAAGAAGGTGGGGCTTAGCTTTCCTATCAGTTTCTTTTAGGTGAATTCAAATACATGGTCTGAAGTTAATGCTTTAATTTAAGAATTATTTTATATTTGTTTAAAAAGCCCTCTCTTTTAATACAGATTAAAATGTTCAATGTATTTGCTTGAAAATACTGAAGGAAATTAATCTGAGATCTCAGTTTCTCCCCTGTCTGTTTTGATTCATTGATGAAGCAGTTTAACTGGAGATCACAAAAGACTTGCTCTACTAAGTATTTTACAGTGAATCCATTATTTTATTGAGGGGGGGAACAGGACAAGGACCTGCAGCTTTACAAAATGCT
Organism: Origma solitaria; assembly: GCA_013397895.1. Lineage (NCBI taxonomy): Eukaryota > Metazoa > Chordata > Aves > Passeriformes > Acanthizidae > Origma > Origma solitaria. The sequence continues at coordinate 667,151 of VZRL01001470.1, forward strand.
TGGACTTTATTGCATGTTTAACTGCTGTAACATGTTTCTCAGGATGGAGGATCTGAGAGAAGAATGATTTCCAAACCTGAGTTGTGCTGACTGCCAGGTCTGCCCATGTAAAACAATACAAAAATTGAACCTGTCATACAGCCTTTTTAAAAATTTTTCTAATATTTCATTGGTGAGAACTGAGTTTTTTTGGCTCAATATTCTTTTAAAAAATTTATTGAGATACCAAATTACTGTCTCTTTCCTACGTTGTATACAGTAGTACTAGATTTGAGAGCATTAATTTTTTATTTCAAGTAGAATTTTTTATGAGAAAAGAGATGTTAAATCTTTCAGATCAGCAGAAATATCCACTGTAATTCTGATTTTGGAGTCTTGGTTATATGATAAAAGCAATATTCACACATACTAGTTGATGGAGCTATTTTGATCCCAGTCATAAAAAACCCCTCTGTAGACTGCTGCTATATATGACTGTTTACCCAGAGCATGATGTGTGTGGACAGTTGGAAAGGTTAGTGCTGTGGTTATGTACTGAATTTTGTATAGGACTCTGCAAATAGGGGTGTAAAAAAGCTGCGCAGATTGTTTCAAATAGTCGTGAATACTGTGGTTTTGGCTCAATGCATTTATGCCTTTCTAGATGAAAGTAGAACATAAGTTTGCTAGAAGCCAGAAGATTTCTTTATGAACTCTAACAGTAGGAAAAAAAGAAGTTGGCTCAAAGAAAAGAGAGCTGAGATGAAAAAAATTAACTCCTGGAAAACATCTTTTGCCACTTGTAAGAAAATCACAAATGCCTTTATTGTTCATGTTTTTCTATGTTTTTGCTAAATTTGGAGGCAGAAAGCAAAAGCAATCTGACTATGAATGTCTTAGGACAAAGCAACTTCAAAGTAGTATTTCAAGAGGATGAAAGAATTTAGCCAGGTACTGCTGTGCCTTGTCTAAAGACTCCTGGATGAGGCCAATCTTGTGCATGTGAAAACATCACAAAGTGAACAGTTGCTCTAGGAAAAGTATAACTTGTGAACGTTTCTGAAAACAAATGAGAAAATTTTGATTAACCAAATTGAGGAACAAAAGTTTGTCTATTTGTTTTGGTACAGCAGTGCAGGCAAATGCATGGTGAGACAAGGGATCAGCAGCTGTGCGTGGGCATAGCTGACTGAGCATGGCGGTAGGAATGGGATGTTCATCCTCAAAATCTCCATCCAGAGACAAAACATTTCAATAAATAAATAGAGCAATGAAAAATTTAAGGCTTTTTATCCTGGGTCAGGCTACAAAAGGACGAATACTGATTTGCCAGAATTTGCGATGGATTTCTCAGACATTATTTTCCTTCAAGACAGCCAACTCCTTCAATCTGAAAAATACCCACGAAGAGGGGAAGAAAGCCTGATAGTTGTACAAGCAAAATATATTTATGTTTTTGTTTCTTCTAACTCTGTTCCTATTGCAGTACTAGAAATAGGAATGCTTATTTTGAAATTGAGCTAGCAGAGATTCTCCTCTGTGCTACATCATTAGTATCTTATTCAGAGAGCAGGAGGAGCAGGACAGGTGGCTTTAGCTGTGTGTAAGGAAATAAGGCCAGTGACAGGTCAGATATGGCCAGTCTCTGATCCAGTATAAACCTACCTTTGAGTGGGCTCCAGTCCACCCTCTGACCTGTAGAGTCACAGCAAGACGACAGAGTCAGATGCCTGACTTAAAAAATGAGGGAGTCTGGAAAAGATGGATCCCTGGGTTCATAGAGCTAATGCTGCAGAGGTAAGCCCAGCTGGATGTCATTATGCCATCTTTGTCTAAACCAAGGGGATTAATGATTGCAAAGGACTGTTACCAAATATGGAAGTGAGCAGGAAGAGGGGTTCAACAGCTGCACGCCATTTATTGTGTGTCCCTCCATGATCCTTTTTCTGAGACATTTGTTGGCCTGTTTTCCCATTCCTGCAAAATCTCACCTCCTTTTGTGGAATTATATTTTTTAATCTATGCCGAGTCACTGATGTTGCTGTATTCTCTTATGGCTTTTCTTCAAGTTTTCATTTCACACAACCTTTCTAAACTTTTTCTCACTGGAATCTGTCTAATAAGTGCTCTTTTCTTTTCCATCAGTACCACAACTCCTTAATCCTGACTGTGCCTCCTCCTCTCCCATTCCTACCAGACCTAATCTGCACCACCTACTACTTGTGCCATGGTGTCCACAGTGCCTGGGTCACTTGAGCGCATCCTTGCTGTCCCAAAGCACGGCTGCCTAGGGACCAGCGCTGATGCCTGCAGGCTTGACCGTGGGACATGTCACTTGTTCCATTCCGCTATTGGTCTGCAGTGAGAAAGTGGGGCATATATTTTTATCTACAAGTTTTTCTTCACTTCTGGTATACTTCTGCTCAAGTAATTTTTCTTTTCTACTGCCAATTGTCCTGTGCTTGCAGTGTCAATCATCTATGAAACTCTACTTTCCCTTCTGAACTTTTTCCTGAAAAAATGCCTGAAAGATGTGCTTCCAAGAAAAGGTTGAAAAGCTTAGTGGAGGACCAATGATGCCTGGAAAGAGGAACAATCTTTTGCATCTTTAAGAAGTGGGAACAGGGTAAGGGGAGTCACAGCATTGTCTGTCTGTTGGCTGAAGTTAAATTCCTTGGAATAATATTGGAATAAATGGTCCACCTTTTAAAAATCTCCTGAGATGTGAAGACAATGAGGAGAACTGTCAATTTATGAGGAGAAAATGGTAAAATTTCTAGTACAATGGGATAATAAGTCTTGTAGAAAACAGAGAACCAGTAACATAGCCTTGTACTAGTAAGGTTCAAGGTAGCTGTCAGTTATGTGCCCTCAAAATGAAAAGCTGTTGAATAGTGGTTTGCAACCTTCTGTCCCAAGACTATTTGACAAGTTCACCAAGAACCTGATGTTGGACTTGAGCATCTTAGCTAGCTTTACAATTAAGAATTAAATTGAAAAAAGGTAGCTGCAAAGGTAGTTGGGGAAACATACCACCCTTCCACCACCTTTCGTGGTCTAATCTTTGGGACAGGCCTATGCAATTAAACATTAGAAATCTGGTACTGCTGACTTATGTGTTGTAAAACTATTTCATTTTACATAATGGTAAAGTGAATACATCTCAAGATGCTTATGTCTTCATATGGTCCCATGAAGATCTAGTAAATTTAATTGTCCCGAATGAATATATCTTAATATTTTTGTTTTCCTTTAAAGAAAAATCCTAAAAAATGGTGAGCTGATGTAATGGTTAATGAGATAGCATAAGAATTGATACTTGTGCTTGTCCCAATAGGAGAACATTTCACATCTGTTATTTATGATGTGAAGCACCACTGGGGACAGATTCAGTAACTATGTACATAGTAATACCTTTAATTAGACTAACAGAATAAATATTGCACACAGGCTTTAGGGATCTCATAAAAGCTTTACCCCTCATGGAGAGGAAATTGGTGCAACTGGAGAATGATAACTGTAAACTGGGAAGATCAATATCTCCTAACTTAGTGTGCAGCAAGATTCTTGCAGAGCTTATAGATAAACTTAAGTTTTCTCTATGACCTTTCAGATGAAACCTCCCTGTGAACTTGGAAAGCTCAAGAGTAGAATTTACTTGTCAGTCAAATGACAAATGTCAGATGACATTCTGCTACCATTATGCTTATATCAAGATTTAAAAAAACCCCCCAACAAATATCTTATAAGTGCTACAGAGATTAGATTATTAGAGCAGAAAAATATCTTTACCTGAGACTGTGCTGCCTGTCTTTGAGGCTGCACTGCCTGAGGTACAGAGCTGAAGCTCGGGGTATGAAGGCTTTGAAGTTAAAGCATAACAGCCTCTTTGTTTTCTCTGTTTTCCTTGCCATAAAGAGCACATAACTGCAGTGACAGAATTCAGTGAATAGGCACTTTACACGGCTGCCCAGTGCAACACCTGCTGGCAGCTGAGTGTGACACCCCTGCAAACCTCTACCTATGGCATAGAAAGGGACACAGAAACCCCTTGTTCGGCCTCGTGTTTTATAATAGTCAGAAATATCCATGTGGTGGGTTGCATTTTCCTCCTTGAAGCCAGTTTTTCCATGTGTTTCAGCCAACACAAGGCCTGCACACAGTAAGAATAATTTTCCAGCTGAGGACTTTAGAAGTAACTATGGCAATGCTACAATTGGATTGTGACATCTTTAGCTTGTGGGGCTGGCTTCAATGCTCTTAGTGGTCTTCAGGCATGTTTAGGTAGACAGGGTATTTTAAAAATCTGTGGCTGTGGATTGTCCCTTGTACCTTGTGTCTATCTTGAAATGAAAAGCCAATGGTTAAGTCTCCAGAAGGAAAAATAAAATTGGACCTTTTTGCACAGTTGTCACAAATGAAGACTTTTGTATGAATGCTTATTTTGGGCAAGGGAGTAAGGGAACAAAAACTGAAATGCACCTTGTGGGTGGGCTGAAGAGTGTATGCTCAAAACATGGAATACCAATAGCCTCTGCTGTTGTGGAGGAATAAGTGAAGCCACCTATGTGAATTACAAGACTGGCTTGAACTTGTGTTCTTTCTGTGTTCTTATCATTTGCATGCCTTGGTGCATTAACATCACTCCTTAAACACACTGCTTATCTTCTTACAGTACCTCTCTAAATTACTGTATTTATGGGTTTGCTTCTTTATGTCTGCTGTGTTGTTGGTTTTTGGCTTTTTCTTTTTAAAAAGGTCTGTTTGTCTCTTGAATAATTATGGGAACTTCTCTTAAGAAGAACATATCTTAAAGCACCTCCCAGATATTTTTCTGGCTTTTTAAATGTTCATTTCTAAATGCAGTGTTTGAAAAGGTGGCAAAGCAATGTATTTTTTTACAAAATCTGTGCCTCTGAGCCTTATTTGATATGAAAGAGTTTTTTAACATTCCACTTTTACATTTTAAGAATTAATAATTTATCCACAAAAATTCCACATAAAGTGAAAATTAGTGTCCCTATTTTGCTGTTTAAAGTTTTGTCTGAAGCAGCACTAGTGGCTATTTGCCTGAGATGCAGGCTAAAACCTTATTAAAAGCTGAGCATCTACTGCAATATTTCATTCTCTATTTAGTTTTATTAATAGTTGAGAGCTTTCTTGGTGGGAGATGTTTTGTTAACCATAACACAAGAAAATATTCTATACACGTATAAATAAAACTTGGCGATGAAAAGTAGGTCAGTCCTTCAGTATGGCTTTTAGCTACATCTTAAACATTTTTCTCTGCAGTGATTTGCTGATCCAGTTATTTTTAATATCATAATCCTTAAATTTATAATCCTCAGTGATAGTTAATGATTGCTAACATGCATAATTTTCCTCATCCAGTGTCAACAGTGCCAGTGATACATTTGGTCATGTGTTTGTAAGTGGCTGTCTGTTTCAGAATCTGGTTGTTTAAAGTGTATCTAATTTAATTACCAAACAGTGAATATACTGCCTGCAAAAGTCACTGACCTAGAATGTTGCCTCTAAGCTTTTGAGCATGGCTGATAGTGGAATGATGTAAAATGACATGAAAGCTGAAGACATAATTGCTCATTGTGAATCTTTTTTTTCAGCAGCTAACATTATTCCAAAGATGAAAAGTGACAGTTATATATTTTTGGCAACATTTCCCTGTAGGAAAGGAACAGGCAACCTACTTATTTTTGCTACTGTTAGGGCTGACTCAAAATTATATTCATAAGAAGTTTATTTACTGACATTATAGACTGAATTTTTGAGCAGTCTGTACCCAAGTACTAATTTAGGGTTCTTATAGTCTAGGTATGTAGTAATGAAAAATGAGCTGCTGGAGGTTTAGCCACAGAATATCACAAGATTATTCCTAGGAGCAAATGTTGTGTTTTGGAAGTTTTCAAGAAAATAAAAAAAAACCCACTGAAAATGAAGCATTCAAAATTCAGATGCTGCTTCTGAATATCTGGCTCTACAAAACTTAAAAATGCCATCTGGTGACAGCTTTACCTTCTCTACAGATTCCATCAGACTGCGTGTGTGTGTTCCCATTGCTTGCAAATTTACACTTGTAGCTGATGGGAATGGTACATATGCAAAAGCTTGGAAAGCAGTTACTGAGCAGCCTTATTTCCAAAAGAGCTGATAAAATGTAGCAGCCAATAGCCTTAAAGTGAACACAGAGCCTTTTCACATATTGCAGTGTTCTGTGCAGGCTCTCTGTTCACTTTAACAGTTTTACAGCTTCTGATGATGATAAAGGTACATCAGCTGTGTCAGCTCAGTGGCCTACCAGACTCATCTGGGGGCGATGCAGAGATACCAAGTTTTTCAGCAAGTTTGGAGTGCCTACCTGTCCAACTGTGGGTTCTCCTCTTAGAGGAGGATAGTGACTCCAGCACCCTGTGAGCTCAAGTGTAGAAATCTGCTAATGTGATCTTACAAATTTGGGATCCAAGTCAAAATTTTTTTGTAGGCTTGATATATATAACACTTTATTTGTGGTAGAAAAAATGCAAAATAATCTGTTTTGATAACTACAAATAATAGTCCTTAAAACATGGTCTATTATTTGTAGGCACTTTGATAAAACTAATTTTCAGTTTCAGTTCATCAAAGGCTGGTATATCCTCCTGGCAAATAATTCTGTCATGGCTTCTGTTTCAGGAAAGTATAATTCTGGTACCTCATCTAAGTAGAGAGGAGACACTAGTGCTGGATATTAAGACTGGAAAGGCACGCACCTCCGCTCTAGCAAAAAACCCTTCTGCTCAGGTGTGCATGTCTCAGACTTGGATTACTTCTGAGGAGGGCTCCTGACTTAGTACCCACACAGCAGTGCCCTCAGAATCTCAATACAAGGTTTATAAGCAGAAGTCATGTTCCCATACAGATAGGAGTCTCTGTAAGGAGGAAGGAAACCTAATGTTTTGTTTGATTTTGGTTTGGTTTATTTCTTTCCTGCAAGTATGAAGTGTCCTAGGTGCTTGTCTGTATCCACAAAGGCATTAATGGGATGGGTGGTATAGCAATGGAGAGATGAAAGGAAGGGTTTTTTTGTTTTGTTTTGTTTTCAGAATTCACTCTTAACAGTCAGTTTGTGGTATTCACTGAGCAGTGTGGTTTGGTTATCTCGCTCTTAATACATCAACTGGTTCCAGAAGGCACTTCCAGTCAGCAGTTACCAGCATTTCAACGTGTATCTGCATTGCCTAAATTTTGCAGAACATAAATCATCTCTTGTAAAGGCTGATACAAATCTGAAGTCCTTCTCTCTAGGCCAGAGAGGGATGCCAATAAGCACCCAAAATAAAGAAGCCCCTGGGTATTGTGACAGGAGGTATTTTAAAAATATGATCATGTTTTGCTTGGGTTTCTTTTTTTCTTCTTGTATGTGACCAATGAGTGGCTTACTTTGCTGGCTCTGTGTCAAAATAATGGGAAAAGATGGAAAGCGCACAATGTGAAGGCAGAGAGAGGAAACAAGCTGCCATTGCTTCAAATACATAGACTTGTGTTGTGGGAGCCATCGTCAGCCAAAAATAATCTGTGAACTCTTTCCCACCCACATAGCTCAAGCTTCATGAAGCAAAGGAGACTGTCATGTGGTGGCAAAGGCCAGATTATCATAATGTGGGTGAGATGTTTCTGCCCAAAAATACTCCCCTGCCTGTTGTGTTCTGAAGCTCCTTATTCGTACCTGCAAAGCAGTAATCTGCACCAATGGAGTAGTGAGTGTCCAGGTGCTGTTTGTCCGGGGCACCCACGGTTTCTCTGTGGGCAGAAATGCTCTCTCAGTAGGTGGAAACATGTGTTTTTTCAAGTACATGTTCTTTTGTTTCTCCTCTTCCCCCTCCCCCAAGAGTGACATGTACCTCTGCATTTTTCCCTTAGTGTAGGATGTGTGGGACCATACTTCTTTTACAGATCTCTTGTGTGTTGGCTTACCAAATCCTCAGCTTGTACAAACTGGCATAATTCCACTGGAATTGATAAAAGTATGTTCATTCCAAAACCAGCAAAGAAACTGAATTCATTAGTTAGCTGTGCATGATCCACATTAACTTCTGCAACAATCTACTGCAATTGTTTTGGGGATGTTTTACAGAGATCTTCCTGGAATCTACAAAGACTCCTTTTAAGATTTTCTGTAGGCCACAGCTGGCTACTGTCTTTAAAGTACTATCTGCTTTTTTTTTTTTTTTTTTCCCCCCCTCCTGTTGGCTCCTACACTTACATCCTGAATGTCTCTGGAAGTCCTCTTAGTTTTGTTATCCCTCTAGCAGTTTGAGGCCTCCCCTAAAGTGTGTTCACTGTCCCTGTCTGTGGGACAGCCTAGCCGTGGCTTTCATCACATCTATGAGCCTGGTAACCAGCAGCATATTGATACTGAGTGAACTGGGTGGCATTTAAATGTAAATCTATTGTCATGAACTGTAGGCTTATCATGGCTCATTATTTTGAGGCAAACACAGTAATTAGCACGGGGTGTGCTTTATGATAATTAGGAATGTTTTACACATCAGATGGTGATGTTGGCTTTTGAGGGCAACCACCTGGACTCGACTCTCGCTAGCTAAAACTAATATTTTTGTATTTATTTTTGTTTCAGTGTTTCAAAATGCCAATGATAAAATACTTTAAGTGTTTAATCATGAAATAATAGATCCATGCAGTCAGCTGAATAGTATGATTATTGGGTCACCTTGCTGCTACCCATAGGTGACACTGTAGCTGAGAATACACAGTTTATGGGTATTATAATTTCTCTTGAGTGCAAGGTGAAACTTCCACTATTTTGAAAGCCAGGTGCATGTTGCTTTTTATCTCTCTCTTCCCTTTACCTGACCTAGTATCTGCAGTTTCTGAATTGCTGGCATCATAGATTTGTGGTATCTGGTCCACTTTTGACTTCTTTTTCATCACAAAGATGTAGTGTGACATTCCTAGTGGAGAAAATAATGATGATTAAAAAACCCCACCAAAACACCCATAACCTAGCAATTTATATCATCAGGTCTCATGATAATCTGTTTGTGAATTTGTTAGATTAAAGTGGATTTGTTAAAACATCAAAACTTTTAGGGTTATCTTCAAAGCAGCTATATCTCATGAGGTAAAATCAGGAAAGATCAGAAATACATATCATGGGCCTACATTCTATCTGCATAACTAAGGGGCTTATTTCTGACTTACTGTGAAATATAGATGAAGTTTCTGTTCTAACTCATGGCTTGTGTGGATTAGTTTCTATATCTGAAGCTTTCCCTAAATTTCTGGTGTCAGTTCATATCCAAACCTAGGAGAAGGAGGAGACTATTTTTGTTTCTAGTGGCAATGTGAAGGCAGTCTCATAAGCAGAAGATGTGGAAGTTGGGCATTTCTGTCAGTTTTCATAAGAATCATTCTTGAAAGTTGTGCAGTTTGAAGACTTGCCCTGTTTCCTCCTCAGATCAATAATTGCTGAACTCAGACATAAACCTTTTCTTACATGTATTTGTCAGACATTTGTATTCAGTGTGCGTTTACTGGTTGCTCTGAAGAGAAGGCTCTAACACGGCAATGTAAAATACTGAGCTTGTAAACACCCTTTAGGTGCAGACAGCAGGAAGAGTAAGTTAATCATGCTTCTATTGCCTCTTTTGCAGTTTGTGCTCTTAATGTGGGGGAAATGTGGTACAATGGAAAGTTTTATTTTTTAAAAAATTAAATAATGATAGGCTTCTGCTTGTATTCAAAGTTCATTCCCACTACTATGTGTTACCATGTAATTTCTGCCACTGTTTCAAAACATTAGTGATTTGTGGGGGGAAGGAGGAGCTATATTTTGAAAAAAAAAATTCTCCAAGTTCAAAAAATTGCAAGTGTTGCATTTCAAGGGGATGAAATAATCTATTTTAAACTAGGAAAGAACTTGTGGACACTGTATCTATGGAATAATGTTAGATAAATTTAAATGTGTTAACTGTGTGGTGCCATTACAAATGCTATTTTTGGCTGAAAAGGGTCAGTGATTGCTTGTAAAACAGAGAGACATCAGATTATTTCAGCTAGCCCTGGCTCGGCTCTTTGGAATGTGGTCTGCATTTCTAGCACTCACACTTAAGGAGTATGTAGAGGAAGAAAAAAAAAAGTAAAGTTAAAATTATACAAACCTAAATAAGAGAGAGAGCAAGATGTAAAAATTATTCTGTAGTGGGTGTCACCATGAAACTGCTTGAAAAAATAATTGGTTACCATTGTAAATCTGGCAAGTGACAAAGATATACATTAACACGAAAAAAGAAGTGGCTGGCAGGAAAAACAGGCTTTACATGAGGTAAAAGTCAGGATTGCAGGAGCATTATTTCCTCCCCCCCCCCAGAAAGACATGGTTGGAATCTAAAATTGTCTAGATACTGCTTCTATTTCAACTATAAATGACTTCTATATTTAACTCTTTAACTTACTGTGTCACTTCACCATCTGTAAAAGCAAGAGATGTTAGTGTGGTGGTGTCAGCTGTGCCAAAAACCAAGTCTATCATATTCATCCTGCCATGGTCCTGAATATCACAGACTATTTCTATCATAGGAATTCTTTGACTTGTAATTTTAGAGGTAAAACCAAGTGTTTTTCTGTACTTGCTAAACAGAAGTTACAGAATTGATACAGAAGCTGTTGGATTGGATGTTTTAAATCATCTTATGCTGGAAGCCACTGAGGAAAAAGGAACTTAGAGGTAATTAGAAAACCCAACAACTCCAAACGTCATAACAAGCCCTGCATACCACCTCTGCTGTCCTCAGGCATGGTGATGTGCTCATGGGGGAACAGCAGCTGATCTCACATGGATGAGAAGAGCATTCCCTCTCCTCTTCCTCCACTGCTGTAAAACCAGTGCTCCTATTATGTCAAGGTCCATCGCACTTACTGCAACTTTGATATGCCTGTCCTGAAAATATTGCTGTAAGTGAATTATTTACAGTGACACTGAGGAGCAATTTTCTAGAATGTTTCTGTGGCCTGTGGGCATTGTACTGAGTACATATGTATGATATTAAAAAAAAAACCATGAACATTACCATGAAACCTTTCCACAGTATATCACAGTTATCATTACCAGCATATAAGGAAGGATGCGTGCAAGCCAGCATTTCTTGTGGGGAGTGGAATAATGGTGTTGTTTTCCAATAAATAGTATTGAAATCAACCTCTACAGGCTAGTTATTTAAGTTATATTGAGTACTATGTATCTGTACACTAGGAAGAATTTTTTCTATTTCTGTATGAAAACATGTTGTAACTAAAATCACTGATAAATTTCCATGCTAGGCACCATTTAAAAAGACAAGTGCTGCAGCTTCTCCTCTTCAGAAATCAGTAAAAACTTGCAATCCAGGAGGAAATACTTTTTTAATATTTGTAATGAGAGTGGACTATCTGTGCCTAGGTCAATGCTGGCTGAGGATCCTGATCTAGTAGGGTATGAATTGCTGCTCTTCCATTAGTAAGTGTATGGGACAAAATTATGATAGAAATCAGGAGAGTCGTGTATTTTGAGAAAAGTACTGCCTTAGAAAAGGATGTAACCCTATCTTTTTCTTGCACTGGAGTCTGTCCCTTCTCAATGCTAATCATTCAGACATTATCAGTTAGCACGGAAAACATATATACAGAAACCACTCATGTTCCAGGACATGAGTTCTTTCCAGTGTTGAGAAATTCCAGATTCTTCTGTTTTGCTAAGTATTTTCTCCGTCAAAAACACATAACACAACTATAAGTAGCATTAATAAGTGTTTTGGAAAATGAAGGGCTGTTTTTTAAGTGTCAGTAAAAACTTTGTTTTGTAGCAAAGACATAGTAGCTACAGATTAATTTGAAAATTTCTCCTTCTAGACAGAATGTATACCTCTGAGCCTTGCTTTTAATATGATCTTTATCTAACTGCAATATGTAAGTCTGTAGTAATTCTGATTCCCATTTCTGTAGCAGTGGGTAAACCTAAAGATACAGGCTTATCTCTGAACAGCATTGCTGAAATCACTTATCCATGGCAACTCTTCCTTTTAATACTTTACTCTTCTGTCTCTGGCCATGATAGTATTCAGTGAGCAACAGACCATGTGGGTTCTTCTCCAGTAAATATTGGAATGAAAAAGATAATCTTCCCAAACACCAATTTTAAATAATATCCAAATAATTTCAGGATTTATTTTGCCACTGGGGTTGTTTTTTGAGGAACTGCAGGTTTTTTATAACTATTCCTTTCACGGGTGACAGAGGATTGATCTCTTTTCATGACGGAAGTATATTTTTACCATTTAATTAGACTGATAACAGAAAGTTCAAGAAGCAACTTTAGACATATCATGCCATGATAGCCTTGATACTTGTATGCCATTCTGTTCCTACACAGTGAAACATGGATAAAACAAGCAAGTTCAGTACACAAGATAATTACTTCTGTGATGTGACTGATGTGCTGCGGAAACTTGGTAAATAGTCAGACTAAAGTATTGTTTATAACCATTCCTATAATGAGGAAGAATGATGTACTGTGAGATTTCCTAATTTTGTAAGCAATTCCTACTGCAGAATATTTGAGTTGCACGGAGTCTAAAAGCCGAACTTACCTTGGATGATTGTGTGAAGTGAGAAATGTAGACTGGTCCTTCTGTGTGTCTGACCAGGTTAATAAAGGGTTATAAAGAAATGAGGACACAATTGTGAGCTTATTTTCACTTTTATTTTCTTATTCACATCTGCAGTACTCAGTGTGAGACATAGGTACTCAGTTTACAATAATTTTACAAGTTAACTGCTTTTCCATTATTATTTCTGGATATACATTTCTCTGTCATCTTTCAGACCCTTAAAAAAAGGCAAATGCAATAGTATCTTAAAATCAGTTTAATGTAAAATTAATTAATACTTTTTATATAACATTTTAGCCATAACTTTCAAATCCCATTTTGTTCCCATTTGTATTTGTCATGACAAGTACATAATAAATTTTTAAACTATTCAACAGTGCTTAGTTAAAATGGCAATTAAATATTCTCTTCTCTTATGTCAAAGTTCTTAGGAGTGGATATACAGAGTTTCCTGGACCCTCATGTTTTTCTACATACATACTAAACAAGAATTTTCATGGTTTCAGTGGTACGGAACCCTGTGAGGACAATACTCTAGAAAAATGCAGGGCTTTTTTTTTTTTTTCCCTAGTCCACTAAGTTAAACATACTCAAAAACAAGCAAGAAAAAGTGGATACCCCCAAGTATTTCTCTGACCAGAAAATTGTAGCTTATAAGAACTGTTTGCTTCTCACTACTGCCTTCAGAGCTGCTGCTCCTCTCAACGGCAACTGTACAATGTGGGGCCACAGTTGCATTCATTGTTCAGTGAGCTTGTCCACATAGTTAAACCCACCGACAGCAATGAATGTTGATTGTGACCTTTTTGTAAAGCTTGGCAGGGTGGGGGTGAAACACCATATGATGGTTAGGTTGCTATCTTCGGTGTTAAGGCCTGAAAGCATGAAGTAAGGAGGAGGATGGTTAGCTGGAGGGTACAATCAACGGTCGATGGTTTTCACTTTAATTCCAAACTCACCGACAGCGTTGAATGTTCACTGAAGCAACCACTAAAACAGAAACTCCATTGACTTGACTGCATCCTCAAATGTCTGAAAGTAGGGGGGGAAAAATCAAAATTCACACAATGATTTTAATCATACAGATGATGCAACTTCAATCATTTTCCTCTTACCGACACTAATACCCCCTTCTCTGCCCATCGTATTTCAGTCTTTGTGCAAGGAGCTGATAGTTTCCCAGACTTCTTTCTATGAAAAGAAAATATATTTCAGTTATTCAGGCTTTAAAAATAAAGGTTAGAGATCCAGGCATGAGTGGATTAATGTTGTCTGTTATTTCATGAGTCTGAACTTCACAGTAAAACAAAACATGAGATCCCATAAATGAATAGAGCTGGCTAAGAGTTTTACAAATTAGTGTTGCCAATTAGAGATTGCTCAATTGAGCAAAATTTCTTCTGCTGACACGGTTCAATTGGATTAAAACTTGTTTAGGATAGATGAAAAATTTTCTGTAAAGAAGGATTAATTTTTCAATAAACATCTTAGAGAGGTGGAAAGCCTTTTTTCCTTACAAATTTTCACACATGCAGAACCTGTTATAGTTTTCAGGAGGAAAAAAGGTGAATACATGTCAAGGCTTGCCCTATATTTATTTTCATATATATTTTTGAGGTGGCAGCATGCTGTGCACATCCAGAGCTGATCATCACACAAAGTCCTTACTCTTAAAAATTTCCCCAGAGCACAACATTTTTTCCCAATCTTCTGAGCTTTACAATTCAATTGTCTTAATTATTAATATAAATATTTTAAAAA